>CM035143.1:80497660-81097660 GCA_020205605.1 Panax ginseng | reverse complement strand
ATAAGATACACATTTCCATATCTACTAAAGTCGTCAGTAAATGTAATGAAGTAATAAAACCTACCTCTTGCTAAATCTAACTCATGGGTCCACATACATCACTATGTATAAGTCCCAATACATTGCTAGCCCGATTCAACGTGTGTCAAAGTGAAAGGGCTTTAATCATCTTTCCTAATAAACAAGAATCGCATTTCTCATATGATTCAAAATCAAATGAATCCAAGAACCCATCTTTATGGAGTTTGGATATGCGTTTCTAATTTATATGGCCTAAACGACAGTGCCAGAGATATGTCGGATTTGAATCATTTGATTTAAATCGTTTTGTATTTATGTTATAGATAGGCATTTCTAAATCAAGAATATAGAGACCTAAACAATTGTGCAACACCATAACAAATATCATTTAAGTAAAACAAACAACGATTATTCTTTATTATAAATGAAAAACCTTTCTTGTCCAAACAAGAAACAGAAATAATGTTTTTGCTTATAGCAGGCACAAAATAATAATCTTCTAATTCTAAAACTAGCCCAGTGGGCAAAGATAAATGATAAGTTCCTACGGCCAGTGCAACAACTTTTGCTCCATTCCCAACTCGTAGGTCAACCTCTCCTTTCGCTTAAAGTCCTACTCCTCTGAGTCCCTCAAGACATTAACACAAATGTGAGAACCACATCCAGTATCCAATACCCATGATGTAGAAGTAGACAAGTTGACTTCTATAACATATATACCTGAATCAGAAATCGTACTTCCTTTCTTTTTCTTCACTTCTTCCAGATAAGCATGACAGTTCCTTTTCCAGTGTCCAGGTTTTACACAGAAGTGACATTCACCTTCTTTAGCCACCCCACCTTTAGGATTTAAAGCCTGTTTTGTTTTGGAATTGGGTTTGGCAAAATATTTAGATCCTATCTTCCTCTTGCCTTTTCAATTTCCCTTAGCATTCCCCTTTTGCACCATCATTATTGGAGCGGGTCCTGCCTTTTTCATGTTGTTCTTGGCAGTTCTTAACATGCTCAACAACTCAATAAGGGGTTTCTCAATTTCATTCATAAGATAGTTCATAACAAATTGAGAGTAGCTGTTGTTCAAAGATTTCAAAACAAGGTCAATTTGGGCTTCCGGAGTGATTGGAAAAACCAACCTATCAAGGTACTCAATATACCCAATCATTTTCAAAGACATGTGGACCAACCTGGATCACGTTCACCCATTTTGCGTTGATACAACGCCCTTTGCTTGTATCATACCTCTCTGTCGAGCATGCCCTTGAACAATTTCTTAAGATGCTTAATCATCTCATAAGCATCCATCAACTCATGTTGCTTTTGAAGCTCGGCGTTCATGGTTGCTAGCATGACACAACTCACGCCCGAGCATCATCTTGATGCTTCTTGTAAGCATTATGCTCGCGACGTGGTGCGATAAGAATACCGGTCTTTGCGCAGAATGGGCCCATCAAGGACATATAGCTTGCGCTCTTGTTTGAGGACAATCCTCAAGTTCCTATGCCAGTCAAGGAAATTAATTCCACTCAGCTTGTCCTTTTCAAGGACTGAT
This sequence comes from Panax ginseng, assembly GCA_020205605.1. NCBI lineage: Eukaryota > Viridiplantae > Streptophyta > Magnoliopsida > Apiales > Araliaceae > Panax > Panax ginseng. The sequence continues at coordinate 81,096,090 of CM035143.1, read as the reverse complement.
CGTAATGAAAGACTATTTGTGTTGTTGTTGTTTGCCATTTGATATCTACAATTTATAAGTGTAAAAATAATAAGTCAAATTGCAGAGTTGATATTATATAATTGATAATAGTACATTCAAAATATATACCTCCCACTATTTTATTCAAATTAATAGCCCTCACTGTAAGACCCCAAATTATTAATAAATGAAATTTAATTTCTTCTATTTATCATTTTGAAATAGTAAGGGTTGATTTGATTAATGTGATTAGTTATGGGTAAAATGTGCAAATATTTCAAATAAGCAAGTGGTTATAAAATATTCATTGTTGTCGGGGAATATTCGTTTGGTCGTGGAATATTCTTACTGTCGGGGAATATTCATACGCATGACACATGACTTTGTGTGGGCCCATAACTAAAAGCGATTGGATGAAGAAAACGACAAGTATAAGTTGTTTATAAATAATTGGTAGCTTGTTATCAACAATTATCTTTGTTGGAATACCCGTGGTTAAAACACAATAATACGCGTTGTTGCACAAGAAGACATGGTATTGCACCAATTATTGATTCTTACGTGAAGGCACTACTCAATAATTGTTACTGATAATTATATTCAAGTATTTTATTTTATTGATTCAATAATCACTTTGCATTGATATTTTATATTATCGTTGTTTTCATAATTGTCACTACACAGTATTTTCCCTTATCGAAGTAATAATTCATATTATCTCAATAATATTATTAGATAACGTTATTAACAATGTCTAGAAAGTTCTGTCTAAGGAGAGGTTTGGTCACCTAATTGCGCACCAGTAAGGAGAAATTCTTATTAGAAAGCCCCCTCTTTCCTGGGAACGGCCTGGTTGCCAGTACTGTGATTCTGTAATATTATTTGTGAATAATTAATTATTGATTTATATGATGAGGAAAATATTGATTTTATGTGGATATAGATGGAGAAAATTTTTAGTGACAATTGTTAAAAATTAATATTTTATCTTTTTCTGATAAAATAATTCATTTAAATATATTATTTTAATAATATATTAATGATGATATTTTTACAATGAATGTGGGATATATGAGTATATGAGGAGGAAGAGTATTTTTGTTGCATTAAATGATTAACACATATTTTGTGTGTCGGTGGACACCATTTCTTGACTAAAATTTGATTATAGCTTGTAAAATCGTCCGTATATGGATTTCGGTCAATTTGTATTTGGAATTTGGAAAAACTTTCTTCTGTAAATTTGTAGAGAATTGAATTTCCTATAAAAAGTCGCAAGATTCAAATTTTCGGATAAAAGGGCTATTTATTATGAATTATTGAAGTTCCGAAGTTCCGAAATAATTGATTTTTGGAAGTTTTAATTATTTTTATTAAGAAAAACGTTTTTATTGTTTTTGGCACATGTGTGGCTGAAGTTTGGACCAGATTTATGTGCATAGGAAATTTTGATATATATATTAATATTATATTAAATTTTCTGTTTTGGTGTTCTAAGCAATTTCCTATAAATAGGGTGCTTAGGTTAGAATTGAAAATCACACCAGAAACTAAAGTTTTCTCTCTCTATAATATCGAACGTATTTTGTGAGTATTTTAGTACTTTGAGTATTGCTATACGGTGCAAGTTCTTTCAACACTATATCCAGTATTCCAGTCAAAAGTATTATTTTTGTGAGGTAAGGGATGTTATTTTATTCGAAAATGATATTATTTCTTCAATATCATTATGCCGAAATATTGGTTGGAATTTTTTTTATCAAATTTGGAACTTTTCATGTCGGGATTACTATTCACGAGTTACTATTTATGAGTTACTATTTATGAGTTACTATTCACGAGTAATATTCACGAAGCATGATGATTTTTTTTGTGAAATTTCTATCTTTTAGTGTCAGAGTTACTATTCACGTATACAACACTATTCACGTATATGGCACTATTCACGAATACGACACTATTCACAAAAAAATTAAATTTTCTTTTCTGTGTCCAAGATTGTTTGTTATGATTCCTATCTTTGATTGGATCTATGTTTTGGTCTTCATTCTTGAATTTTACTCCACTCTGATTATTTATGAAGTATTTTTGAACTTGGATTGTGTAAAGTACGAATCCTTAATATTTGTTCTTTTGTTTCACTGGATTCGTTTTCTTTAAAATATTTTTCATCATCCTCAGTCCTAAATGATGATATAACTGAATATCTTTGGCCTGTAGTGTAAAGATGAATGATTTTATAATGAATATCTTTGGCCCGTAGTGCAAAGATGAACATGTGTTGAGATGAACATGACCGACTGATTAATATCTTTGGCCCGTAGTGCAAAAGATGAGCAGTGTTTAGATGAACATGACCAACTGATGAATATCTTTGGGCTCAGAGTGTAAAGATGAATATTTGATTCCGGATATATATTGATTGATGTTACAGGATAAAATATCGACGATGAACTTTTAAATTCATATAGAAGATAGTAATTTGCATTCTCTACTTAACTCTTCTAATGAATTATTATTTCAATGCATGAAGATTGATTTAAAACCTGGGTTGTCTATTGTATTTTATTAGATTTTTCCCTGTTGAGGACTAACGATAATTTGTTCTATATTATCTTAGTCATAATGTTCTTTACTGGGCTAGTTGAGCTCACCCTTTTCTTTGTTGTTCCATTTTTCTTCTCAGGAGGCGAGAATGTAGCGAGTACTAGTCGGGGTGTGGAATGATGGTTCTAGTAGTTGTTCTAGTAGTCCTCACTATTCTGTAAAATAGTGTATTAATAATTGTAATGAGGACTTATTTGAGTGTGGATATTGTCTAGAAGACAATATTTGTATTTAAACTCACAGTTTATGTGTTGTCGTATTTTGCACGACAATTGTATTAATGTAGTTGTAGTTGTTTCTGTACCATGCATTTGGCGACTCAGAATGGGTGATGTATACCTATTTTGGGGGCATCACACTCACTATTAATTCGGAAAGCATTTTCTATTAAATCTTTCTAGTGAGTCAAGATCCATATTTCATTATGCCTTAAGTTAGCTTTGGCTAATCTCTTAAAACACAATTATTTAGGTAGACAACCCTTTGTAAATTATATCATATATAATTCCTGGATAGTTTGGTAAACAACAATTGTTTCTAGTCCATCTAATGGTACCTACCAAACTCTATGCCTCTAAGTCCACAATCCTATTGAGATAACTTAGTTAAGTCGGGCCCAATGATTTTAACAGTTTGGATATCACAATTATCTTATCGCATCTTACCTAGATAAATAGGGTACTTTGCTTTGGCAAACCTACATCTATTGATCAAAGTCTTGATGAGTGTTATTCATTAGAAGGCATCTGATTTAGACTTAATAATTTAATGAGGGATTTTATTAATTAATTTAGATCTCACCAATTTTAATCTTATTAAGCATGCACATTATTTATCATATCATATCGCATACAAGCATAAATAAAGTGCAAAATTAAATGTGTCACAGTTATGGCCCAATCCACTGTCAATCTTTTCAAGCTAATGAAAGATTGAAGGTCAATCTAAGGTGGTAAAAGATCTTAAGATAAATAGCTTCCTTGGATCTTCCTCAAGCATTTGCCTCCTCTCCATCATCATCTTTCCATTGTGTTCTCCATCTTGACATCTTCATCAATTACAGATTATTACATGACATAAAGAAACCTCGAGTTATATTCGAGGGGATTTAGATGAGAAGAGAATATTACATTACAATTTATAGAAAGGCACGACATGCAAGCCGTATTTCAAAACCAAAACCACTAACCTATGGGTTAAAAGGCCATAACTGTTCACCATGCATATCACAATAAGCACATAACAATTTATATATAATTAAAGAAAACTATATATAACATATAGGGGACAAGACCATCAAGCGCCACTTATTCTGGGGGTCCAAGGGGGGTCTCTCGGCAAGTGGTCCGACCGGGTCCGATTGGGGTTTCAAAGACGTAAACGCACAACGGAAATAAATTTTTTAAAGCAATTTCCGAAACCCTAAAACAGGATCCATGCGAAAAACTCAATTAATTCAGAGGTTAGAAATTATACCGATTAAGAAACTAAAATTGATACGATCGAATCTCCAACGCAATCCACTTAATTAGGAAAGCCGGAATTGATACGATCGAATCTCCAACTAAATCAAACGAAGTTGCGTCTCTACGGTATCCACACTTAACGCCTCCGCGAATCGCCCCACGATCTGCGAAGAAGGAACCGCGTACTAGCCACAAAGGATGAGGATTTTCGAAGCTGTTTTCTCTAGTCTCTCTCTAAGAACGGCTAGGGTTTTTGTATTTTGACGTAAAACCTAAAGTGACTGATATATATCATATATATAGCAGTTAGGATGAATTAATCAAAACCTAATATTATTAAATCCGAATTTATATATATCTTAATTAAGTCTTACTTAATTAATATACCTATATATAAATTATCCTATTAATTTAAATTCGTAATTTAAAATTCTATCAATCATATTGACATATTTAAATCTTTACAATTTAAATTAATTTCCTTTTAATTACGTTTCTTTGTGTGACTATAGGTTATTATTACGTTGGCAATAATTTTAAAATCATATTATAAAATTATAAACAGTGAGCGGCATCTAGTAATGCATCACTGCTACCCAAGTAATAATAAGATCGATGATTCGATGCAACCTTTTCGTGACCAATGTTTCAATGTAATTTAATCCTTTTAACCTTAATATCCTAGATTAAACTCGACTCATGGAATGTGTCATACTCTTCATAATTTAATCTGAGTTTTCTTGATCAATGAGTAGACTATATGAAACAAATCACTATTTGAGCATGGCCATGCATTTCATAGTCCTACTCAATCAAGAGGCTTATAGATATCACCCATAATATATAGGATGGTTAAATTTCATCTAGATCACTCATATTTCTCACACGATTCATGATGAACCCAATAATCACCTTTATAGTCTACCCTATTAAAGGTGACATTTGATGATATCAAAGTACATAAATTCTCGTGTAGTAATAAAGCGATTTCAGGTCGGAGGACCATTACATCATTGTTACTATGAGAATTGCTAATGACACTTCGCATAATGCTCCATATAGAATTCTCATGGTGGGTTTGTCCAGTACATCGTTCTCTAACATGTACCTATGCATTGACTTAATATCTCATATATTTATGACCAATAAGATTTGGTCATCAGTTAATCCACATACTAGTCTCAATGTATCATTGTTGTCCCATCAACAATGATACTCGACTAGGGACATTTAAGAACAATGATACTAATTGTAATTATATAATCTCATGTTCAAGTCATACTTGAAACTATATAATTTGTATCACTATTCTAAGGAATTTTATTATGTTAACAATTATATTACGCAGTAAATAAAACCATAATAATATCATATATTTATTCAATCAAATATAATATCAAAACGTTAAGCAATTATATCAAATAATTGGCCTCTAGGGCATAAACTCTAACAGTCTGATATGTAGACTACATATTAAAGTCATTAGATCACTAGATCGTATCTGTAATGAAATATAATCACGATCAAACTAGCATTGACCACCAGCGTATGAAGAAATTTGGAAAACCCAAATTTCTCAAGAACACGTTCCTGACAGGTACTTTGACCGTCCTAAATCGTCCTTTAATGTTGTTGTTAGACTGATCTGATGCTATAGAGTTGTTCACTGACAGCTCCACTACAAATTGGAACCTTCATATCACATAAATCAGATCTGGAGTGCAAGTTATAAGGATCGAAAGTAGAACCCTATAATTGTTCTTCATTTCTGGAAAACCCAGAAATGAAGAATAGTCTCTGATAGCATGTTTGATGCCTTAAATCTTCTTGATATGATGCATTCTAGCCATAAAATTTGTTTGGGGTTATAGTATTACATAAATACTATAACATGAACTTCATTTCGAACTCAGAAAGTAACAAGAACATAGAATTAAAACTGGTCAAACCTCCTACCTTAACCTCTGACATGAGTTTCTGGGTTTGATGAAGAACAAACCAAGAACACTATTAGCGACGGTTTTGTCGCCCATTGTACCTTTAGTGATAGATAATTTCGGAAAAATAATTATTTTTAATAAATAAATTGAAATAAATAGTTTTTAATTATTAAAAATAAATAATAAATTCCTAAAAATTATTTTAAAGCACGAAAATTAGTTTTTAATTATTTTGAGTATATTTAATAAATATTTAATATTTTGGAATATAAATGGTATTTAATTTATTTAATTATGATATTAGATAAATTACTTAAAATGATTCTAATACATGAAAAATTATATTATAATATAAGAAAATATTTTAAGTTATTTTTAATGAATTTTAATATTTTGTGATGAATTTCATTAATTAATCAATATTAATGGTAATTAATTTATTTAATAAATGAATTAAATAAATTATGGAAATAAAATTAATGTTTTATAAATCATATAAAAATGATTTAAGTGTTATAAAATATTTGAAGTTATAAAATATAACTTTTGATATTTTGTCAGGAAAATATTAATATTTTAATATTAATATTAATTCTAGGATAATGAATTTAATCTGTTTAAAAATCATATAAATATGATTTTAAGGTATTAAAAATACTTTGATATATTATAAATATATTATAATATTATGTTATGATTTTTATTAATATTTAGAATAAAATAAATATTAATGATAAAGGAATTATGTTGTATTTAATTCATATAAATACGTTATTAATGATTGAAAAATCATTTTAAATGATAATAATTATGTGAAAATTATTACGAGCTTATGAAAAATGTTTTGACTGATAATATAAATTAGTTTAGATAATGGTTAAGTGTTTAGACAGAGTTTAATTGAACTTAACCTCAAAATTTTGTCCGACTAGACCGTCAGGCAAGTCTTTCTTAACTCGACCTCGAGTTGTATTATTCAATTATACTTGTGGTTAATCATTTCTGGTTGCCATGTCTAAGAATTATTAAATCGCACTATGTGCATACTGTATGTATTCATCAGGTATGAAAGGCTGATCACCTTCATTACCATTCGGTCTAGATATATATATGTTAATGTTCAATGTTAGTTCAGTCATAAAATTTGTTCCTGCTAGTTCACAATCATATTGTAGAACTTTAGCTAGCTTATTGTTCAATTCTTTCTATCATGATATATCTTTAAATTATTGAACTTAAACTAGATGGGCAACACTATTACTCACCCTTGCTATATCATGATTAACAGTGCAGATTAAGATAAATACGTCGGATATAAGAAAAGGTCAAAGTCAGTTCCAGCTTTAGTATATGTGTGCAGTTAGATTCATAACAGTATTGTATATTCATGTTATTGTAAGTCAAATAAGTTATGAATTGTGTATTAAGTGAAGGTTCTAGACCTTGGGGAATTATGTTTAAAGTTATTGTATAAACAATTTATGTTTATATCTTCTGAAATAGTTATAGAATGATTGTACCGGATCCGTGGTGATTTGGGACCCGGATTTATGGATCTCACAGTTGGTATCAAAGATGTAGGTTATGAACCTTAGGTAGAAATACCTGAGACTAATAAATGTATTGATTAGGATAAGTACTAACTTAAATAGAGTTAGTGTGTTGGTAAGACTCAAAGACGAATCTCGGTGAGTTATAAGATACAGAGTTTCCTAACTCTGATAATAAAAGTGAACAATAATGGTGAATAGAAAGAGTCTAAAAGACTAAAAGTATAGTGGTAGGAGATCGAAAAACAAAATAATCATAGTATAGAAATATATCGTAATATATACGATGAGATCACCCCGTGATCGGATAAGGTTATAGTATGGAGAAGGATCAAGCGAATGATTGAAAAGTTTATGGAAAGAATGTTGTGTGTCAGTTGTACTATGAATTGGTACAGATTCAGGAAAAGATTATGAATACAGATTAAATGAAATTCGTATGAGAGCTGAATTGTATTTTGTGTAATCACCACTTAGTTTCTGGGACTGATAATCTTTAAAATGTCTGTGTCGCGCTATTTGCTATATGCATGTTAAGAGGGTGATTCCTTTCGCATGTGTATATCAGATAGATAGGGTATAGGTAGATAATATAAGGTTAAGTACGAGTTCTTAAAACTCATACTTATGGTACGTTCGTGACTCATGATTATATGAAATGTTTATGAACCCCTCAGCGAATGGACGCCAAAGATCTGACTAGGATAAGTTCTTAAACTCATATGATTGTGGAAAGTTCCTGAACTCTTGAGTGTGGTTTGACGAACTGGGTAGAATTAAGTGTGACTAGAATATTGAGGATAATAGGAACAGATAGATTGATTAAGAAATTGATCATTAGTGGAGACATTAGGTTTTTCAAATCTCCTAGCTGTGATAGATTTTAAAAATTTTGACATCAAGCTAAATATGCACTATATGCTTTTGAAAATAAATTTTTATTCTTAACTCCGGGTGACCATTGTGTATGAGTGGACTTCGGGCCACCGACACAATTGTTACCTGTTGAGGTAATAAAACTAATTTGAAATGAAATTTTGAACGGTTTAAAGAATAGTCTATGCTACTTATTTTAGCTAGACGATAATGATTTGAAATATCAAAATATATTTTTAATTATCACTTATGTACAATATAACCTGGTGCAGAGATGATAAAAGTTGACGGAGTTGTAAATGTAGGAATACTTAGTGTTGAATTTGATCTAAAATCGTTGTTCCACTATTGTATGAGGTGTTATGACAAAGTCACTCAATGATTTACATCTTCAAAGCGAAAGTCGTTAATCTGAAGCAGCGTCATTAAGGCCATTTTCAAACTATTTTAAAATTTTAATTTGCCAACGGCGTTTGGCTACATACATTCGTAATTCGATTGAATTTGATTATTGATATGAGTCTAAGCTATTTGATTCAGCTAGACCAATGTTTATAAAAATTCTAAGCGTTCTTTGAAATTTTTCCCGAACCAAATTATTTTGGTGCGGAACCCAATAAGACATAGGTAAAATTTTTGTGCCTATGGCAATGACGAGAAACAAGGCATACCGAGCTAATTACCCACTATGTCCGTAAGTTATGATGGTTTGCGGATGATTTTCTATAAAACCGTTGCGAAAATTACAGACAATAGTCTATATAACCCCTCGGCACAATTCAAAAATTTAACTCTTGTGAGGAGTGTATTGGGTAGCATGTGATGATAAGAATGAATGGTGTATGGTGTATGGTGCGTGGTGTATGGTGTATGGTGTAAGGTGTAAGGTAAATTTCGGGGACGAATTTTTTAGAAGAAGGGGTGAATGTGACAACCCGAGAATTTTAATATTTGTAAAATATTAAAATATTTAATTAAGGTTAAATAATAAACCTAGACGGAAAATAAGTGAATGGATTTTAGATTTCCGAGAAGTAATTTTGAGAATTTAAAATTTTTATAATGAATTATTTATGATTAAGAATATACGTGAATATGTTCTGTATATAAGGTATCATATGTAAGACCCCAACTTATTATGAATAAAATAAAATTTCCTCTAATTATTATTTTGAATAATAAAGTGTTAATTTGATATAATGCTTTGGTTATGGGTGAAATGTGCAAATTTTGCAAAATAAGCAAATGGTTATAAAATAATCATTGTTATCGGGGAATATTCGTTTGGTCGTGGAATATTCTTGTTGTCGGGGAATATTCGTACGACGACATAGTCATTTATGGGTACCATAACAGAATAACTGTCGGATGAAGAAAACGACAAGTTTGAGTTTTTATAAATAAACGGCGTAATTGTTACCAATTAATAATCGTTGGATTACACGGTGGTTAAAATACGATGAATACGCGTGGTTGCATAAAAAGACATGGTATTGCATGTATTGTTGAATTATTGATTCTTACGTAAGAAGGCACTACTCAATAATTGTTACAGTGAGTTACCGCTCAATATTTTATTTTATTGATTCAATAATTCTTTGCGTTGATATTTTATATTATTATTGTTTCAATAATTGTCACCGCATCAGTATTTCCCATTATCGGATCAATAATTCATATTATTTGAATAATATTATTAGATAGCATTATTGGAAATGTCTAGAAAGTTCTGTCAAGGAGAGGTTTGGTCACCTAATTACGCGCCAGTAAGGAGAAATTCTTATTGGAAAGCCCCCTCTTTCCTGGGAACGGCCTGGTTGTCATAATTGTGATTCTATAATATTATTTGTGAATAATTAATTATTGATTTATATGATAAGGAATTATTTATTTGATGTGGATATAAATGATCGATTTATTTATGCGGTTATAAATGAAAGAATTAATGCTGAGGTGTTTTATCAGTATTTTATCGGTGTGGAGGTATTAAAAATCACCCTTTTATGGATTTCGGATATTTTCTGTTTGAAATTTGGAAAAACTTTCTGTTGCAAAGTTGTAGAGAATTCGATTTCGTGTGAAATGGACATAAAATTCGTATTTTTCTGATAAACGAGCTATTTTCTATGAATTATTGAAGTTTCGGAAAATAAAATGATTTTTATTAAACTTATGGGTGGGACCCACTTTGGTTAACAACATGTGGACTGCTGGAAATTGTTCAAAACTGGTGGCTGGTCTTGGTCATTGATAGCATGCGTAGAATGGTTGTTTTAAAAATTAATATTTTATTAATTTAGTCTCATATGGCGTTCTAGCATTTTCCTATAAATAGACGCTTATTTAGAATTGAAAATCACACCAGAAACAAGTTTTCTTTCTCTCTAGATTATCGAGCGTATTTTTGTGAGTATTTTGATACTTTGAGAGTTGCTATTCAGTGTAAGTTTCTGTTATCACTATATCCGAAATTCAGTCAGAAGTACGATTATTTTGAGGTAAGGAATGTTATTTTCTTCGTAAATGATGTTATTTCTTTCGATATCATTATGCCAAAATATTGGTTTGAACTTTTTATCAAATTTGGAACCTTTTGTGTCGGAGTTACTATTCACGTATACAACACTATTCACGAATACGACACTATTCACTGAAAAAATAAATTTTTCCCTTTTTGTCCAAGATGTCTATTATGGTTACAATCTTTGATTGTATCCATGTTTTGATCTTTATTTTTGAATTCTGCTTCACAATTGGTATTTATGAAGTATTATTGATGTTGGATAAACTGTCATACGAATCCCTACTATTTGTCCTTCTGTCTCACTGGATTCGTTTTCTTTAAAATATTTTTCATCATCCTCAGTCCTAAATGATGATATTACTGAATATCTTTGGCCTGTAGTGCAAAGATGAATGATTAACTAATGAATATCTTTGGCCCGTAGTGCAAAGATGAACATGTGTTGAGATGAACATGACCAACTGGTGATACAAATGAATATATTTGGCCTGTAGTGCAAAGATGAATATTTGATTAAAGATGTATATGGATTGATGTTATAGGGATTAAAATATTGATGATGGACTTTTAAATCTTAGAAGATAGTAGAACACATTCTCTACTTGACTCTTCTAATGGATTGTTATTTCCGCTGCAGTTGTTGATCTAAAACTTGTTGTCTATTATATTTTATCAGATTTTTCCCTGTTGAAAACTAATGATAATTTGTTGTATATTATCTTAGTCATAATATTCTTTACTGGGCTAGTTGAGCTCACCCTTTTCCTTTTTGTTCCATTTTTCTTCTCAGGAGGTGAGAACATAGCAGGATCTAGTCGGGGTATGGAGTGATGGTTCTAGAAAGATGTTTTAGTAGTCCTCACTATTTCTATAAAATAGTGTATGAATAATTGTAATGAGGACTTATTTGAGTGTGGATATTGTCCATAAGACAATATTTGTATTTAAACTCACAGTATGTGTTGTCGTATTTTGCACGACAAATATATTATTGAAGTTGTAGTTTGCTTTTTGTACCATATATTTGGCGACTCAGAATGGGTGTTGTATACCTTTTTTGGGGGCGTCACAGTTGGTATCAAAGCTTAGGGATATGGTCTCTAGAGGAGATCGGGGAATAGAACTAGGAGGGAGAGATGAGTAAATCCTTCGCTAGTGTGTCCTATCTAAGCTTATTTGTTGGTCGGTCATAATATAGGGATATTATGTGATATGTTAATTTGTTTAATTAACCCTTATTTTATGGCAGTATTTAAGAATGGCTGTTGAGAACGTGAACAATGGAGTGTATGAGACTGTGGAACAACCTTTAGTCACAAACCAGGAGAACGTACAACAGGAAGGCAATATTCCTCCTGTAAACAACAATACCGAACAAACGATGAATGATGGAATGTTTAGGAGCTTTTTGCAGTTCATGTAAAATCAGACGAGGGAGACTCGTGTACAAAATACGGGTGGAAGTGATACTAACGTGCGACCTGTCACAGCCAAGCAGTTCAAGGAGTTTGGAATACCATAATTTATTGGAAAGTCGGATCCGATCAAGGCGGAAACGTGGGTCAAACAAATTACCAAGATATTCGATGTCTTGGGATGCACGGAGGAACAGAAGGTTCCATTTGCCACCTTTATGTTCCGCGGTGAGGCAAACTACTGGTGGGAGTCTGTGAAGCGTACCGAGCCTGCCGCACTCAACATGTCTTGGGAAACGTTTCAAAAACTATTCAATGACAAGTATTTTCCTGAAAGTATTCGTCTATATGAAGGAGGTAGAGTTTATCGATCGAACAAAATAACATGATTGTCCCAAAGACGAGGCGTAAGTTCATTTGAGTTATCCAGTTTGCACCTCATTTGGTAGAGAATGAGGAACGAATGACAAGGATGTTTCTGAGAGGTCTAAAACCCGAGATTCGTCAATATCTTATCTCTTATAAATTTTCTCTGTATTCAGATGTTGTCAACAGGGCTCAATTATTAGAGTGAGATACTGAGTATGTTCAACCGAGGGATCACAACCTGTGGTCATATGGGTGGTGATGATAAAGAAATCATCGAGCGATGATAACCAATGAGGAGGAAAAATATTTAAACAAGGCGGTAACCACTCGGGTGGTCATCGTGGCTATGATAATTGAAGAGGTGAGTCAAGTGGAAATTTTAAAAAGAGGAGATAATGATGGGAAGACATCAACACCAACACCAACAACAAATTTTAGGGGAGGAGAACGACCACCGGTCGTTTGTTACAAATGCAGGAAAGATGGACATATCAGCCCAAACTACCCACTACAATCCAATGTATGTTATAACTGTGGAAAGGAGGGCCATATAGCTCGAGATTGTTCTATAGCAAAACCAAGTTCAGCATGGATGGTAACTCCAAAGGCTGTCCCGGATAAGTCAAAATCAACGGTTCCTGGAAGAGCGTTTGTCGTGACTGGCCAAAACGTGAGAAACCCGAATGAAGTGATCACGGGTAAGCTAATCTTTAATTCTTGCGAAGTTTATACCTTACTAGATACCAATTCAACCCATTCTTTTATCTCTCCTACTTGTGCTCAACGTTTAAACTTGACTCCGAAGGAATTAGACTTTGATTTATCTGTTGAAACTTCGTTGGGTGAAACCTTCGTTGGGTGAAACCTTCGTTACATCTACAGTTTATAAATCTTGCTTGATCCAAGTTGGCACTATCACATTACCTGTTGATCTTATCTCTTTAAAGATACTTGCTTTTGATGTGATTTTAGGAATTGATTGGTTAACCACTCATCATGCCAAAATTGATTGTTTTCGTAAGGTTGTTAGTTTTCATATTCCTAACCAACTTTGTTATGCTAATTCAAGCAACTAAACCACTAAAATCGACCATCGTCATATCAAGCCACAAAGCTATTCGTTTATTGAAAATGGATGTCAAGCTTTCTTAGCCCATGTTATGGATTTGAATAAAGACAAGTCGATTTGAATAATATTTTTGTGGTGGGAGAATTTCGATGTATTTCTCGATGAACTTCCGGTCTACCCCGTAACGTGATGTTGAATTCTTTATTGACCTTGAGCCGTACAAAACCCATTTCTAAAACCCCATATCGAATGGCTCCTATTGAACTTCAGAGTTAAAAGTCCAACTCTGGAGTTATTAGACATCGGTTTCATTCGTCCCTAGTACATGTCCTCGGGGTGCTCTGTTTTATTCAGTAAAGAAGAAAGACGGGAGTATGCGACTTTTGTATTGACTATCGAGAATTGAACCATGTCACCATCAAGAATAGGTATCAGATTTACCTCGCATTGATGACCTATTTGACCATTTAAGGAGAAAAATTCTTTTCAAAGATCGATCTTCGTTCTAGATATCATCAGTTGAAGATTAAAATTGAGGATATTCTAAAGACTGCCTTCAGAACTCGGTACGGGAATTATGAATTCTTAGTCATGTCTTTTGGATTGACTAATTCTCCTGCTGCGTTCATGGATATGATGAACGGAGTATTCAAGGAATATTTGGATCAGTTCGTTGTTGTCTTTATTGATGACATCCTCATCTATTCCAAAAGCCGTGAAGATCATGAGCACCATTTAAAGCTGATACTTGAAAGGCTTCGTGAAAACAAGCTTTATGCCAAGCTGAAGAAATGTGAGTTCTGGCTTGAGGAAGTAGCATTCCTTGGGCACATGGTGTCAAAACATAGAGTATCCATTGACCCGTGAAGATTGAAGCAAAGACAAAGTTGGGAGCAACCAAAGTCGGTGAATCAAGTGCGTAGCTTTTACAGGCTTAATGGTTATTATCCGAGATTCGTGGAAGGATTTTCTCGAATTGCTACTCCATTAACTCAGCTGACTTAGAAAGATACAAAATTTGTATGGAGCGAGGAATGCGAGAAGAGTTTCCAAGAGCTCAAGAGGAGACTCATTTCGGCACCTGTTCTGGCAATACCATCTGGTTCGGATGGATTTGTTATATACAATGATGCTTCAAGCAAAGGGTTAGGATGTGTTCTCATGCAACATGGGAAAGTCATAGCCTATGCCTCATGACAACTCAAAGAATATGAGAGGAATTATCCTACTCATGATCTAGAGTTAGGCGTGATCGTTCAGCGTTGAAAATCTGGAGACACTACCTGTATGGGGAGAAAGTGGAGATCTATACGGATCATAAAAGCCTCAAATATTTCTTCACCCAAAAGGAACTTAACATGCGGCAATGATGTTGGCTCGAGTTGTTGAAAGATTACAATCATACCATTCAATACCATCCTGGAAAAGCAAACGTAGTAGCTGACGCATTGAGTAGAAGATCGTATGCGGGTACGAGTGCAATGTTGTTAACACAAAGGCCCATTTTGTATGACTTGCAAAGGATGGAGATAGAGTTAAAGGCTCCAAGTACCCACGTGATGATATCAAACATACGAGTAGAACCGACTTTAATGGATAAAGTTAAAGTTGCTCAAGCTACGGACATGGAGCTAATGCGTATGAAGAAGAAAGTGCAAGAAGGTGTTATTCCAGAAGAAAGAATCGATGAAGAAGGAATAATTCGAGTCAACTCCAGACTTTTTATTCCTAATGACTCTGATTTGAAGCATAGAGTCATGATGGAGGCACACAACACACCGTTTGCAATCCATCCTAGGAGTACCAAAATGTATCATGATCTTCGACACACATTTTGGTGGAATAATATGAAGAGGGAGATCGCAGAGTTTACCTCGAGGTGTTTAACCTGTCAACGTGTAAGGGCAGAGCATCAAGTGCCAAATGGGCCATTGCAACCACTTGAGATTCCGAAATGGAAGTGGGAACACATTACCATGGATTTCGTTACAGGTCTTCCCAAAGTTTCTCAAGGCATAGATGCGATTTGGGTTATTGTTGATAGATTAACCAAGTCTGCCCAATTCTTGCCTATATGGGAGACTTATTCCCTTGAACGTCTTGCTAGTATGTACGTGAATGAAATTATAAGATTGAATGGCATGCCAGTATCCATAGTTTCGGATCGTGACCCAAGATTTACTTCACGATTTTGGGTTAGCTTGCAGAAAGCTATGGGCACGGATTTACGATTTAGTTCAGCATACCATCCTCAAACGACGGGCAATCGAAAAGGACTATTCAAACCCTTGAAGATCTATTAAGACTTTGTGTCCTAGATGTCAAAGGAAGTTGGGATAAGTACTTGCCACTGGTTGAATTCTCCTACAACAACAGTTTTCAAGCAAGTATAGGCATGGCTCCATTCGAAGCGTTGAATGGACGAAAGTGTCGTTCTCCAGTATGTTGGGACGAGGTGGGAGAAGCAACGTTGTTGGGACCAGAATTAGTACGCATGACTAAAGAAAAGATCCAAATGATTCGACAACGTATTCAAACCTCACAAGATCGAAAAAAGAGTTATGCTGATCTTCATCGAAAGGACGGGGAATTTAATATTGGAGATCATGTACTATTACGTATCTCTCCATGGAAGTGAGTTACAAGATTTGGGAAGAGAGGAAGGCTCAATCCACGATTTGTTGGTCCATTTGAGATTCTTGACCGAATAAGAAATGTGGCCTACAGACTCACATTACCTCCAAGTATATCTCGTGTTCATAATGTTTTTCACATATCTATGCTTCGTAAATATGTGAAAGACCTGAACCATATTATTGCGTTAGAACCAGACGAGATAGCCAAAGATTTAACGTACGAAGAGGTATCTGTTAAGATCTTGGATAAGAAAGAGCATGTCCTACGCACCAAGGTTATACCACAAGTTAAGGTTTTGTGGAGGAACCATGTTATTGAGGAAATGACCTGGGAGTTGGGAAATGAAAGCGAGGTACCCTCACCTTTTCGTAACACCAGGTACGTACGTCAATTTCGAGGATGAAATTTCATAAGGAGGAGAGGTTGTAAGACCCCAACTTATTATGAATAAAATTGAATTTCCTCTAACTATTATTGCGAATAATAAGGTGTTAATTTGATATAATGCTTTGGTTATGGGTGAAATGTGCAAATTTTGTAAAATAAGCAAGTGGTTATAAAATAATCATTATTGTCGGGGAATATTCGTTTGGTCGTGGAATATTCTTGTTATCGAGGAATATTCTTACGACGGCGCAGTCATTTGTGGGCCCCATAACAGAATAACTATCGGATGAAGAAAATGACAAGTTTGAGTTTTTATAAATAACAAAACAGTAATTGTTATCAATTAACATTGTTGGATTACACGGTGGTTAAAATACGATGTCTCTGGCGTGGTTGCACATAATAGCACATGGTATTGCATAAAGATTGTTGAATTATTTATTCTTACGTAAGAAGGCACTACTCAATAATTGTTACGATGATTCTTTGCTCAATATTTTATTTTATTGATTCAATAATTGCTTGCGTTGATATTTTATATTATTATTGTTTCAATAATTGTCACTGCACGGTATTTCCCATTATCAGATCAATAATTCATATTATTTGAATAATATTATTAGATAGCATTATTGGCAATGTCTAGAAAGTTCTGTCGAGGAGAGGTTTGGTCACCTAATTACGCGCCAGTAAGGATAAATTCTTATTGGAAAGCCCCCTCTTTCCTAGGAACGACCTGGTTGTCATAATTGTGATTCTATAATATTATTTGTGAATAATTAATTATTGATTTATATGATAAGGAACTATTTATTTGATGTGGATATAAATGATGGATTTATTTATGTGGTTATAAATGACTGAATTATTGCTAAGGTGTTTTATAAGTATTTTGTCGGTGTGGAGGTATTAAAAATCACCCGTTTATGGATTTCGGATATTTCCTGTTTGGAATTTGTAAAAAATTTCTTTTGTAAAGTTGTAGAGAATTTGATTTCGTGTGAAATGGACATAAAATTCGTATTTTTCTGATAAACGAGCTATTTTCTATGAATTATTAAAGATTCGGAAAATAAAATGATTTTTATTAAACTTATGGGTGGGACCCACTTTGGTTAAAAACATGTGGACTGCTGGAAATTGTTCAAAAGTGGTGACTGGTCTTGGTCATTGATAGCATGCATAGAATGGTTGTTTTAAAAATTAATATTTTATTAATTTAGTCTCCTATAGCGTTCTAGCATTTTCCTATAAATAGACGCTTATGTTAGAATTGAAAATCACACCAGAAACAAGTTTTCTTTATCTCTAGATTATCGAGCGTATTTTTGTGAGTATTTTGATACTTTGAGAGTTGTTATTCAGTGCAAATTTCTGTCATCACTATATCCGAAATTCAGTCAGAAGTACGGTTATTTTGAGGTAAGGAATGTTATTTTCTTCGTAAATTATATTATTTCTTTCGATATCATTATGCCAAAATATTGGTTTGAATTTTTTATCAAATTTAGAACTTTTTGTGTTGGGGTTACTATTCACGTATACGACACTATTCACGTATACATCACTATTCACGAATACGGCACTATTCCCCGAAAAAAATAAAATTTTCCCTTTTTCTCCAAGATGTCTATTATGGTTACTATCTTTGATTGTATCCATGTTTTGATCTTTATTTTTGAATTCTGCTTCACAATTGGTATTTATGAAGTATTATTGATCTTGGATAAACTGTTATATGAATCCCTACTATTTGTCCTTCTGTCTAACTGTATTCGTTTTCTATAAAATATTTTTCATCATCCTCAGTCCTAAATGATGATATTACTGAATATCTTTGGCCTGTAGTGCAAAGATGAATGATTAACTGATGAATATCTTTAGCCCGTAGTACAAAGATGAACAGGTGTTGAGATGAACATGACCAACTGGTGATATAAATGAATATCTTTGGCTTGTAGTGTAAAGATGAATATTTGATTAAAGATGTATATTGATTGATGTTACAGGGATTAAAATATTGATGATGGACTTTTAAATCTTAGAAGATAGTAGAACACATTCTCTACTTGACCCTTCTAATGGATTGCTGTTTCCGCTGCAGTTGTTGATCTAAAACTTGTTCTATTATATTTTATCAGATTTTCCCTGTTGAAAACTAATGATAATTTGTTGTATATTATCTTAGTCATAATATTCTTTACTAGGCTAGTTGAGCTCACCCTTTTCCTTTTTGTTCTATTTTTCTTCTCAGGAAGTGAGAACATAGAAGGATCTAGTCGGGGTATGGAGTGATGGTTCTAGAAAGATGTTTTAGCAGTCCTCACTATTTCTATAAAATAGTGTATGAATAATTATAATGAGGACTTATTTGAGTATGGATATTGTCTAGAAGACAATATTTGTATTTAAACTCACAGTATGTGTTGTCGTATTTTGCACGACAAATGTATTATTGAAGTTGTAATTTTCTTTTTGTACCATGTATTTGGCGACTCAGAATGGGTGTTGTATACCTATTTTGGGGGCGTCACATCATATGTGTACCGTATGTGGTTAAGGGTCAAGGATTGACCAGATAAACTATATTTGTGACAAACCCTAAGTGTATATTAAGAACGTCAACGTTCAGTTAAAAAATTCTTACGATTTATAAGAAACCCTAAAACCGGTTCTGGAAACCCTAATTTCAATTTTGGGAATCCAAAACCCTAATTTGGAACCTGAAACCCTAATTTATAATTAAGGAAAACCTAATTTTTGATTTAATATTTTTAATGTTAATTAGGAAACATTAATCCTAATTTTCAAGTTATAAGTAATTAGAAAATGCTAATTCAATGTTGGAAACCCTAATTATTTCGTTAGAAACCCTAATGTATAAGTTTGTCCTTAATTGCTAAGTTAGCAATTTTAATTAGGAAATACTAATTCTAATTAACAAGATTGAATTTATGATTTGGAAATCTTAATATAATTATCGAATCCTAATTATAATTTAGAAATATTAATTTTCTATTTTGAAAACCGAAATTGGGAAATTTTAGAAATTAAATTTTAAGATCTAAGGGTTAAACCCTAAACCCTAATGGTTAAACCTTAAACCCTAAAGGTTAGGGCAAATGACAAGCATGCCATTAAAATTAAAAATAAAAGGACCATTTTGCCCTTTTTGTATTCTTTAATGGTTGGAGTGTAGATCTTGCCAAGATAATTGGTTGGTGACCTAACCCTAGCCTTATCCTTAGCTACACCACTAGAAAAATAATAATACGTGATGGAACTTTGTGACAGTTTTTAAAAAAATCACAAAAGATATTAATTTGTGATGGACTTTTTAAGCAATCATAAAATAATAGTATATATGATGGCTCTTAGTGATTACTAATTTTGCCGTCAGTGTATTATAATTGTGATGGTCGTGTCAATCACCAAACTTTTTTTTGTGTGACGGACTAAGTCATCACTTATAGATATATCCTTTTCGTGATTGCATTTAATTTATCACTAATATTTTAATATAAGAAATAATCAAAACAATATTTTATGACGGTCATGACAATCATTAAAAAAGAGATTTTTGTGACGACTTTTATTTGCAATTAAAAAAAGAAGTTATTTTGTGATGGAATTTTCAAGTCATCACAAAACAATAAAATATATTATGGCTCTCATTGATGACTAATTTTACCATCATTAGAGAGTATGTGTGACTTCCATTGCAATCACAAAATCTTATATGGAAGTAATTTTGTTTAGTAATTAAGTCAACACATAAATTTCCTTTTAAATTTTGTTTTAAAATTATAATCATGATCTGGGCTTTGATGTAGTGGTAATACTCATTATTTAGTTCGCAAATGGGAGTAGGGTTCGAATCCTACAAGTATCATTTGATACAATTAATATAGTGACATAAATTATCCGTATATAGAGATTCACGTTCTTACCTTTGATCCCTAATTAAAGTCTTATTTTTTTTTGATGACTTTGACAATCACAATATATTACGTGTTAATGTGATTGTATTAATCATCACAAAAGTACTAAGAGTTTGCGTGATTGCCAAAACCATCATGTAAAATCTTTCATGATGGGCGTATACAAGATGGCCATTGTGATGCTTAAAGCCATCACGTAAACATTTCGTGATGGTTTTTCTGGTTTTTGTGATGGATTTTGGCCATCATGAATGAACATTTTTTAGTAGTGCTATGTGTCAATTATCAGCCATTACATCCAGCCAAATTCAATGAATCCAAGAATTAAAAGTCAAAAAGTAAGAAATTTCACTTACTTTACTTAGCCAACTAGACAATACCATTCTCTCTCTACAAATCCGAAAATGAGAATGAAAGGGACTGAAAAGTTAAGCTCATATCATCTCTTAACATTCCAAGATCAGATCACAAGGATCAGATTCAAGATCAAGCATTAGAAAGGTATAAAACCCTAATCTACAAAATCGTATGATCTCATGTTAGATGTTAAGTTTTTGTGTTAAAACATATAGTATGTAGAGTAAATAGGTGATCTGGGTTGCTATATAGTGAATCCATAACATCTATTTGCACGAAATAGAAGTTTTCAAAAATCTGGGAAAAGTTAAAAATTTTGTCTGACAGTCATATGTCAGGGCCTTTTGATTCTTCTGTGTTAATTATTTGTGGTGTTTGAAGTGTTATATGTGTAGTATGCCATGAAGGCTTTAATCTGGAACAGGAATCAAGGTCATATCATATCTAGATTTCATGTTAGAAGCGGTCAAACCTCATTGACCAAAAACGAATTCTGTTTCTGGGCATCCCAGATCTTGCCCAGAAAGTCTGACAAGTTTTTGTTAGCCTTTAATCTTGCTATGTTTAAGTAGTTTAGACAAATTGTTGTTTTGATGTTGTAGTCAGATATGTAGACTACGTATTAAAGTCATTAGATCACTTAGATCATATCTGGAATGAAATATAATAACGGTCAAACTAGCGTTGACCACCTGCGTATGAAGAAATCTGGAAAACCCGGATTTCTCAAGAACACGTTCCTGACAGGAACTTTGACCGGCCTAAATCGTCCTTTACTGTTGTTGTTAGACTGATCTGATGCTATAAAGTTGTTCACTGACAGCTCCACTACAAATTAGAACCTTCATATCACATAAATCAGATCTGGAGTGCAAGTTATAAGCATCGAAAGTAGAACCCTATAACTGTTCTTCATTTCTGGAAAACCCAGAAATGAAGAGCAGTCTCTGACAACATGTTTGATGCCTTATATCTTCTTGATATGATGCATTCTAGCCATAAAATTTGTTTAGGGTTATAGTATTACATAAATACTACAACATGAACTTCATTTCGAACTCAGAAAGTAACAAGAACATAGAATTAAAACCGATCAAACCTCATACCTTAAGCTCTGACATGAGTTTCTGGGTTTGATGAAGAACAGACCAAGAACACCATTAGCGACGGTTTTGTCGCATATGGTACCTTTAGCGACAGATAATTTCAAAAAAATAATTAATTTTAATAAATAAATTGAAATAATTAGTTTTTAATTATTAAAAATAAATAATAAATTCCTAAATATTATTTTAAAGCATGAAAATTAGTTTTTTTATTATTTTGAGTATATTTCATAAATATTTAATATTTTTGAAATATAAATGGTATTTAATTTATTTAATTATGATATTAAATAAATTACTTAAAAATGATTTTAATATATGAAAAATTATATTATGGTATAAGAAAATATTTTAAGTTATTTTTAATGACTTTTAATATTTTTCATGAATTTCATTAATTAATCAATATTAATGGTAATTAATTTATTTAATAAATGAATTAAATAAATTATGAAAAAATAGAATTAATGTTTTATAAATCATATAAAAATGATTTAAGTGTTATAAAATATTTGAAGTTATAAAATATAACTTTTGATATTTTGTCATGAAAATATTAATATTTTAATATTAATAGCAATTAATGGATAATGAATTTAACATTTAAAATTCATATAGATATGATTTTAAGGTATTAAAATACTTTGATATATATATATATATATATATATATATATATATAGAAATATATTATAATATTATATTATTATTTTCATTAATATTTAGTATTAAATAAATATTAATGATAAAGGAATTATGGTATTTAATTCATATAAATACGTTATTAATGATTGAAAATTCATTTTAAATGATAATAATTATGTCAAAATTATGATGAGCTTATGAAAATGTTTTGACTGATAATATAAATTATTTTAGATAATGGTTAAGTGTTTAGACAGAGTTTAATTGAACTTAAACTCGAAACTTTGTCTGATTAGACCATCGGGATGTTAGAATTGTGCCGAACTCGACTCAGACTGTAAAAGTTTGACTTGCGATTAAGTCTTATGTGTGTTATAGACAGATATGATTATGTGATAATGTGTTTATGTTATTTTTTATACTGTGATGATATTCTTCTAATTTGTATATCGATATTATTTATATATTAGGTTCAGATAAAGCTTATTAAAATGCGTAACGATAATCAACAGTTCAGAAAAGTCTTTCTTAACTCGACCTCGAGTTGTATTATTCAATTATACTTGTGGTTAATCATTTCTGGTTGCCATGTCTAAGAATTATTAAATCGCATTGTGTGCATACTGTATGTATTCATCAGGTATGAAAGGCTGATCACCTTCATTACCATTTGGTCCATATATATATATATATATATATATATATATATATATATATGTAAATGTTCAATGTTAGTTCAGTAATGAAATTTGTTCCTGCTAGTTTACAATCATATTGTAGAACTTTAGCCAGCTTATTGTTCAATTCTTTCTATCATGATATATCTTTAAATTATTGAACTTAAACTTGCTGGGCAATCCTATTGATCACCCTTGCTATATCATGATTAACAGTGCAGATTAAGACGAATACGTCGAATACAAGAAAAGGTCAAAGACAGTTCCAGCTTTAGTATATGTGTGCAGTTAGATTTGTAATAGTATTGTATATTCATGTTATTGTAAGTCAAATAAGTTATGAATTGTGTATTAAGTGAAGGTTCTCGACCTTGGGGAGTTATATGTAAAGTTATTATATAAACAATTTATGTTTATATCTTCTGCAATAGTTATAGAATGATTGTACCGGATCCGTGGTGATTTGGGACCCAAATTTGGGGATCTCACATGTTTTCTCCATAAAACTTTGACTTGAGGTATAACCTTGGAGCGTAGAATATGATCCTTCTTATCCATGATTTTAACAGTTACCTCTTCATACGTTAAATCTTCCACTATTTCATCCGGTTCTAATTCAATAATGTGGTTCAGGTCTTTCACATATTTACGTAACATAGATATGTGAAAAACGTTATGAACACGAGACATACTTGGCAGTAAGGCGAGTTTATAGGCCACAGTTCCTACTTGATCGATGATTTTGAATGACCCAATGAATTGAGGATTAAGCTTTCCTCTCTTTCCAAAATGGGCCTTTGCGTTGACAATATCTCACTTGTACCCGCATATGATCTTCTACTCAATGCGTCAGCTACTATGTTCGCTTTTCCAAGATGGTATTGAATGGTATGATAGTAATCTTTCAACAGCTCAAGCCAACGTCATTGTCACATGTTGAGTTCCTTTATAGTGAAGAAATATTTGAGGCTTTTATGATCCGTATAGATCTCCACCTTCTCTCCATACAGGTAATGCCTCCAAATCTTAAGCGCAAAAATGACAGCTACCAACTCTAGATCATGAGTAGAATAATTCCTCTCATATTCTTTGAGTTTTTGTGAGGCATAGGCTATGACTTTCCCATGTTGCATGAGAACACATCTTAATCCTCTGCCTGAAGCATCGCTGTAGATGACAAATTCCTTCGATCCAGATGATATTATCAGAACAGGGGATGAAATGAGTCTCCTCTTGAGTTCTTAAAAACTCTTCTCACATTCCTCTCTCCAACCGAATTTCTTATCTTTCTGAGTCAACTAATTTAATGGAGTAGCGATTCGAGAAAACCCTTCTATGAATCTCCGATAATAACCAGCTAAGCTAAGAAAGCTACGTACTTCGATCACTGACTTAGGTTATTTCATGATTTGATATCACGTGCCCATGGAATGCTACTTACTCAAGCCAGAACTCGCATTTCTTTAACTTGACATATAACTTGTTTTCACGAAGCTTTTGGAGTATCAGCCTCAAGTGGTGCTCATGATCTTCACGGCTTTTGGAGTATATGAGGATGTCATCAATAAAGACAACCACAAAATGATCCAAATATTCCTTGAATACTCGGTTCATCATATCCATGAAGGCAACAAGAGCATTAGTCAATCCAGAAGACATGACTAGGAATTCATAATGCCCGTACCAAGTTCTGAAAGCAGTCTTTGGAATGTCATCAGTTTTAATCTTCAACTGATGATATCCAGAACGAAGATCGATCTTTAAAAAGAATTTGACACCTTGCAACTGGTCAAACAGGTCATCAATGCGAGGCAACGGATACCAATTTTTGATGGTGACATGATTCAATTCCCGATAGTCAATACAAAGTCGCATACTTCCATCTTTCTTCTTTACGAATAGAACATGAACACCCCAAGGAGACGTACTAGGACGAATAAAACCAATGTCTAATAATTCCTGCAGTTGGGTCTTTAACTCCTAAAGTTTAATAGGAGTCATTCGATATGGGGCTTTGGAAATTGGTTTTGTACCGGGTTCAAGGTCGATACCAAACTCGATTTCATGCTCCGGAGGTAGGCCAGGAAGTTCTTCAAGGAATACGTCAAGAAATTTATTAACAATAGAAATATCATTCAAATCTAATGTATTTTTGTTTAAATCCGTGACATGGGCTAAGAAAGCTTGACATCCATTTTTTAATAAACGAATGGCTTTATGACTTGATATGATAGTGATTGACTTTAGTGATTTGGTTGCTTGAATTCGCATAATAGGTTGGTTAGGAATAAGAAAGCTAACAACCTTACGAAAATAATCAATTTTTGCATGATGAGTAGTTAACCAATTAATTCCTAAAATCACATCAAATGCAAGTATTTTTAAGTAAATAAGATCGACTAGTAATGTGAGGGTACCGATTTAAACCGAACAAGACTTATAAATAGTGGATGTAATGAAGGTTTCTCCCAACGGAGTTTCAACAAATAAGTCAAAGTCTAATTTCTCCGGAGTCAAATTTAAACGTTGAGCGCAAGTAGGAGAAATGAAAGAATGGGTAGAACCGGTATCAAATAAGGTATAGACTTCGCTAGAGTTTATGATTAGCTACCCGTGATGACCTCATTCGGGTTCCTCGCTTTCTAGGAGGTCACGACGTATTCCCCGAAGAACTTCCTGGTTTTGACTACTGGTTTTGACTTGTTTGGGACGGCATTTGATGTCACCATCCCAACTGGACTTGACTTCGCTGCACAACAAAATTTAGTTAGGTGACCTTCTTTTCCATAATTGTAACACGCTTTAGACTACTACATGCAATTTGGACTGATGTGTCCCTCCCCTCCGCATTTGAAGCATATGATAGGTGGTCGTTCTCTTTCCTTAACAACGGGTACTGGTTCTGACGTCTTTCCATCATTATTGAATCTCCTCTTCTTGAAATTTCCACTCCTATTGTCTTGGCTATGATTACCACTGAAGTGGTTACCATTTCTGGCATATTGATTACTTCCACGTTTGTTGTCACCGCTTCAATGACTGCTATCACTAGTATTATCGATTTCCCAGCTACTCTCTCTTGGTTGGGTTGACTCATTATCACGCTCCAATAACTGAGCCCTATTAAAAACATCTGAATACAAACACAGTTCGTGAGATATTAGGTATTGAAGTATCTCGGGTGTTAAACCTCTTAAAAATATCCGCGTCATTCTCTCCTCATTATCAACCAAGTGGGATGCAAGCCGGGACAACTCGACAAACTTAGCTTCGTACTGCAACACGGTCATATTGTTTTTCTTCAGCTTGATAAACTCCACCTTTTTAATGTGACGAATACTTTCGGGAAAGCACTTGTCATTGAACAGTTCTTGGAACTTATCACAAGACATCTTCAGTGCGGCATATTGAGTACGCTTTACAAATTCCCACCAGTAATTTGCATCTCCTCGCAACATGAAGGTGGCAAAGTGAACCTTTTGCTCTTCGGAACATCCCAAGACATTAAATATCTTGGTTATCTGCTTTATCTACGCCTCCGCCTTAAGTGGTTTTGGCTCTCACAAAAACTCTGGTGGTCCTAGCTCTTTGAACTGCTTAGCGGCGACCATTCGAGAGTTTCCAGTGTTTCCACCTGTATTTTGAAAAGAAGTCTCTCTCGCCTGATGTTGCATGAGTTGCATAAAGCCTCTAAGCATCTCATCGTTCATCATTTGGTCGGTGTTGTTGTTTTCCTCAGGATTATTGCCTTCCTGATGCACATTATCTTAGGTATTGATCGTTGGTGACTCAACGGTCTCATGTGCTCCATTGCTTATCTCAACATTCTCGGATGTCATTTTAAAAACCCTGCCACAAAACATGGGTTAATTGACATTCACATATTACCTCTATATTTTGACTGACCAATTAAATAACAAATAAACTTAGGTAGGTCATACTAGCGAAGGATTTCCCCATCTCTCCCCTAGTTCTAGTCTCACATCTTAGCCAGTGATCATATCCCTAAGCTTTGATACCAACTGTGATGCCCCCAAAATAGGTATACATCACCCATCTTGAGTCGCCAAATACATGGTACAGAAATCAAATACAAACTTCTTTTATACAATACGACAAAACGTAGCTGAGAGGTTTTACACTAATATTGTCTAAAAGACAGTATTCAAACTAAAAAAGGAGTCCTCATTACAATTATTATCACACTATTTTATAAAATAGTGATGACTACTATAGCCACCATCTCGGACCGTCACTCCATTCCCTGACTAGTTCCGGCTACGTTCTCATTTCTTGAAGAGAACAATGAAAACAAAAGGGTGAGCTCAACTAGCGTAGTAAGAAATATTATGACTAAGATAATGCAGAATAAATTATCGTTAGCCTTCAACAGTGTTAAACTGATAAAATACAATAAACATCAAGTTTAACTGCAGCGCAACAAGCAATCCATTAGAAGAGTCAAGTAGAGCATGATATCTACTATCTTCTATGATTTAAGAGTTTATCATCAATTTTATCGCTGAGACTCAGCTCAATAAATAGTATCACAACCACGAATTATCCATGCACTACGGGCCAAGGATATTCGTGTTTTCACCAATGGTCATAATTATACCGAATAATCCCTGGTCAGAATCATACCAACAACTGTCCATCAATGCACTATGGGCCAATGAGGACTTTTACAACATCATTTGTAACATTATGGGTCATGATTATACCGAATGATCCCTGATCATAATTATACCAATCAAAAGTTCATCTATGCACGTAAGCTAAATAAGACTTTCATCACAATATAAGCATGAGGATGATGACAATGATATAAGAATTCAATTAAAAGAACACAAATGATAAATTTTTAAAGATTTATAATTTAATTTATCCAGAATTCAATAATGTCCAAATTGTCAACATGATACTGCTTTGTGGAGTAAAATTAAAGAATAATATTGTATCAAAAATGATTTGGACAACAAAAAAATTAATTTTTGTCATGAATAGTACCCCGGGTGAATAGTACCCGAGTGCATAGTACTTTGTGAATAGTACTTCAGGAATAGTACTGTGTGAATGGTACCCCCGTGAATAGTACTTTGTGAATAGTACCCATGAATAGTACTTTGTGAATAGTACCCCGTGAATAGTATTCCGGTATGAAAAGATCAATAATTATCAAGAATGCTCAGAATAATATTTTCATGAAAAGATACTGGATAAGGCGCAAATAACAAGGATATTTTACTATTTTCATAGAGTATAGAAGCAATACTTTAACATAATGAGTGTAGAATCAAGAATACGAGACGAAATAATATTACTCAAATACTACAGAGTATGGAAGAAAATATTATTCCTTATGAATACTGAATAAAAATAATATCACATACCTTAGAAGAAGACTTGATACTGGAATAATGAAGTAGCAGAATACTCTTCTTCTTCCTCTCTATTATTGCTCTTGTGAGTCTTAGTGAATTGGTGAGAATGAAAGAAGAATGAGCTTCTATTTATAGGAAAACTGAGTTTCAATAATTGCACATTTTGGGGCTCGAATTATTAAAGTATAGTACAAAAATTGAACCTGGTGTGAAGGTTCAACGCTATATGTAGCAAAAGGGTGTAGAGAAGTTTTTTGTTTTTGTTTTTGTTTTTGTAGTGAGAAGGGTATAGAAATGTTTTTGTTGTTTTTATTTTATTGCGACCGAACCATATAAAATGGCTGCTTACATACTCCCGTGTATTGGGAGATCAGGTCGGCGTTGTTTGCCCCATGTGCAGGGCGGTGTGCAGCAAAAAAGTTTAATCCCATGTACAGGATAAACTGAAGGTCTGAAAAAGTTTAATCCCTAGTGGGAAAAACTGAAGGTGTGAAGGGTTAAATCCCTGGTTGGATAACCTGAAGGTATGAAAGGTTTTGAAAACATGTGAGGAGTAAAGGATCTGGTGACCCAAAAACTAGTCTACTGGTTGTAGGGTGTGAGGAAAGTTGTATGTAGTGAAGGTTTAGAAAACCTGAATTGACTGGGGATCTGATGATCCATAACCAGGATGTTTGCTTTGATGGTAACTTCAGACATAGTACCATTTCACGGTGTCCGAGTTAATGAGTTGCGGAAATTCATCACCATCCATCTCCTGTAATCTGAGAGCGCCTCTTGTCAATACCTCCTTGACAACAAATGAGCCTTCCCAGTTTGGGGTGAATTTTCCTTTAGACTGATCTTGGTTGTCAATGATCTTCTTCAAAACCAAGTCATGTTGTCTAAACTTTAGTAGCCAGACTTTCCGGTTGTAGGATCTGGCGATCCTTTGTTGATATAATTGACCGTGGAAGATAGCAGTGGTTCGCCTTTCGTCTATTAGAGAAAATTGGTGATAACTATCTTGTAACCATTGGTCTTCATCTAGCTGAGCGTCTATCAACACCCTGGGGGATTCCATTTCCACCTCTATGTGGAGCACTGCTTCTATCCCATAGCTTAATAAGTAGGGGGTTGCCCCAGTGGAAGTGCGTGATGAGTGGGATTTATACCCACGAATTGGATACTTTATGACTTAATTAGTTGCTTAATCTTCATAGTTTATATAGCTTTTATATTATTTTAGTATTATTTTTCTTAATCGATGTATTGCAGGGCTTTACAGGTCTTTTTTAGCCTTTAAGGGGGCATAATGGTCATTTTTCATACACTCACGCCGTGGCGCCAAAGCCTAGCTTTAAGCTCGCGCCGTAGCGCCACCCCCTGTTCCATGTTGATTTCATCGTGGCGCTGTAGCACCACAGTTCCTTCTTGGACTCGAGTTACAGCGCGAGCTCCGGTCTTTTTATTGATGATGTGGCACCGCAGTACCTCCCTTAGCCGTAGACTTCGCGCCGCAACGCGACCTCTGTGAGCTATATACCATATATTCTGATAGATTAGCTTAGCATAGGATAGTTCTCTCTCCTCTTTTGTACTTTCTCTCTTTAGTTCTTAGTTAATGTTTGTAAATATAGATTAGGTAGATTAGGGAAAAGTCTGGGATTTCTTTGGAGCAACAAGAGCAGTGAACAAAATGCTTGGAAACTGAAGAGCCTCGACAGAGTTTATTCTTATCCATTTATTTCCTCTGATTTTGTAATCTATAAATGTTATCTTTATTGCTACTTATATTTTGTTCAATAGCTATGAACTAAGTATTGGCTCTAAGGTTATAATGGAACCCTTTGTTATTTAATTTAAATTGACTGTCTTATCTCTTTGGTTGGCACCATATGGTTTGGTTTAATATATTCATGCTTAATGATTCTCGCTAAGACATTAGTGATGATTCTGGTAATCTATATGATATTGAAAGAAGGATTGTAAATTTATACCTAAATATATTGGCACGTGATTATGAGTTTGGACTGCATAAGTTGTACGTAGAATAGACATATATCTATGCGCCACGTGCGACCTAATGGAAAACTTATGCTTAAATCCTTGTTAGGTTAATTCGCATAGACATGTGTAGGATTATCATCTAGCTTGGATGTTCTTTTCTGTTTTATTCCCTTTTCAGGTGGATCTGGAGAGGATATGTTTGTGCATACCTCGACAGAGGTGTATGAGCACATGTGTGTTCTCGGTTGACAAACTGTCGTGACCATTAAGACCAAAGAGAGAAGGGTAGGAAGTTTGAAGAAATATAGCATGCCAGGTGTTCGACAGAATGCCTTTGCGGGGTGAAGTTGTTACCTTAGCATGAAATTCCTTCGATTACCATTCGTTATCCATTTACTTGCTTTTCTAATTAGTTATATGTAGATTAACAACAACCCTATTAGTCTACTGTTCGAATAAGACTTTAGCAATACAAAGTCGGCATTTGGTAAATAATAGTGATAGTTCCTCGTGGGTACGACACTCTCTTTATCACTGTATTACTTGTTAGACCGCGTATACTTGAGCGTGTTTAGTGATCGGTTTTCCGACCAACAAGTTTTTGGCGCCGTTGCCAGGGAACTATTATTCTAATATTGTCCGATATTGATTTAAATAATTATAGTCTTAGTTTGAACGTATATATATTTCTTTTGTTTGTTTGATGTTCCTTTTTGTTTTTAAGTTTACAGGTTATGGACGATCATTGTTATCAATGGCCTTATGAGAGGACAGCATAACAAAGCTCAGAAGAAGGACTCGAGCAATTGTAAGTTCAAATTGCAAATTTCTTGAGGTTTTCTGACAATCTTGAGTGTCAGTTCACTCAGACTACCTACTGTCAGGACTGAGCTGACATTGAACCGATTTCCTATCATCCAAACTGTCTGGGTTATCCAAACTCTTGGGACTACAGTCAAGAGCAATATCATGATCTGAATTATTCCTATCAATTTGAATATCAGTCTCCGCTGCAGTATAATGTGAAATCTCAACCCAATGAGAGTTTTTCTGAATACTCAACACGAGAAGAAGAGAAAAGGCTTGAAGAGCTCCTCACCAACTTTATTGAGAGAAACGAGGTTCTGATGGAAAGCCAAGAAGCCGCATTGCAAAGCCTCAAAAATCAATTGGGACAACTCGTCAATGCCATCACAAATCCACCGCAAGGCAATCTACTGGTCATAATTAATCTCAACGATGAAGCAGTAGAGCATTTCACGGTGGATACGCAAGGAGAAGGTGATGAGTCTCACAAAGTTGTTGATGGAGATGCCATGGTGCAAACTATCCAACCGGTGGAGTCTGAAATTGGAGAAAAGAGGATCAATAGCTGTTGTATAGTCAAGACTGATCAACAACCAGAAACCACGCTCATAATTGTGAAAACCCTAGAGGGCCAACTAGCGCACAAAGAACGCTTTCAACTTGATGAAAAAGGAGAATTAGTGGATAATTCCAGTTGTGAAAGATTCTTCGTGCAGATGGGTGAAGAAAACGGGGATGATCAATCATCCATGTTTGCCAAAAACTTTAAGGAATTGACGAATAGGCGGCATGAAATGGTCATTTTCTCTTATGAGTCGGATTGAACGGCATCGGTATAGTCAAGTCGACGATTTTAAAACAAGCGCTTCGTAGGGAGGCAACCCCATCTCAGTATCAATTTTCTCTATTTTTCTTTACTTCTGTCTAGTTTACATTGTGTCTTTTCCCTTTAGCATGTTTTTGTGGCTATCATATGTTTATTGTATGTGGTATTGTATATTTAGTTATTAAGTTATTTTTAACAATGTATTTTTTCTTTGTAGTGTATTCACTCATCCTTGTCTTGGCATGTGCAGAAACAGGTAAAAAACCTATATTGAAGGTTGGCGTCGCAGCGCTAGATTTTACCCTAAAGGCCGCGCCGCAGCACCAGGGTCTTTATTTCAATTCACCATCTCGCGCCGCAGCGCAAAGTGCCAAGAGGGACCTCGCGCTGCAGTGCTAGGAACGAGCCTTTCCCACCACAAACTCGCGCTGCAGCATCATCAAGAAGCCTAGCTATCACGCCGTAATGCCACAGGCGAGCCCAACATACTGCTAACTCGTGTCGCGACGCGAAACAATGAAGAAATGCCTACGCTACAGCGACGGTAGCTATATTTGGTTTTTAAAAATGCCAAGAAGCCAGTAGTTGTGCCCATTAACTCTCAATTCTCTCAGCATAACTCAGCAACCTAAGCAGACCAACCATCACCCTACCCCAAAAGCCTTAGCAGTCACTCGCATAGCACAAACCTAGAGCCTTCAACAATTTGAGATCCTTCAACAAATCGAGTGCCATCAATTTCTTGTCAGAGCTTTGAGCCAAGACTGTTCTAACCTAGGGTTTAGAATTTGAAGGTAAAGTGAACTAATTCTCAGCAAGTAATGTCCTTTTTCTGTGATTTCCTTATTTGGGATTGGTTTTATCTGTGGTTTGGGGTGATTTCCACTGACGAAAATTGGGAAAGAGCACTGTCACACATGGTATGTCCAAATTGGATTTTCAGAATGCACGCAAGGTGTTTGATAATTTGCCTGAGAGAAAAATTTGATTGTTTTTGCTAAAAATCAGTGGGTTTCATTGGGGATTTGATGCCCATTGCTTTAAGGGTTGCTTCTACAAAGAGTGGCATTGCTTAGGGACTGTTTTTGAACCAAACCAACCAAAATTCTAACATTGCTTCAAAAAGGCAACGACTGAGCATCGGGGGTTCCTCTTCTACAGCACAAAAGGCTTGGGACAACACCAAATTTGTCAACGAAGAGGCCTGGAAAAAGTAAAAAAGCTCTTTTATCGTGCGAAATTTGATTCCTGAGCGGGGTTTGAGGCCCGACAAAATAAAGGACGGCGAGTTATTGGCTATGATTGCGTGCATTTCACTAAGCCACCTGAGTCAGCCATCGTTTCTATGGTCCGCGAGTTTTATGCAAATGCCAGTCCCGAAGGTCCTGTTATTCTCCAAGTTAGGGGGTGGTCAGTGGCGTTTGGTAGCCAAGCCATCAATGCACTATTCGCGACGCCTGGTTTTGAGG
Source organism: Panax ginseng (assembly GCA_020205605.1). Classification (NCBI taxonomy): domain Eukaryota; kingdom Viridiplantae; phylum Streptophyta; class Magnoliopsida; order Apiales; family Araliaceae; genus Panax; species Panax ginseng. The sequence continues at coordinate 81,062,049 of CM035143.1, read as the reverse complement.
GCATGAACTATATGGAGCCGGGACTGCGCAGCTATAACCTCAAGGATATTATTAGGAGGCTCTGCAAGCCCGGGACTACATGGAAGAAAAATGACTTCACGGGTGAGAGGACCAGTTTCCTGCATGCTACGCTTAGTCGTTATGGGAAGGCATGGTTCAGCTTTATTTGTGAAAAAATGATCCCGACTCATCACCTGAGCGACGTGACTAAGGATAGAGCTATCCTCTTTTTTGCCATTGTCACAGGCCTGAACGTGGACATCAGAGTTCTCATACATGAGTCAATCATGAAGGCGATCAAGAGCACCACTGCTTCGGGACTCCTACATCCATCCTTGATCACCCGGCTGTGCAAGAGGGTAGTTATCCATTGGGGGCCAGAACAGATTGCCTTTCTGCGATGTCAGTAATTGACCATTAGACCATCTCATGCTTCAATGTGTGGGACGAGGTAACTTTTTATGTCAGAGGCGAAGGGTACGGGCCACCTACTGAGCCCTCACAGCCACCAGACGTAGACCCAGCTTCACAGGGACTACTGACAGAGATCATGGCATCCCTCACCTTGCTGCATCAGAAACACGACGCCGATGCTCAGAGGCAGTAGAGGCACATTACAAAAGTGGCCCAGAGGCAGGATATAGCGATGCAATATCAGGCTGAGCTGGTCAACACAATGCGGAGAATATATATTGTTTATAGTGGCGTGGATACTGAGTTCACACTATTCCATTTCCTAGAGCCTCATGTCTTCCCACCATACCCTCCACCATCACCGCCCGCCGAAGTTGATAAGGATGATGCTTCTGCCGAGTGACCAGACTTCAGGGAAGCCTTCTTGTATAGATTGATATATGTTTAGCAATGAGGGCATTGTTCACCTTAAGTTTGGGGGTGTTATGGTTCTTTATCTGTTTTATTTCTTTCTACTACCATGATAGGTTGCCATATTTAGTACTTTGCTTATGTTTTTATCAGTATTGTGGTGCAGGCATTTTGAACTGCGGTATTTTTTTTTGGGAGTTTTTATTATGGATGCCATGAATAGCTTTTGGTTATTATTTATGAATGTGTGGAATATTATCAGCATGGTTGTTGGGTTATAGCCATCTTTTTGGGGCTTATACAGATTTATATGCTTGTGTCATGTGAATGGCCTTCTTACCCTATTTTGAGCTGCTAATTAACAAGGGTGTTATATTTATCATTAATTTTTTATTGTGGCTAATGACAAGCGCCAAGTAATTATGTTTATCTCTTAGAGTCTTGTCAAGCATGTGTGAGCTGGGGATTTGTTTAGTTGATAAGTTGAGACTGTTATTGATCCGTCCTTCTTAGCAAGCACCGACCAACTGTGTTAACTAGTTATTTTTTGAATTTTGTTCGCATGTTTATTTCTTTGAGAGTGTGTTCACTCTTATAAACTTTCATTTTTACAAGGTAATAAAAGACTTAGACGTTTATATAGTTTTGGATCTTGGATTCTGGCATGTTTGCTTATAAAAAAAGAGAATAAGAAAGAAAAGAAGATTCAATATCGAAAGTCTTGCGGTGGGTCGAGATGGAGCATGAAACGTACTCGCCCATAAATGCAGGACCGATGTTGAGATGGAGCATAAAATGCACTCACTGCATAATCTTCGGATCTCGTAAACTCTTATTTGGCTTATGTTGATTACATGGCCTTAGCTGCTCGAGTTATTAGATTCATAGGGGTGTTCTACACCTAGTGCCCTAAAGTCATCTGGCTTGGGAGTCACTGATCAAAAGCTCATTAATGGGTAGTTCTGAATAGCCTAAGGTAATTAAGGATTGTCCGAGTCAGATTTTACTTTCTTCATGCTAGAGTCTTTTGATCCATTCCTGCACTTACATATTATTCTTAATGCTTGTTGAATGTCTAAGTTGTGGAGTGTACATATTGGTATTAACAATCGAGTGTGCGTACTTATTTGAGCTATGATTAGTTAGGACGGTTGGTCTCCACATACACACATAGAATGGATCGAATACAGTCTTATGCTTGATGAGTGGCATTTATACCCACGAATTGGATACTTTATGGCTTAATTAGTTGCTTGATCTTTATAGTTTATATAGCTTTTATATTATTTTAGTATTATTTTGCTTAATCGATATATTGTAGGGCTTAACAGGCCTTTTCTAGCCTTCGAGGGGCATAATGGTCATTTTTCATACACTCGCGCCGCGGCGCCAAAACCTAGCTTTAAGCTCGAGCTCCGATCTTTTTGTTGATGACGTGGTGCCACAACGCCACCCTTAGCCTTAAACTTTGCGCCGCAGTGGGACCTCCGGTGCCCAAGCAGAGAAGGCTTGCTTTTGACCTAGCAAAAGAGGGGAACTGAGATATATAGCTGAGTAAGCCTCTGTGAGCCATATACCATATATTCGGATATATTATCTTAGCATATAATACTTATCTCTCTTCTTTTGTACTTTCTCTCTCCAGTTCTTAGTTAATGTTTGTAAATATAGATTTGGTAGATTAGGAAAGTGTTTGGGATTTCCTTGGAGCAATAAGAGCAGTGAGCTACACGGATTGGAGAGCTTGAAAGGTACAAAATGCTTGGAGACTGAAGAGCCTCGACATAGTTTATTCTTATCCATTTATTTCCTCTGATTTTGTAATCCATAAATGTAAGACCCCAACTATTATGCATAAAGATTAATTTTTCTCAAAATATATTTTTGAATATTATGGTGTGGATTTGATATAATATTATAGTTGTGGGTATTATTTACAAATTTTGCAAAGTAAGCAAGTGGTTATATAATATTCGATTGGTAAGGAAATATTCATTTTAACAGGGAATATTCGTACGACGACACAATCATTGGTGGACCCCACAACGAAAGTATTGTCGTAGTTAGAAAACGACATAATTATCTTTTTATAAAAATAACGGCGAAAGTTTTACCGTTAAACCGTTGAACTACCCGTGTCGTAAAAAGTACGAAGAATACGCTGTGGTTGCATAGTAGTAATATTACCAGATTGATTATTGATACTTACGTGAGAAGTCACTCAGTTATACTCAATTATTGCTACAGTAATTGCTGCATAATATCTTTCATATTATTGATTCAATAATTGTCACAGTATCATCTGCATAACATTTTATATTATTAAATCAATAATTGAGACGACAAAGTTATTCATATTTTTATTTGCAATATTGACAATGTCTAGAAGTTCTGTTAATGAGAGGTTTGGTCACCTAATTGCACGCCAATAAGGAGAAATTCTTATCGAAAAGCCCCCTCTTTCTTGGGAATGACCTGGTTGTTAAATATTATGAGTTATAATATTAATAATGAATAAGTTCGTGTTGATTAAAGATGAAATTGATAGCTCCATTGTGTAGGGATTATTAGTGTTAGTAGAAATTGACATCTATTTCGAAAATAATGGATGTCTGGAGGTTATATTGACCAATTGGGTAATTAATCGGATAAATGAGCAATTAATTGCTATTAATTCACATGCTTATATCTATTTGTTCATATGTGTTTACTATTGATTCACATGCATGTACTATTAGGGGAGATGGTACAGGATTAATAATACTTGCATGACTAAATTAAAAATGGAGGTATAGATGAAGATACTATACTGTAATTATTTTTTTCACATGATTGTACTATTGATTCACAAGATGTACTATTAGGGGAGGTGGTGCAAGTTTAATAATACTTGCAGGACTAAATTAAAAATGAAGAAAAAGATGAAGGTATTATACTGTAATATTTCGAGCCCCAAAACGTGCAATTATCGAAACTATATTTTCCTATAAATAGAAGCTCATTCTTCTTTCATTCTCACCAATTCACTAAGACTCATAAGAGCATTTATAGAGAGAGAAACTTTAGAGAGAAAGTAGAAGAGAAGTCTATTACCTCGCTATTCCAGTATCCAGTCTTCTTCTGAGGTAATGGATATTATTTTGTTCAATATTCATATGAATAATATTTTCTCCCATACTCAGTAGTATGTGAGTAATATTATTTTGTCTCGTATTCCTGATTATACCATCATTCGGTTAAAGTATTGCTTCTATATTCTGTGAAATTAGTAGAATATCCTTGAAATTTGTGATTCATCCAGTATCGCTTCACAAGGATATTTTCTGCACATTCTTGTTAAATTTTAAGTTTTTCATGCCAGAGTACTATCCATGAGTTTTATTCATTTATACTGTACTATTCACATGTACTATTAACAAAGTACTATTCACGAGTACTATTCCTAAAGTACTATTCACGGGGTACTTTTCACCTGGGTACTATTCACCCGGAGTACTATTCATAACAAAAATTGATTTTTTTTCAATCCAAATCATTTTTGATATATTATCATTCTTGAATTTTACTCCACAAAGCAGTATCATGTTGACAATTTGGACAATATTGAATTCTGGATAAATTAAATTATAAATCTTTAAAAATTTATCCTTTAACTTATTTTTATTGAATTCTTATATCATTGTCATCATCCTCATGTTTATATTATGTTGAAAGTCATTTGTGTCCTGTAGTGCATAGATGGACTTGGTATGATTAAGACCAGGAATTATTCGGTATAATCATGACCGTAATGTTACAAATGATGTGGTAAAAGTCATCATTGGCCCGTAGTGCATTGATGGACAGATGTTGGCATGATCATGACCATTGATGAATACACGAATATCCTTGGCCCGTAGTGCATGGATAATTTATGGTCGTGATACTAAAGAATATCCTTGGCCATAGTGCAGGGGTGACTCGATGATGTGGATTATTTATTAAGCTTAGTCTCAGCGATAAAAGTGATGAAAAACTTTTTAAATCATAGAAGATAGTAGATTTTATGCTCTACTTGACTCTTCTAATGGATTGCTTGTTCCGCTGCAGTTAAACTTGATGTTTGTTATATCTTATCAGTTTAACACCGTTGAAGGCTAACGATAAATTATTCTGCATTATCTTAGTCATAATATTTCTTGTTGGGCTAGTTGAGCTCACCCTTTTTCTTTCATTGTTCTCTTCAGGAAATGACAACGTAGCTGGGACTAGTCGGGGAACGGAGTGACGGTCCAGATGATAACATTAGTAGTCCTCACTATTCTATGAAATAGTGTGATAATAAATATATTGAGGACTCCATTTGAGTTGAATACTGTCTAGAAGACAATATTCGTATTAAAACTCTTAGTTTATGTTTTTGCGTATTTTACATGACAATTGTATTATTAAGTTGTATTTGAATTTTTGACCATGTATTTAGCGACTCAAGATGGGTGATGTATACCTATTTTGGGGGCGTCACAATAAATGTAGTCTTTATACTTATATTTTGTTCAGTAGCTATGAACTAAGTATTGGCTCTAAGGTTATAATGAAACCCTTTGTTATTTAAATTGACTGTCTGATCTCTTTGGTTGGCACCATATGGTTTGGTTTAATATATTCATGCTTAATGATTCTCGCTAAGAAATTAGTGATGATTTTGGTAATCTATATGATATTGAAAGAAGGATTGTAGATTTACACCTAAATATATTGGCATGTGATTATGGGCTTGGACTACATAAGTTGTACGTAGAATAGACATATATCTATGCGCCACGTGTGACCTAATAGAGAACTTATGCTTAAATCCTTGTTAGGTTAATTCCCATAGACATTTGTAGGATTATCTCCTAGTTTGGATGTTCTTTTCTGTTCTATTCCCTACCGGGTGGATCTAGAGAGGATATGTTTGTGTATACCTCGACAAACGTGTATGAGCACATGTGTGTTCTCAGTCAAAAAATTGTCATGACCATTAAGACCAAAGAGAGAATGGTAAGAAATTTGATGAAGCATAACACGTTAGGTGTTCGACAGAATGCATGTATGGGGTGAAGTTGTGACCTTAGCTTGAAATTCCTTCGATTACCATTCGTTATCCATTACTTTCTTTGCTAATTAGTTATATCTAGATTAACAACAACCCTATTAGTCTGCTGTTCAAATAAGACTTTTGCGATACAAAGTCGGTATTTGGTAAATATTAGTGATAGTTCCTCGTGGGTACGACATTCTCCTTATCACTGTATTACAAGTTCATGGCGCCGTTGCTGAGGAACTATTATTGTAATATTGTCCAATATTGATTTAAATCAATATAGTCTTAGTTTGAACGTATATATATATTTCTTTTGTTTGTTTGATCTTCCTTTTTGTTTTTAAGTTTACAGGTTATGAACGATCATTGTTATCAATGGCCTTATGAGAGGATAGCACAACCGAGCTCAGAAGAAGGGTTCGAGCAATTGCAAGTTCAAATTGCAAATGTCTAGAGGTTTTCTGACAATCTTGAGTGTAAGTCCACTCAGACTACCTACTGTCAGTCCACTCAGACTACCTACAGTCAAGGGTTGATTAGAAAAATTATATCAGTGACAAACCCTAATGTTAGGTTACGAACATCAATGTTCAGTTAAGAAATCTTAACGATTTGTTAGAAACCTTAATACCGACTCTAGAAACCCTAATTTCAGTTTTGGAAATTCGAAACCCTAATCGGGAATATTAAAACCCTAATTTGCAAGCCTTAATGTTAATTAGAAAACCTTAATCCTAATTAGCAATCCCTAAAGTAATTAAGAAACCCTAATTTCTAAATTAGAAAGTTTTTTATTTAAAACTTTAATTAGAAAATCCTAAAAATTAAATTTTTGCAAAACCCTAAGGGTTAGGTCAAATAACTTAAATGCCCTTAAAATTGTAAGCTTAAAGACCAAAATGCCATTTTTCACATTCTTTAATATGTGGAGTGTAAATCTTGCCAAGATATAAGTTGTTCACCAACTATATATCTTCCATGTGACCTAAATCAATATAAGTCAGCATCTATATCTGCCAAATCAAGGATTAAAAGAATAATGAAAAAAATTTAATAATGACTTATAAGTCAAAAAAAGTTAAAATTTAAGTTATTGTCACACTAAATAATAACAACTGACTTATAACTTAGTTTGACCAACTTATAAGTCATTGCCAAACACCTCTAATTCAAGATATAAAGAGAAATTAATATTTGATTATAAAAAAATTTACAAGTCAAGAAAAAGGAGAATTTGAAAAAGGGGAGTTAAAAAAGAACTTACACACCATTGGTGCAACTTAATTGGTCTATGCCAGAACCATTGGCGCGACTTAATCGGTGTAGTTTGGTCAATTTGTAGTGCAATTTCGGGAGCGATTTCGATTCCTTGCTCATCCCTTGTCAAAAGGTATATATTTAAAATAACAAGTTACAAGAAAAATTCATATAAATTATTTTAGAAATTAATTATATAAATTATAAGTGTGTGAATATGATCATTATAAACTACATCCAATTAACTACAAAATTTATTTTTTGTAAATTAGAAAATATATCTATATGTGCTCAATTTTAATTTCAAAAATTATAACTTTAAAAAAAATATAGCTGGGCATTTATTTTGAGACGGACGAAGTGAAACATTTCACTGTATAAAATTGAGTCCAAATAAATTTAAAAATTTAAATAAAAAATGATGCGTTTTGGGGGGGGGAAAAAGAGGCATGCTTATTGGGTTTGTCTTAATTTTGGGCAACAATTTACTAGTCTTTGCAAAAATATGTATTAAATACGCAACGAAAAAAAATTGTTGCCAATGAATGTGACCTATATTAGCAAAACGAAAATATAGCAACAAAAAGTTTTTAATTCTTAAGCGATGAGGAGAAATCTCATTAGCAACAAAAAAGTAAATAGGCGGTGGGTTTTTTTTTCGCGCCAACGATTTGGCAACGAATTTTTTCAACGACATATGAATTTCGTTACAAAAAATGAAAGCCTTTCATAAACTTCAACAAATGACAAATTTCGTTGCTAAGCCCAAAAATTGTTGCCAAATGTCTATTTTTTGTAGAAAAGATAAGTAAAGTAACTTACTTTACTTCTCATTGTTAGGTTTTGTGAAAATCATGTAGTAATCAAATTGCAAAAATAACGGAAGCATAAAAAAGCAGATTTTAAAATTTTTCACAAACCATTTACCCGGATCATCCTTTATGCATATTATTAATTAAAACAAAGAACATGAAGTTATGTAATCATACCCTTGTTGATACGAGCTTCCACAGGTACGAGTTCAACTCCTACTTCTCTGCGATCTTCTTGAATCTCTGGGTAGGTTCCTTCCTTTGATCAATTTAAGCCACCCAAGTGTATGGCCTCTAGAGGAGATCCACCAAGAAAGAAAAAATTTCAAGAAGAAGGGTGTATTGGCTCAAACCCTAGTTTTTCCTATCTCTATAGAAAAAAGGGGGCGTACTCTTCAACTATATGAATTACGTATATCTTGATATCTGATATAAGACTCTTCTTATAAAGATATCACGTAACCCTATTTTAATTAAAATAAGGTATTATTTATTTAATTAAACTCTTTTAATTAAATGGGCTCCCTAATCTTATTAGGGATAATTAATTAAACTCCTTTAACTAATTTTCCCTCCTAATCCTATTAGGAATAAATGAGAGTACTTATATTAAATTAATTCCTAAACACTTTTAGAACTTAAAATAATAATAATTGTAATAATATTAATAAGACTCCTCTTATTAATTTATATTTAATATTTCTAAAATATTAAATAATAAATATTAAGCTATTTAATTTATTCTATCACCATGGATTAAATTAAATATACTTAACATATTATTACGATTATACCATTAACTTCTTAAATAATTATTCTTCCTTTAATGGTGTGACCCTTTAGGTTCTCCATATTAAACCGGTTGTGAATAAATCAATTAGAATAATTCTAATCTTATTTAAATAAATAAATTAAGCTATTAATTTATTTAAATAAATAATATTTACTCTACAATAGGGATAAGCTTCCCTAGCGATCAACGACTTTCCGGATAATATAGATTTCAACATTAATCATAAAAGAACCTTTGAGTTAATAGTTCTTGAAGTACAATTCAATCCTTCTACCATACAATGTCCCAATTAAATATAAGACATGAAATTATTGTCAAGTCTTATTTTATTTAATTATATGTATTTCGATTCCTAAATGCACAACTCCTAATGAATGCAAATTAGAAACTACTTTCTAATTTCATTCCACCTTGGCTAAGGATTCTTGGGTTGTCATTTATCGAACCACATATGACATTTCTCTTCTTTTACTAGAAGTGGTAGATTCTTTATTGATCATTCATTATCTTCATATATAACTTATTTTTGATAAAATCAAACTCTTTGATTGTCTCATCAAAATGGATGTTCCACCTACAAGAAGCTTGCATCAATCCATAAATGGATCGTTGTAGCTTACAGACTTGATTTGTTCAAACCTTTGAAACAAATCCCTCTGGCTGTGTCATATACACATCCTCCTCAAGTTTCCCATTGAGGAAGGCCATTTTCACGTCCATCTGCCAGATTTCGTAGTCATGATAAGCTGCAATCGCAAGCAAAATCTGAATGGACTTGAGCATTGCTACTGGTGAGAAGGTTTCGTCAGAGTCAACTCCTTGTCTTTGCTTGAAACCTTTTGCGACCAGTCGTGCCTTATAGGTCTCTACCTTGTCGTCTGCTCCAGTCTTTCTTTTAAAGACCCATTTATACCCAATAGGCTTAATGCCTTCAGGTGGTGAAACCAAAGTCCATACTTGGTTTTCATACATGGAGTCCATCTCGGATTTCATGGCTTCTTGCCACTTCTCTGAGTCTTTATTACTCATAGCTTGTTCGTAATTCAATAGATCATCATCATCTATGATGTGTACCTCATTGTCATCCTCTATGACAAGTCCATACATATCAGGTATCTTTGGTAATCTTCCAGATTTACGAATAGGGTGTTGTACAGAAGGAATCTCATCTTGTCCATTTGATCTGTAGTGGTTTGTGGTTCTTGAATTTCTTCAAGATCTATTTTCCTCACACTGACCCCTTCAAGGATAAACTCCTTTTCCAAGAAGGCAGCATGTTTGGCAACAAACACCTTTTGTTCAGTAGGATTGTAAAAATAATATCCTAAACTTTCTTTAGGATATCCCACAAAAGTACACTTATCAGATCTAGTCCCAAGCTTATCATTTTGAAACCTTTTCACATAAGCTGGACATCCCCAAATCTTAACATGTTTAAGACTAGGCTTCCTCCTTGTCTACATCTCATATGGAGTCTTAGGGACGGATTTCGAGGGAACGTTACTTAGTAGATGTAGCCGCTTCTAGGGCATATCCCCAGAATGACACCGGAAGATCGGTAAAAATCATCATGGAACGAACCATGTCCAACAGTGTTCGATTTCTCCTTTCAGATACACCATTCAGTTGTGGCGTCCCTGGTGGAGTCCATTGTGAGATTATACCATTTTCTTTGAGACTTGAAAAACTCACTGCTTAAGTATTCACCACCTCGATCTGATCGAAGGATCTTAATATGTTTGCCCATTTGTTTCTCTACTCCACTTCTGAACTCTTTGAACTTTTTAAATGATTCAGATTTATATTTCATTAAATACACATATCCAAATCTTCAGTGATCGTCGGTGAATGTAATAAAATAAGAATACCCTCCTCATAGGTCCACATACATCCGTGTGTACCAATGCTAACAACTCTATAACTCTTTCTCCTTTTCCACTAAAAGGAGATTTAGTCATTTTTCCCATGAGACAAGATTCATAAGTTGGATATGTGTGAGCCCCGAATCCGGGCCCCAAATCACCGCGGATCCGGTTCACTCATTCTACTACTATTGCGGAAGATATAAACATAAATTATTTATACATTAAACATTATACACTATCCCAAGGTCGAGTAACCATAACTTATACACAATTTATAACTTATCTAACACATGGCCTCATTATCATACAAAACTATTACAAAACTAATCGTGCACATTAACTTTAAGCTGGAACTATCATTAACTTTCCTTGTATCCGACGCATTCACTTTAATCTGCAATGTTTTATCATGATATAGAAAGGGTGAGCATGAAAGTTGCCCAGCAAGTTTAAATATAATTTAAGGATATATCATGATTGAAAGATTTAGAATAATAACCTGGCTATAATTTCACAATGTAGTTGTGAATTAGCATGAACAAACATTTGACTGAACAAGTATTCAATATGAACAATATATATCCGGACCAACTGGTACTGAAGGTGATCAGCCTTTCATACCTGACTTATACATGCAATATATATAGAGTACAATTCAACATGGCAATTAGCAATGATTAACCATATGCATATCTGAATAAAACACTCTTAGTAGAGTTAAGTAGAACTTGCCTGTTTCGTTCATTACCGATACGAAATATAACTTAGCTTATCCGAAGACCTAATACAGATAATACCGATCTCCAAATATTAGAATAATATCATCAAAGTATAAAATAACCTAAACACATTATCACATAATCCTATCAGTCTATACAACACATAAGACTTAGTCTCAAGTCAATCTATTTCAGTTCGAGTTGAAATCGACACCATTCTAACATCTCGATGGTCTAGTCGGTCAATACTCGAGTTTAAGTTCAATTAAACTCTGCTTAAACACTTAACAATTATCACAGATAATTTTCTAATCAGTCAGAATAATTTCCATAGGCTCATAAAAATTTTCGAGTAATTATTATCATTTATCATGATTTTCCAATCATTAAACTCGTATCTAAATGAATTAAATACCACATAATTCCTTAGTCATTAATATTTATTTATTGCTAAACATTAATGAATTACATGCCATAATATTATATCATATTTATAATATCTCAATACATTATTATTTCCTTTAAATGTTTTTAAAGTAATTAAAACATTAATCAATAAGCGATATTAATATAAGTACCACATTATTCCTTGATCATTAATATTTATTAAATACCAAATATTAATGAAAATCATAACATAATATTATAATATAATTATAACATCATAAAGTATTTTAATACCTTCAAATCACATTTCTATGATTTTTAAACAATCAAATCCATTATCCGATAATTGCTATAATTATTAAAATATTAATATTTTCATGCCAAAATATCAAAATTTATATTTTACAACTCAAAATATTTTTATAACACTTAAATCATTTTTATATGATTTTTAAAGCATTAAATCTATTTTTCCCTAATTTATCTAACATATTCATTAAATAAACTAATTATCATTAATAATAAATATTAATAAAATTCATCACAAAATATCAAAAGTCATCAAGAATAACTTAAGATATCTTCTTATACCATAAAATAATTTTTCATGATTTTCATGAATTAAAACTATTTTAAATAATTTATCTAATATTATAATTAAATAAATAAATACCATTTATATTCCAAAAATATTAAATATTTTCAAGTATACTCCAAATAATTAAAAACTATTTTTCGTGCTTTAAAATAATTTTTTGAATTTATTATGTATTTTTAATAATTAAAAACCATTTTATCTATTTATAAATAATTTTGGAAAATAGAAAATAAAATCGTTAAAGGGCCCTATAGCGTGCAGGTAATCTGCTATATAGGTGTTCTTCAAACATGTCGAACAATCATAGTCGGTGTTGGGTGGCTTGGTTTGACCTCAATTAATTTGCATTACATTAGCTCAGTATGAGTAATATAAAAGCATGGTTATATAGATTACATGTCGACAACAATCTTAAAGCAACAAAATGGTCTAAAACATAAACACAAGTAAGATCTCGTGGCACGAAAAACAATGTCGACACATACATGCAAATTCAGGTTCTTTTCGATTTGAAAAGCAGACTTAGGTGCTTACTTTGATTCATTGTAACTTTTACTCTGGTCATTCTTTTGTGATCTAAAAGTTCCAACATGTAGTACACATACGAGGTCAAATATTTTATCACTAGATCCACCTAACAACATAACATGAACAAGATCCGTAGGTCAAACATCTTTGTCGAGACAACGTTATTCACGAAATCTGGAAATTTCGAATTTGTCAAAACAGATTGATCAACGCATGTTTGACCTTAATTTTCTACTATCCAATTACAGATCTAGGTGATGTAAAAGTTTTAGTATGTACACAACATGTCAACCTACAAGGATCAATCAATAACATGGCCAAACAAGCAAACGAAAACAAGATTCATGGCCTTGAAAAACTTGTCAGACCGATCTGGAAATCTGGGCTTGCCTAGAAACCAAAAAACGTGATCGGTCAACGCATTTTGACTGCTCATAACTTTTGATCTAGACCTGCTATGAATCTGATTCAAGTTGGAGAATAAAGACCTCAGGGCATAGAACAGATCTATAACTCTAAACACATATATCATCAAACACACACAGATTTATGACGTCTGACATATGGCTGTCAGACAGTTTTTCAACCTTTTTCCAGAAATTTTAAAACTTCATTTTCGTGTACTTTGATGTTATGGATCCATGTTATTACAACCCAAATCATCAAATGACACCCTAATACACAACTTTAACCAATCAATTACAACAAATAACATAAGATCAAAGGATTTCTAGGATTTAGGGTTTTTACCACTTTTTGCTTTGATTTTTGATTTTGATCCTTTGTTGCTGATCTAGGCTTGCTGATGCATGATCTTGGCTTTGATATACACTCCCTCTCACTCTATAATTTCGGATCTTAGAGAGAAGGAATGGCTAGGGCAAAAATGAAGAAATAAAGTAAACACTTCTCTCTCTCCAATCTTTATATTGTACCACAATGCAATGTATCTAGCTAAGGTGGCTGATTTGTATGGTTTTTAGTAGGACTACCGCATGCATGGTGAATGATCCTTCGTATTCATTCCTTATTAAATTGTGGAAATGATCTGTCTATGTAGATTACCGCATGGCGGGCAAAAATCCATTTGTAGTTTCATATATTCTATTATACTCAGTTGGGTAAAGTTTTGGCTTCTATACTCCATGAAATTAGTAGAATATTCTGGATATTTGCGCTTCATCCAGTATCTTTTCATGGAAATATTCTTCTGAGCATTCTTGTATTTTCCTCTACAAAGCAGTATCATGTTGTCAATTTGGACGTTATTGATTTCTGGATAAATTAAATTATAAATCTTTAAAATTTATCTTGAACTTGTTTTATTGAATTATTATGTCATTGTCATCATCCTCATGCTTATATTGTGATGAAAATCATCTTTGGCTTACGTGCATAGATGGACTTGGTATGATTATGACCAGGGATTATTCGGTATAATCATGACCGTAATGTGACGAATTATATGGTGAAAGTCCTCATTGGCCTGTAGTTCATTGATGGACAGTTGTTGGTATGATTATGACAAAGAATTATTCGGTATAATAATGACCATTGATGATTACATGAATATCCTTGGCCGTGATGCATGGATGATTCAATTTTATTTATTAAGTTGAGTCTCAGCGATCAAGTTGATGAAAAACTTTTTAAATCATAGAAGATAGTAGATTTTATGTTGTACTTGACTCTTCTAATGGATTCCTTATTAGGAATGCGATTGTTGATCTAAAACTTGTTGTCTATTATATTCTATCAGTTGTTATACTGTTGAAGGCTAAGGATAATTTATTCTGCATTATCTTAGTCATAATATTTCTTACTAGGCTAGTTGAGCTCACCTTTTCTTTCACTGTTCTCTTTAGGAAATGAGAATATAGCTGGGATGAGTCGGGGAACGGATTGACGGTCCAGATGGTTGTTTTAGTAGTCCTCACTATTCTATAAAATATTGTGACAATAAATGTAATGAGGACTCCATTGAGTGTGGATATTGTCTAGATGACAATATTCTTATTCAAACTCTTAGATTATGTTTTGTTGTATTTTACACGACTGTTGTATAATTAAGTTGTATTTGAATTTTGTACCATGTATTTGGCGACTCAAGATGGGTGATGTATACCTATTTTGGGGGCGTCACATTTGGTATCAAAGCTTTGGGATATGATCCCTGGCTGAGATGTGAGATAAGAGCTAGGAGGGGAGAGACGGGGAATTCCTTCGCTAGTATGACCTACCTAAGTTTATTTGGTATTTAATTGGTCGGTCAGAGTATATGGATAATATGTGATATGTTAAGTAACCCTTGTTTTGTGCCAGTATTTGAAAATGGCATCCGAAAATATTGAGATAAGCAATGAAGCACATGAGACCGTTGAGTCACCAACGATCAATGCCCAGGATAATGTGCAACAGGAAGACAATAATCCTCAAGTAAACAATAACACCGATGAAATGGTGAACGATGGGATGTTCAGAGGCTTTATGCAATTCATGCAACATCAGGCGAGAGCGGCTCCTGTTCAGAATGCAGGTGGAAACACTGACAACTCTCGGACGGTCACTGCTAAATAGTTCAAGGAGCTGGGACCACCGGAGTTTATTGGAGAGCCAAAACCACTTAAGACGGAGACGTGGATAAAGTAGATCACCAAGATATTTGATGTTTTGGGATGCTCCGAGGAGTAAAAGGTTCCCTTTGCCACCTTAATGTTGCGAGGAGAGGCAGATTACTGGTGGGAATCGGTAAAACGTACTCAACTTGTCGCACTGGTGATGTCTTGGGAGAAATTCCAAGAACTGTTCAATGACAAGTACTTTCCCAAAAGTATTCATCATATGAAGGAGGTAGAGTTCATCAAGATGGAGAAAAACAATATGACCGTGTCACAGTACGAAGCTAAGTTTGTCGAGTTGTCCCGGTTTGCATCCCACTTGGTTGATAATGGGGAGAGAATGATGCGGATGTTTCTAAGAGGTTTGAAACCCGAGATACGTCAATACTTAATTTCTATAAAACTATGTTTGTATTCAGATGTTTTAAATAGGGCTCAGTTATTGGAGCGCGAAAACGAGTTAACTCAACCAAGAGAGAGCAACCGACAAAATGATAATACTAGTGGTAGCAGTCATCGAAGCGGTGACAACAAATGTGGAGGGAATCAACATGCCAGAAATGGTAACCACTTCGGTGGTAATCATGGCCAAGATAATAGAAGTGGAAATTTCAAGAAGAGGAGATTCAACAATGATGGGAAGATATCATCACCAACACCTGTTGTTAAGGAAGGAGAACGACAACCAATCGTATGTTACAAATGCGGAGGAAAGGGACATATCAATCAGAACTGTACGCAGCAATCCAAAGCGTGTTATAATTGCGGAAGAGAAGGTCACCTTGCCGATTTTGTCATGCATCAAAGTCAAGTCCAGTTGGGATGGAGGCATCAAAGGCCATCCCAGACAAGACAAAATTGGTAGTTCAAGAGAGAGCGTTTGTTGTACCCTCCCAAAAAGTAAGAAATCCGAACGAGGTGATCACGGGTAAGCTAATCATAAACTCTAGCGAAGTTTATACTTTATTTGATACCGGTTATACCCATTCTTCTATTTCTCCTACTTGCGCTCAACATTTAAATTTGACTCCGGAGAAATTAGACTTTGACTTATCGATTGAAACTCCGTTGGGAGAAACCTTCATGACATCCACTGTTTATAAGTCTTGTTTGATTCAAATCGGTAACCACACGTTACCTGTCGATCTTATCTCCTTAAAAATACTTGCATTTGACGTAATTCTAGGGATTGATTGGTTAACTACTCATCATGCTAAAATTGATTATTTTCGTAAGGTTGTTAGCTTTCATATTCCTAATCAACCTATTATGCGAATTCAAGCGACCAAACCATTAAAATCAATCACGGTCATCTCAAACCACAAAGCTATTCATTTATTGAAAAACGGATGTCAAGCTTTCTTAGCTCATGTCACAGATTTAAACAAAAATACGTCAAATTTGAATTATATTTCTATTGTTAATAAATTTCCTGACGTATTCCCCGAAGAACTTCATGGCCTACCCCTGGAGCGTGAAATCGAGTTTGGTATCGACCTTGAACCCGGTACAAAACCCATTTCCAAAGCCCCATATCGAATGGCTCCTATTCAACTTCAGGAGTTAAAAACCTAACTGTAGGAATTGTTAGACATCGGTTTCATTCGACCTAGTACGTCTCCTTGGGGTGTTCCTTTTCTATTCGTGAAGAAGAAAGATGGAAGTATGCGACTTTGAATTGATTATCGGGAGTTGAATCATGTCACCATCAAAAATAGGTACCCGTTGCCTCGCATTGATGACCTGTTTGACCAGTTGCAAGGCGCCAAATTCTTTTCAAAGATTGATCTTCGTTCTGGATATCATCAGTTAAAGATTAAAACTGATGACATTCTAAAGATTGCTTTCAGAACTTGGTACGGGCATTACGAATTCCTTGTCATATCTTTTGGACTGACTAATGCTCCTGCTGCCTTCATGGATATGATGAATCGAGTATTCAAGGAATATTTGGATCACTTTGTGGTCGTCTTTATTAATGACATCCTCATTTACTCCAAAAGTTGTGAAGATCATGAGCAACACTTGAGGCTGATACTCCAAAAGCTTCGTGAAAACAAGTTATATGCCAAGTTAAAGAAATACGAGTTCTGGCTTGAGGAAGTAGCATTCCTTGGGCACGTAATATCAAATCACGGAATATCTGTTGACCCAGCGAAGATTGAAGCAATTCAAAGTTGGGAGCAACCAAAGTCAGTGACCCAAGTACGTAGCTTTCTCGGCTTAGCTGGTTATTATCGGAGATTCGTGGAAGGATTTTCTCGAATCGCTACTCCATTAACTCAGCTGACTCGAAAGATACAAAGTTCGGTTGGAGTGATGAATGTGAGAAGAGTTTTCAAGAACTCAAGAGAAGACTCATTTCAGCACCTGTTCTGACAATACCATCTGGCTCGGAGGGATTTGTCATCTACAGTGATGCTTCAGGCAAAGGGTTAGGATGTGTTCTCATGTAACATGGGAAAGTCATAGCATATGCCTCACGACAACTCAAAGAATATAAGAGGAATTATCCTTCATGATATAGAGTTGGCAGTTGCCGTTTTTGCGCTTAAGATTTTTAGGCATTACCTTTATGGAGAGAAGGTGGAAATCTATACGGATCATAAAAGCCTCAAATATTTCTTCACTCAAAAGGAACTCAACATGCGGCAACAACGATGGCTTGAGCTATTGAAAGATTACGATCATACCATTCAATACCATCCTGGAAAAGCGAACATAGTAGCTGACGCATTGAGTAGAAGATCATATGCGGGTACGAGTGTAATATTTTCAACGCAAAGACCCATTTTGTATGACTTACGAAAGATGGAGATAGAGTTAAAGACTCCAAGGACCCATGTGATGATGGCGAATATACGAGTAGAACCGACTTTAATCGATAAAGTTAAAAGTCGCTCAAGCTTCTGGACACGAAGTCGATGCGTATGAGAAAGAAAGTGTAAGAAGGTACTATTTCGGAAGCAAGAATCGATAAAGAAGGAATACTTCGAGTCAACTCCAGACGCTGTCTTCCTAACGATTCTGACTTGAAGTATAAAATCATGATGGAGGCGCACAACACACCGTTTGCAATCCATCCTAGGAGTACTAAAATGTATCGTGATCTTCGACATACATTTTGGTGGAGCAATATGAAGAGAGAGATAGCGGGGTTTATCTCAAGGTGTCTAACTTGTCAACGAGTAAAGGAGGAGCAGCAAGTGCCAAAAGGTCCATTGCAACCACTTGAAATTCTAGAATGGAAATGGGAGCACATTACCATGGATTTCGTTACTGGTCTTCCCAAGGTTTCTCAAGGCATATATGTGATTTGGTTTATTGTTGATAGATTGACCAAGTCTGCTCATTTCTTACCGATACGAGAAACTTATACACTTGAACGTCTTGCTCGTATGTACATAAACGAGATTGTAAGATTGCATGGTATGCAAGTATCCATAGTTTCCGATCGAGACCCAAGATTTACTTCAAGATTTTGGGTTAGTTTGCAAAAAGCTATGGGTACGAATTTACGATTTAGTTTGGCATATCATCCTCAAACGGACGGGCAGTCGGAAAGGAGTATTCAAACTCTTGAAGATTTATTAAGACTATGTGTCCTTGACTTCAAAGGAAGTTGGAACAAGTTCTTACCATTGGTGGATTTTTCCTACAATAACAGTTATCAAGCAAGTATTGACATGGCTCCATTTGAGGCGTTGTATGGAAGAAAGTGTCGTTCTCCAGTATGCTGGGATGAGGTGGGTGAAGCAACGTTGTTTGGATCAGAGTTGGTACGTATGACTACGAAAAAGATTCAAACGATCCGATAACGTATAAAAATCTCACAAGATCGACAAAAGAGTTATGCTGATCTTCATCGAAAAGACGTGGAATTCAATATTGGAGATCATGTGTTGTTACGTGTTGCTCCATGGAAAGGAGGTACGAGATTTGGAAAGAGGGGAAAGCTCAATCCTTGATTCATTGGCCCATTTTTAATCCTCGATCGTGTAGGAACTGTGGCCTATAGACTCGCCTTACCGCCAAGTATGTCTCGTGTTCATAACGTTTTTCACATATCTATATTACGTAAATATCTGGAAGACCCGAACCACATTATTGATTTATAATCGGACAAAATAGCGAAAGATTTAACGTATGAGGAAGTACCTGTTAAAATCTTGGATAAGAAGGATCATATTCTACGCTCCAAGGTTATACCTCAAGTCAAAGTTTTGTGGAGAAACCATGATGTTGAGGAAATGACCTGGGAGTTAGAATCTGAAATTAAGTCAAGGTAGCCTCACCTCTTCGACATACCAGGTACGCACCCTAATTTCGAGGACGAAATTTCATAAGAAGGGGAGGTTGTAAGACCCCAACTTTTATGAATAAAGATTACTTTTTCTCGAAATATATTTTTGAATATTATGGTGTGGATTTGATATAATGTTATAGTTGTGGGTAATATTTACAAATTTTGCAAAGTAATTAAGTGGTTATATAATATTCGATTGGTCGGGGAATATTCGTTTTAACAGGGAATATTCGTATGACGGCACAATCTTTGGTGGACTCCACAACGGAAGTATTGTCGTAGTTAGAAAACGACAGAATTATCTTTTTATAAAAATAACGGCGAAAGTGTTACCGTTAAAACTGTTGAACTACCCGGTAGTAAAAGTATAGTAATACGCGTGGTTGCATAGTAGCACACGGTATTGATTATTGATGCTCACGTGAGAAGTCACTTAGTTATACTCAATTATTGCTACAGCAATTGCTGCATCATATCTCTCATATTATTGATTCTATTATTGTCACAGTATCATCTGCATAATATGTTATATTATTAAATCAATAATTGAGACGACAAAGTTATTCAAATTATTATTTGCAATATTGACAATGTCTAGAAGTTTTGTCAAGGAGATGTTTGGTCACCTAATTACGCGCCAATAAGGAGAAATCCTTATCGAAAAGCCCCCTCTTTCCTGGGAACGACCTGGTTGTTAAATATTATGAGTTATAATATTAATGATGAATAAGTTCGTGTTGATTAAAGATGAAATTGATAGTTCCATTGTGTTGGGATTATTAGTGTTAGTGGAAATCGACATTTATTTCGATAATAATTGATGTCTGGAGGTTATATTGACCAATCGGATAATTAATCGGATAAATGAGCAATTAATTGCTATTATTTCACATGCTTATAACTATTTGTTCACATGTGTGTACTATTGATTCACATTCATGTACTATTAGGGGAGGTGGTACAAGATTGATAATACTTGCATGACTAAATTAAAAATGATATAGATGAATGTACTATACTGTAATTAGTTTTTTCACATGATTATACTATTAAGTCACATTAATGAACTATTAATTCACATTATTTACTATTAGGGGAGGTGGTGCAAGTTTGATAATACTTGCAGGACTAAATTAAAAATGAAGAAAAAGAGGAAGGTATTATATTGTAATATTTCGAGCCCCAAAACGTGCAATTATCGAAACTATATTTTCCTATAAATAGAAGCTCAATTTTCTTTCATTCTCACCAATTCACTAAGTCTCACAAGAGCAATTATTATAGAGAGAAATTATAAAGAGAAAGAAGAAGAGAAGTCTGCTACCTCACTATTCCAGTATCTTGTTTCTTCTAAGGTAAGGGGTATTATTTCTTTCGTATTCATGAAGAGAGTTATTTTCTTTCAATGCTCATAAGGGTTGTTATTCCATTCTTTATTATTCATTGGAATAACTTTGTTTTGTCTTGATCTATCGCATGCTTGGTGAATTCTTCTGTTATTCCATTATGTATTATTCTGTGGGAATAACCTGTCTGTGCGGTCTATCACATGTCTGATGAATTCTTTTGTTATTTCATTCTTTATTATTTCATTGGAATAACTCATCTCATGTATGGTCTATCGCATGCTCGGTGAATTCTTTTGTTATTTCATTCTTTATTATTTACGTTGGAATAACTTTTATGCATGACGGATCTATCGCATGCCCGGTGAATTCTTTTGTTATTCCATTCTTTATTATTACGTTGGAATAACTTTGTCTATCGCGATCTATCGCATGCTCGGTGAATCTTTCGTTATTCCATTCTTTATTATTTTGTTGGAATAACTTTGTCTATGTGGACTTCGCATGCATAGTGAATGATCCTTCGTATTCATTCCTTATTAAATTGTGGAAATGATCTGTGTACGTGGATTACCGCATGGCGGGCAAAAATCCATTTTCAGTTTCTTATATTCTATTATACTTAGTTGGTTAAAGTTTTTGCTTCTATACTCCATGAAATTAGTAGAATATCCTGGATATTTGCGCTTCATCCAGTATCTTTTCATGGAAATATTCTTCTGAGCAATCTTGAATTTTACTCCACAAAGCAGTATCATGTTGATAATTTGGACGTTATTGGTTTCTAGATAAATTAAATTATAAATCTTTAAAATTTATCTTTTAACTTGTTTTGTTGAATTATTATGTCATTGTCATCATCCTCATGCTTATATTGTGATAAAAGTCATCTTTGGATTACGTGCATAGATGGACTTGGTATGATTATGACCAGGGATTATTCGGTATAATCATGATCGTAATGTGACGAATGATGTGGTGAAAGTTCTCATTGGCCTGTAGTTCATTGATGGACAGTGGTTGTTATGATTATGACCAGGAATTATTCGGTATAATCATGTCCATTGATGATTACATGAATATCCTTGGCCGTGATGCAGGGATGATTCGATTTTATTTATTAAGCTGAGTCTCAACGATCAAGTTGATGAAAAACTTTTTAAATCATAGAAGATAGTAGATTTTATGTTGTACTTGACTCTTCTAATGGATTGCTTATTATGCTACAGTTGTTGATCTGAAACTTGTTGTCTATTATATTCTATTAGTTGTTATACTGTTGAAGGCTAAGGATAATTTATTCTGCATTATCTTAGTCATAATATTTCTTATTGGGCTAGTTGAGCTCACCCTTTCTTTCACTGTTCTCTTCAGGAAATGAGAATATAGTTGGGACGAGTCGGGGAACGGATTGATGGTCCAGATGGTTGTTGTCGACGTCGGGATTTTTGGGTGTCCCTTTCCGTTACTTGATCTTTGGTGTTCTCATTTTAGGTGAGATTTGTTTGAAAAAACATGTGAAAAGGTCCGACATGTATAATGTCGACGATGGACTGTTAAGAGTCGCCAATTGGTTTTTTAAATGGTTTTACCAACACAACCGAGAAAAGGTTTGCACATTGACCTAGTGATGTGACACTGCTAAACGGGTCGGTGAAACAGAAATTCATTAGAGTCCGGGGACTTGGTTATGCGGGGGGAAGGTGTTAGGCACCCCCCGACATCCGTGTTACCACGGTGACCGCCTCTTTTCAAGAAACTATTATCTGAATGTGTGTGTGTGTGGGTCAATTTGCTATTATTTGGAAGTACTGCAAGGCCTCGTTCGAACCTATATACACAGAGTTTGAATTTATGCAAAAATTTATTTTTTAGCAAGATATGGCAGTGATGTTTTATAAAAGAGGTTTTTCAAACCCTGATGCTCAATAGTAATTGAGACCTTTTACACTCCCATTTTATTAAGTGTTCAACTTGATTGATTTTATTTCACGAATGCGAGGCATCCGTACTAAAATAATGTACAAATATAATGCCAACTTCTTCGTGGGTATGGAAACCATCCGAGGAAATTGAACACAGAAGAATAATTTACAAGTCGCCATAAATGAAAATGTCCATCACGGAACCGAATCTAGATCCAATAGGTTGAATCTGTGATCACATGATTCCTAAAGCATAAGATATCTTAATTTGTATGAAAGCGATAGCGGTATATATATATAAAAGTCAGTAAATATATATATATACGTGATGGGATCACCAACCACGAAGCACCTCCATGGGGGATCGAAATGTAAATAAAAGCATTAAAAGCTAGCTATCAACCGTCACGAAGGAAACTCAAAGGACGAAACATAAATAAAAAGTCAGAATCGGCCAACCGCCATGAAGGAAACTCTAAAGGGACGAAATGTAAATAAAGTCAGAATATTGGCCAACCGCCATATAAGGAAACTCAAAGGGATGAAATGTAAATAAAGTCAGAATATCACAACCGCCATGAAGGAAACTCCAAAGGGACGAAATATAAATAAAGTCAGTAAAAGCGATCAATCGCCATTAAGAAAACTCAGGCAGGGAATATATATATATATATATATATATATATATATATATATATATATATATAAGCAATAAACGCACAGATGTAAAATCTGAGCTCATCGAACAAAGTTCGACAACAATATATATATATATATATATATATATATATATATATATATATATATACACACAAAAGCAGAGTAAACGCATTGGGATATAAAATCTGGCTCATTGAGCAGAGTAAAACAACATTTATATATATATATATATATATATATATATATATATACAAAAGCAAGAGTAAACGCACCGAATATAAAATCCAAGCTCATCGAACAGAGTCCGACCACAGTTAATATATATAAATATATATATATACAAAAGCGAGTAAATGCTTCGGACCTAAGTCTAGGCTCATCGAACAAATTTCGACACACAGTTAATATATATCAATGTATAGAAGGGTGTGTGCAGAGATGAAGAGAAAGACTCTAAAGTGTGTGAGAATGCTTACGGCTGACTGCTAAAGAAGACTTCTATATCTTTAGAGTGGGTAAATACTGACTTTTGTAGGTACAAAAGGGCTATATATGAGCTCACAGGTGTTTAAAAGGAGAAAGTACACTGCATGGGGTGAGTACAGAGCAAATTAGGCAGGGCTTCCTCGCCTTTTTCTCTTACAAAATGGCCACCCCAAGCCCTCTATTTATAGAGGGGGGAGCCGCAGGTCTACCTGCGGTACCTAGTAGCAAGTGTACCTATGGCAGCCTGGGGTGCCCCGGGTAGTGTGGATCCCACCGCGTCGAAGTACGTACATTCGGACAACGCGCTGTTCGCTCGGTCGTTCATAACTTTCAATCTGGGTGTCCGATGGAAGCGTGCCATATCATTCCGGAAAGCTCTTTCCGAGAGCTACATAATGACATAGGATTTGCCCTTTTTTGATTCCAATAAGTTGGGTCCATGATCAAAACGGCATTCCCGGGTTTCCGTCAGGCAGTCCGTTGAGTCATTTTCTGTAGTTTGCGCTTAAAAGTTAAGATATGTTTCTTGTGGGACTTCTATTGAAGTATTTTGAGTTGACATGAGTTTATTTGATGTGAGTTAAAGTTGAGTTAGAAAAATGACCATTTTGCCCCTCCCGGGGTTATCTCCATTTTTCGCGCAGTTGTAGCAGTCTTTTCTCAGGATTATCTCTGAAGTTGACTTGATGTTGACTTCAACTATCCTCAGGGTTATCTCTGAGGTTGACTTGACCTCCTGGGCTATCTCCAGGCTTTGATCTTGATCCCCCGGGGCTATCTCTGGGGTTGAAGCTGACTTTCCCAGGGTTATCTCAGGGGTTAGAAACTGTTTTCGGGGTTATCTCCGTGGTTGAAAACTGGATCTCCTGTGGCTATCTCCGGGGTTAAAATTTATGTTGTGGTCCTCCAATATTATCTCTGGAGTGTGAAAAAGAAGTTTTTGCCCTCATGCATGGTTAGTAACAAGAACAAAAAATTCGAGTGTCTACAGGCCCCTCTTTATCATGTTCATGCAATGCAAAGGAATGGACATGATAAAGATTAGTAGACACTTGAAAATATGACAAGGTATTTCTAATTATGCAAATCGCAATGTAATGAATGTTTATGATGAATGTTAAAATATTTTCGCAAATCGTAGCTCGCAAATCGAACATCGTATTTCGCACTTTGCACTTTTCATTTCGCATTTAGCCAAATCGCACATCGCACATCGCATTTCGCATATCGCATCGCAAATCGCATATCGCAAATCGCATATCGTAATGTAATGAATGTTATGATGAATGTTAAAATGTTTTTACAAATCGCTTTACCTTTACCGATCATTCTTTGATGCAATCTTTGGTGTTGACTCCAATGGTTTGGCATTTAATCGCTGATGATTGTTTGATGAAGATAAGTGGAGATGCTTTCCATATCTCTGATGGGGATGACGTTCTGAAATCACCAGACCCTCCTGATGTATTCACTGGTAGTTTGCAACGGTGCCTATCCTGCTGATCGCCAAACTTTTTTGGTTCCCACTCGGACGATGGTATACGAAGCTTTCATCGCTGAACTGTCTTGATGTCGCGCTGAATTGATGCCAATGGTTTAAGAATACCGGATCTTCTGATACCTTTTCTGAAGTATTCCACGGATTACGTCACTAGACTTCATCTGATGTTACGCTAGATTGATGACAACCACCAGATGTCTCACCCTTCTTGAGGTGATCTGGAGTTTCCTTTCACTGTTGGGTGCTTGTGCCCTATTTCCTTAAGCGTTTGATTCACAACCCGGCTGAATTGATGACTTGAATGCCGCTGAAATCCCTGGAGGGTGTAATTCATTCCTTCGCTGCCCAGATTTGAACGTCGGTGTAGAGGCCTCAGCTTGCGAGGACTTAACGCATGTTGATGGTGTAGATTTCATTCACTAGGCCTTTCGTTGTTGACCTTCTGCTTCTGAGTTGAGAACTTTTTTTTGAGAAGTTTCCCCTTCTTTCGTAGGGGCACGCTTATGTCACTATGATTTCTTTCAGGAGTTCACCCCTCTCTTTTGTATGAGAAGTTTGATCTCGCCTTAAACTCCTTCCATTTATTGGAATTGGAAAAATACCCCAGTCCTTTCGCATGTTGATGTTGAGGGTTCATATGAGAAACTCTCTTTGTTGATGAAGTCGTAAGTGAATAATATCTGAATCGCCATTGAGATGATGATGGACCATGCTGATGGCGCTAACTGGTGCATTTTCCATTTTAGGATGATTGATAAATGCCGCAGTGTTGAGTTGTCGATGCTTCTGAGATTGCCCCCAATCTTGTTGTAAGGGATCCATTATCCGGTTGTCCCCAATTTTGAAATTTCCCCAGCCTCGCTTGTTGTCTAGGATAGTTGCTTTGATAGATGAGCTGATAAGACGCCGAGATCGCAAGAGGCTTTTACATCTGTACCATCTGGTGAACAGGTAGTGGATGTGGGCTTTGATGTTGACAGCTCTTTTTGGTAAAGATGTCGCTTTGTTAGAGAGATGATGCTCTAACTCATAGGGATATCGTTGTTGCTGAGCGGGATGACGTTATATCCACCTGAGATATCACATGTAGTTGGCAGTGGATCTGTTGGCTCATATAGAAACCCTTGGGTAGGAGATCACAGTGTTACCTCCTTCTTCTGAGAGGGAATCCATGTTGGACTTGATAGCCCGCATATACACTGATTTGTAGATGGGCTTGTATTTTCCTGCACAGAATAGCTTAGCCATTTTGTCATGTACACTACACATTGTATATATCAAACAACATTATATATGGCAAGGCAATATATGTTGATTCACTTCCCTTTTAGTTGTGCCTTGCTACTTGCTTGATATTCGCTTATTTCTCCAGGACTTTGTGATCTGGATGTATTCTGAACTCCTCCTTGATGGATGGACAGTGAGATGTCTTAGGATTTTCAGAATGGATCGTCGATCTGTGTGTATTCTCTACCATCTTTGGTGTCTTGGGACTGGTTTTTATATGTGGTTATGGATAGGAGTGTGTCTATTTTTATTTTTTTTATGGTGGGACCGGACCATATAACATGGCTGCCTACGTACTCCCATGTATTAGGGAGATCAGGTTGACGTAGTTCGCCCCATGTATAGGGCAGATTGCAGGTGAAAAGTTTTAATCCCATGTACGGGATAAATTAAAGGTGTGAAAGGTTTGATCTCTGGCGGGATAACCAAAGTTGTATGAAATGAAGTGAAACCAGGTTGCTGGTTTGAAAAGTGTGTTTTTCCTTGAGGGGCAGGTGGGTAAAAAGGAAAGGTTGTATGTAGTGAGGATTAAAGAACTTGAAATGACTGGTGATCTAATGATCCAAAACCAGGATGTTTGTTTGATGGTAACCTCAGACATAGTACCGTTTCACAGTGTCTGAATTGATGAGTTACGGAAATTCATTGCGTTCCATTTCCTGTAATCTGAAAGCGCCTCCTGTCAATACCTCCTTGACAATAAACGGGCCTTCCCAGTCTGGAGCAAATTTTCCTTTAGACTGAGTTTGGTTGTCAATGATCTTCTTCAAAACCAAGTTGTGTTGTTTGAACTGCCGTAGTCGGACTTTTCTGTTGTAGGATCTTATTTACAAGTAAAAGGCCGCTTATTTGTGGGCCACATACTTTCCCATGGATTTCATCCATAGCCTATGAGCTTGGTCCTCGTCCAAACATCTGAGGAGACATCGTTCTGCATCTCTTTTCGTATAGTGCATCTCGCTTCGGTAGAATTTTATATAGCAAGTGATGGATCGCCTTTTCTCGGTCGGGCTCGCCCTCGGTGTAGATCCATCTCGTAAGTACTTCTTGATGTGTTGATACCAAGGATGTTGGATATGAGGTAGGTCATCCGATACTTTTCAATGTAATTCCCATAGGCTGGAGCTTTTTGTTGGGAAAATGTCTTGGTTGGCATGTCTTCCTTGTCATGTATGTTGATCAAGGAGGCCAAGGTTGCTACAAGACTCATCATAAAAATCATTCCTATTCTAAGGAATGTGGAGGAAGGATTTTTTTTCAAACTCCAAAGCCATCTGTAGAACCTGCCGATGGTAAGGCAGCAACTGTAGAACTTGTTAAAGAGCTTTCTTCTTTTTTTTTTTTTTTTTTTTTTTTTTTTTCTTTTTTTTCTTTTTTTTCTTTTTTGTTTATGCATTAGATCGTGGAAAAGAGTCCTATGGCTCACTGATAGGTAGCTCCGGCATTGATGAGGCCGAAGGACAATCGTCTGTTAGGAAAAGATTCCCCAAGGAGTGATTAAAACAATTTTCTCACGATCTTCCTCAGCAACCATGATTTGATGGTACCTCGTAAAGCAATCAGCAAAGAAGTACATGGCGTATTGTCAATGAGTATGTGGATGAATGGGACCGGAAAGCTATCTTTGAGACAAGCTTTGTTCATATCACTATAATCCACGTAAAATTGCACCTCTCCTCTGGGTTTCGGCACGGGGACTATGTTGGATAGCCATTGAGGGTATGTTGACACCATGATGATGCTGACTTGAAATTGTTTCACAATTCTACTTTAACCTTTAACCTCCACTCAGGTTTTAATGGCCTGAGCTTCTACTTGACTGGCTTGAATTCCCCTTTGATGGGAAGGCGATGAATGACAAAGTCAGTGTATAAACAGACCATGTCTTCGTGAGACCATGCAAACACATCCTGGAATAGGGTCAATAGAGTAACCATGCCATTCCTTTGGTTTGGAGTGAGGTCCGTACCAATCTGGACTTGTTTGGGGTTTTCTAAGGTTCCAAGGTTTAAAAGAGGTGGTTTGATCAAGATTTGGCTTGGGTTTCTTTTCGACCCATTCTTTGATCTCCTGAGGTATCTCATAGTCATCTTGTATTTCCATCAAGTATGAGTCCAACTTTACATCAAAGTTACAGTCCTTGTGGAGAATAGGCACCTCATTAGCAAGTACAGGCACATCTAAATTCAGAGTCCTGAAACAAAATATGCTTTCACTTAGTATATAACACTGTTCAATCACACAAAGTGTTAGCCTATAATGACAAAAGTAACTACTAATACTGTACAGAAAAAGTAAGCAGTTATTGCTATCTACAAGGTAGAGAGAGTTTCTTCCCTTTTTACCCTCGTCGGCAAATGCAAGGAGTGGTGCTCCAATTGTCGAGGGCGCAGTCTTGGTGGACTGCAGTGATGGAGGGGCTATCATCAACCTCCTTCTCCTGAATGATGACCATTACGTCTGGGTCATCATCGTCTGGGGTGTATCTGTTTGAGAAGTGTTTGCTTGGGTTTTTGTTTGGTTTGACCGCATCATTGATGGCTGCCTACGTACTCCTATTGAAGAGGAGATCAGGTCTTTCGTAGTTCAGGCCTTGGTTTGAAATGGTTCAAAGGGGTAAGTGGTGAGAAGAGTGTAGAGATGGTTTTTTTATTTATTTATTTACATGCATGGAAAATAAAAGGCATACTACGAAGAAAGTGATACCGTTCCAACATTTTCTGGAACTCGTAACTTTATCCCCTGGATCTACATCTTCTCGGCTAGTTAAGGCCTGATAGTCCAGTTGTCAGTGGTTATGTTACCTTCAGGGCTCGTGATAGAGGTTACCCCTTGATTCTGAATGTCTTCTCTTGTATTATAACTTGATAAACTACGATTGAAGACATTCCTCAGGGACGCTTGAAATGGACGCATTGCAAAAAGGGATGAACTCTGGATTCTCTAATGGGTTGGATTCCCCGACAATCTCACCACCTTTTCCTTCAGCTATTCATTCACCTTCTTCATGGGTTTCAAAGGATTCAACCATGAAATCTCCCTCAAACTGTTGTTGTATTTCTTGCAAAGAACTTTCCTTTTTGGTTTTTTCTTCCTTGGAAAGGATTAGTATTTCCTCTGCATCATCCAAGGAGATAAAATCAGGAACGTGGTTGATATCTTGGAACCATAGGACATTTGATGATGGCGGGGGAATCTCCTTTGGGGATGCCTTTGTCTCCTATGTCATTTCTTGCATTAGGATCGATCCACTTTGTGTTTCGCGTAATTGTCGCTCATAGCCTTCACCTCATTTGAACTATTCGTCTCGAATGGACATCTTAAGCTTTTATTTCCTTTTCGCCTTTTTTGGTTATGGAAATTCTATCTCGACTCTCCATTTTCAATGAGATCCCGGATTTTATATTGCAAAGACCAAAGATTCTTCAAATGTATGTCCAAGTGAGTTAGAATGGTAGAGACATATCTTGGTGGAATCATAACTCTTTATCTTAGGATTTATAGGAGGCAGCAACTTAGTAATCCTTCATTCGCTTATCAGAAAATGTAGCATTTCTTCATTGGATTTACTCAGAGGGGTGAATTTTCGGACTCTTTTAGAGGTTGTTTGATCTTTCATCTTTGAGAATTTGCATTCCCTCGATCGATTCTTCCGCTGGCGAGATCTTCTAGCAATTTTATCATCCCCATTTTCTTGTATTTTCAGCCTGCTTTGATCTTCTTCATTTAGCTGGCTCATCGTGGAGTCCTTTTTCTTTTGGCTTTCTAATAGTTGAGTGAAAAATTGCCTTGTTTCCTGATGTTGGCGCACTTATCGCCTTAGCGGTGAGTTTACTTGATTCTGGATCGCATCCAATTTTTGCATTCTTGGCATACCCTCCTCCAAAGTTTTCCCACTCTAGGATATTTGTTATGTGCTTTTGGGGTATTCCTCCATCCTTCGTATGTATTTTCATTTAATTGGATACATTTCGGCGCTTCGACGCTAGCGATCATGTTTACTTCTTCCGTATCATGTCGCAACGGAAGGTTGGTGTTGACATTTTGTTGGTCAGGTTGTTCGACCACAATACTGCCACTTTCGATCCGATTTTAAATCTTATGTTTTAAGGACTAACAATCCTGTGTATCGTGTCCAGGGGACCCTGAGTGGTAAGCACATCTCTGGCTTATATTGTATCTTTTGCTCCCTTGTTCCAGAGGTGGAGCTAGTTCAGTAATTTTCTTGTGATCCATTAATATCGCTAATACATGTTCAAGGGAATCGCCCAGTGGAGTGAATACCCAATTTTCCGTTCTTTCAAATTTTCTTTTCCTGTCTGGGTATTGGTTGAATGCAGTCTGTTGTTGAGATGGCAGATTGTCTTGCATTTTCCAAATGGGGGGACTGTAGTTTGGCCTCCTAGCTTGCCCCTGTACAACAAGGGATACATCTTCATTGCCTTTATCGGGTACCCCCTTGGGATCGCTCGCATACTTGCCAGTTTGTCTATGCTTGGCGACAGCTTCCAAGGCAGTGAAGTCTTTAATCTTGCCTGCCTTTAGGCCCATCTCTACCATTTTGCCGTGTTTGATCATTTCCACAAATGGCTTTCCTATGCATGCTAGGATCCTCTCATAGTAAGGAGCCTCTTGGATATCAATAAATGTCATTACCATATCAGTTTTTGTTATTGATGGAATGACTTGCACTGCTAGATGTCTCCACCTTTGGGCATATTCTCGAAAAGATTCAGTACTTTGCTTTTTCACTTTAGTCACTTGATATTGATCTGGTGCCATTTGTTGTTGTATCTTGATTTAGAAAGGTGTGGGCCAATTCTTCCGGTTGTGGATTTTGGCATTGTCAAGTTGGGCATACCAGGCTTTAGCTTCTCCAGTGAGACTCTTTTGAAAAAGTTGCATTCTGAGGCTTTCATTTTCAGCATAAGACCCCAGTTCGCCAATGTACACTTTTAGGTGCGTATAGGGATCGCATGTCCCATTGTACTTTTCAAACTCTGGGACTTTGAATTTGGTAGGATATTGAGCCCCACAGGAATATCTGAGAGATCTGAATAGGTGACACTCCCATAATTTCTAGTCCCTTTAATTGACCGGATGGTATGCTCCATTTGTTGGACTTTCTTTCTTATATCCCCAGTTTCTCGATCATCCCTGAGATTCGTGATTTCTTTATTGGAATGAGGTTTAGGTATCTGGGTTTCCATCTTTTTACCAATGCCCTGATTGCCCCCTAGTGTGAAGTACTCTGGTTGAGTAGGCATTGTCTGGCCCTGCGTATTTTTACTTTGTTCTTTTAGAAAGACAACCAATTCTGCTATTTGATTCCTTAATCCTTCAAACTCCTCTCGGGAAACAGGAGTAGGATCAGGCTGGCCCGGTGTAGCCATGCCTAACGGTGGGATCAGTGCCTTCTTGGACTTTAAACGGGTAACGGGATCGATTGCTTCCCTACGAAAGACTTGCATAGTTTAGTCCTTAGGGAATGCAAATTAACATGCTACGTGATGTGTCCATTTTAAGAATTTTATCCTGCAAAACGGATGTCAGCTGTTTGTAGAATGTTAATTAAAATATGTATGTGTACACATTTCTTCATATTTCTCATTACATGGAGATAGATATGGAATGAAATTACAAGTAATTGTGTTTACAAGTAATTTGAAATGAGAGAGCATGAAGAGACTTTCCTCCGTTTTGGGTTTATCAAAGGCTGACCTATCTTAGGTTACTCTCGCGGCTTTTTGGCATGAAGGTTCCCAAATCATCGCAATTTTACTCAACGGGAAATTAATCCGGTCTTTCAACTGGATCGAATTTGGGTGGTGCCTTTCTTAAGCCTCGGAGAATTAGTCTTCTCACGAGTCCAGTAATCAAACACCGACGGGATAGCCTCCTGGTGGAGGGACCACACAACATACATTCACATACATCGCGTCTCACTGTATGAAAAAATGATGACATGTGCGAAGCACTAATATCACAAGAAAATATGGTGCGAAGCACTAATATCACAAGCAGATATGGTACGAAGCACTAATATCACAAGCAGTTATGGTGCGAAGCACTAAGTGCAATAAGGAAATGCATTCGTACACATTCATCAAATGTAAATGAAACATCCACACACAAGCAGATCACCATTTTGAAAAGATTATAATAGCGGCTTAAGTCCTCTTACTGGAGTCCCCAGCAGAGTCGCCACCTGTCGACGTCGGGATTCTTGGGTGTCCCTTTCCGTTACTTGTTCTTTGGTGTTCTCATTTTAGGTGAGATTTGTTTGAAAAAACAAGTGAAAAAGGTCCGACATGTATAATGTCGACGATGGACTATTAAGAGTCGCCAGTTGGTTTTTTAAATGGTTGTACCAACACAACCGAGAAAAGGTTTGCACATTGACCCAGTGATGTGACAACGCTAAACGAATTCTGGTGAAAGCAGAGATTCATTAGAGTCAGGGGACTTGGGTTATGCGGGGGAAGGTGTTAGGCACCCCGACATTCGTGGTTACCACGGTGACGCCTCTTTTCAAGAAACTATTATCTGAATGTGTGTGTGTGTGGGTCAATGTGCTATTATTTGGAAGTAGTGCGAGGCCTCGTTTGAACCTATATACACAGGGTTTGAATTTATGCAAAAATTTAATTTTTAGCAAGATATGGCAAATGATGTTTTATAAAGAGGTTTTTAAACCTCGATGCTCAATAGTAATTGAGACCTTTTACACTCCCATTTTATTAAGTGTTCGGCTTGATTTTTTTTATTTTACGAATGCGAGGCATCCGTACTAAAATAATGTACAAATATAATGCCGACTTCCTCGTGAGTATGGAAAACCATCTGAGGAAATTCAGACATCGCAAAATAATTTACAAGCTACTTACAGCTGAAAATGTCCATCACGGGAACCGAATCTAGATCCAATAGGTTGAATCTGTGATCACATGATTCCTAGGCGCACAAGATACCACAATTTGTATGAAAGCAGTAAGTAGGTATATATATAAAAGCTGTAAATATATATATATATACAGACAGGATCACCAACCACGAAGCACCTCCATGGGGGATCAGAAATGTAAATAAAGCTGTTAAAAGCTATCAACCATCACGGAGGAAACTCCAGAGTGATTTAAACGTAAATAAAGTCAGAATGCGGCCAACCGCCATGAAGGAAACTCGAGCGGTGATTTAAATGTAAATAAAGTCAGAATACGATCAATCGCCACGAAGGAAACTCAGCAGCAGAAAAAATATATATATATATATATATATATATATATATATATAAGCAATAAACGCACCGGATGTAAAATTAAAGCTCATTGAGCAGTCCAAGTCCAACAAATGAGTCCGACAACGATTCTATATATATATATATATATATATATATATATATATATATATATACAAAAGCGAGAGTAAACACACCGGATATAAAATCTGTGCTCATCGTAAGCAGAGTCCGACAACAGTTCATATATATAAATATATATATACAAAAGAGTAAGTAAATGCAGGAGGATAAAATTGGGCTCATCGAATGAGTCCCACCACAGTTCATATATATATATATATATTAAAGAAAATAAATGCTCCGCATCAAGTTCAGGCTCAATCGAGGTATAACTCGATAATGTTAGTCAATATATATGTAAATATATATATATATATATATATATATATATATATATATATATACAGACTGAAATAAAACCACGAACCGAAGTCCGGGCAAAAGTAAGCAACATGACTCTCAACGTGTAGAAGGGTGTGTGCAGAGATGAAGAGAAAGACTCTAAAGTGTGTGAGAATGCTTACAGCTGACTGCTAAAGAAGACTTTAATATCTTTAGAGTGGGTAAATATTGACTTTTGTAGGTACAAAAGGGCTATATATGAGCTCACAGGTGTTTAAAAGGGGAAAGTACACTGCATGGGGTGAGTGCAGAGCAAATTGGGCAAGGCTTCCTCGCCTTTTTCTCTTACAAAATGGCCACCCCAAGCCTTCTATTTATAGAGGGGGGGAGCCGCAGGTGTACCTGCGACACCTAATAGCAGGTGTACCTGCGACTGCCCGGGGTGCCCCGGGCAGTGTGGGTCCCGCCGTGTCAAAGTACGTACATTCGGACAACGCGCTGTTTGCTCGGTCGTTCATAACATTCAATCCGGGAGTCTGATGGAAGCGTGCCATATCATTCCGGAAAGCTCTTTCCAAGAGCTAAACAATGACATAGGATTTGCCCTTTTCTAATTCTAGGAAGATGGGTCCATGACCGAAATGGCATTCCCGGGTTTCCGTCAGGGAGTCTGTTGAGCCGTTTTCTGTAGTTTACGCTTGAAAGTTAAGATATGTTTCTTGTGGGACTTCTATTGAAGTATTTTGAGTTGACATGAGTTGATTTGATGTGAGTTGAAGTTGAGTTAGCAAAATGACCATTTTACCCCTCTCGGGGTTATCTCCGATTGCTGCTTGATTGTAGCAGCTCTTTCTCGAGGATTATCTCTGAGGTTGACTTGATGTTGACTTTGACTGTCCTCAGGGTTATCTCTGAGGTTGGCTTGACCTCCTGGGCTATCTCCAAGCTTTGATCTTGATCCCCCGGGGCTATCTCCGAGGTTGAAGCTGACTTTCCCAGGGTTATCTCCGGGGTTGGAAACTATTTTCCTGGGGTTATCTTCGGGGTTGGAAATTGGATCTCCTGTGGCTATCTCTGGGGTTAAAATTGATGTTGCGGTCCTCCAATATTATCTCTGGAGTGTGAAAAAGATACTTTTACCCTCCTACATGGTTAGTAACAAGAAAAGAAAATTTCGAGTGTCTACAGTTGTTTTAGTAGTCCTCACTATTCTATAAAATAGTGTGACAATAAATGTAATGAGGACTCTATTAAGTGTGGATATTGTCTAGATGACAATATTCTTATTAAAACTCTTAGATTATGTTTTGTCGTATTTTACACGACTGTTGTATAATTAAGTTGTATTTGAATTTTATACCATGTATTTGGCGACACAAGATGGGTGATGTATACCTATTTTAGGGGCGTCACAGACTGAGTCTGGTGAAACCAGCACTCAGACAACTCCATGAGTTAACTCCAGGGACAACGACAGGGGGAGGATGGAAAAGAACGCCTCAAAACCTCAAGCATGCCTCAGAACCGTTACTCCTCACAAATGAGAAAAAGGAAGATCAACACGACTTTTAACTCATTCGCATACACATAGATCGAGGGGTGATGACTCAAATCATCCAAAAGCTCTGCAATCATCACGTTTATAGTTGGAAGCTCCCTGTAGGGAGTAGAAGCAGAAGGAGCAGGATCCACAATCGGTACATCTTCCTCCTCGTCCTCAACTTCTTGTACCTCAACCCGGATAGGACGAATCACTGACTCGGTCAATCGATGAGGGTATCGGGCTGGGCGAGGCCAAGGCACATCGGAAGCTCTCCTCTGCACACCTGCAGAGGTCCTACGGGAGCTACTCGGCTGGTCTGGATCCATATATCTAGACAAAAGTCTCCAAATCACCTCAGAAAGGGTGTGGTAAATTTTAACCTGGAGCTCATTAAATGCATTTTATATCTATATGCATGCATGCATTACTTTAACATACGCCTACAATAGAGTTAAAAATGAATGTTCACTCAATACCTAGACTTGTGAATTTTTTTTACCAGAGTTTCCTTTGTAAAAAGGATTATCCATATGCTCATAGGCATGACTAGGTGGTCATTCAGTAGCACACCAACTCACAGTCATAAACATCCTATATGCATGAAAAATATCAAAGTCATAATCCATAAGGGTAGCCTAATTACCAGGATTAATTTTCTTCATAACCTTTGCTCATTTGTCCTTAAATAGGATAAAAAAAAATAGCAAAAAAGGTGCCAAATTGACTGCTTCAAAAGTCAATTTTTTTCACATCAATACGTTCAGTATGGTAAAATACTAATATTTACTAGGTTAAATAATTTTTATCAAGTTATATGAGCATGCATATTTACTACTATGTGTTTGAAGCATTTCATGTGTTATCTCACTTTCCAACGGTCAAAACTAGAAAAGATGACATGTATACGTTACCAGGATAGTGTAGACCACTTGAACGGTGACAGATTTTGCAGAAAATAGTCCGAACTCAGTAAATCTGAAGAAAGAAATCTCAGATTCTATGTGCAGCTTCAAGTGAAAATGACTTAACAAAGGGAAAGGAAGTGAGATATAAACCCACGAGTGGCCGCGGGTGTATTTGCGGCAGCCGCAGATTAAGCAGAAATGCCTGAAATCTTGATTCTCAAGGACCAAACTGCGGGTCTACATATCAATCATTGGTATTCGCCCATACACAGGATTCACAAAGCCAATGATCACATCTTCTGAAAGCTACCTGTGGCAATACCTCGTGAAGGTTTAATGCCATTAACCTGGTTGTAATTACAATTAAAACCATGCATCTCATTAGAAATCTATTCCCTAGTGGAGATTTCATGCATCCTCAGCTGTTGAAGGACATTTCAACGAGGGTCAGGTAGCCCTAACATCATCAGTCATTGGCAAGTAAATTTGGTGAAGCATCAGAGGTGGTTCAATGATCTTAGCCGTTAAATTATGACTTTTTAACGAGGGTTAGGCAGCCCTGACAACATCAGCTATTGGCAAGTAAATCCATCGTAGCATCGGAGGTAGTCTGATGGTCTTAGCCGTTGAAGGACATTTCAACGAGGGTCAGGCAGCCCTGACAACATCAGTCGTTGGCAGTAACTCCAACGAAGCATCGTAGGTGATCCGATAATCTTAGCGGTTGAAGGGCATTTCAATGAAGGTCAGGCAACCTTGACAACACAAACCGTTGGCAATAACTTCAACGAAGCATCAGAAAGATCTGGCGATGCAAATTATGGAAAACCATCATCATCGGGGAGGACCGATGATGAAATATGTTATATAGATCCTCGAAAATCAAATCATAATTCCCCAAAAGTCTTTCGCACACGAGAAAAACATCTGCAGTGGGAAGGCTGCGTAAGGGTTAAGCACTTTGGTGATAACCCCAAATGTCAACATCGTCTGGTCTCACTTATGGAGCAACCTCCATTCCATTCCTTCATACACTCAGCATCAACATTTGCATCATGTTGCATTCTATTTGCATCATGATTATCTTGTCATGTTTCAAATGTCTAGCGATCTTTATCATATCCATGCCATTACACTGCATGAATATGATAAAGAGGGGCATCTGTAGACACTAAAAATTTTGCATTCCTGTTACTAACCCCGCAGAAGGGCAAAATTATCTTCCAGAGATAAACTTGGAACTCAAGTCAGTTTATAATCCCGAAGACAACCCTGGGATACTCAGTTTTCAATCTCGAAGACAACCCCGAGATACTCAGTTTCAACCCTGGAGACAACCTTGGGAGATTCAGTTCCAACCTCGGAGATAACCCCGAGGGAAGTAGTTCTAGTTCCGGAGATAACCTCGGAAAAGCTAATTTCAACCCCGGAGATAACCCCGGGACACTCAGTTCCAACCCCAGAGATAACCCCGGGAGGTCAAGCCACCTCAGAGAAACCCTAACAACATTCATCATTCACAATAGCCCAATGTCAGAGATAACCTTGAGCAACGACTGTTACATCTGAGTAGAGCCGGAGATAACCCTGATGAGGGGCAAAATCATTATTTTGCCACCTCGATACTGTAGCGTCCCCCAAATCTGGGTACTAATAACCACGAATCTGGTATACTAATTCTATAACTATTACGGAAGATATAAACATAAATTGTTTATACATTAAACTTTATAACATAAACCCCAAGGTCGATAACCTTAACTTATTACCTGAATTCAATATCTTATTCGGCATACAATGTTATTAACATACAATACTTTTATAATTTTATCTGTACGCTAAACCAACGCTGGAACTATCTTTGACTTTGCCTGTATCCGATGTATTCGTTCTAATCTGCAATGTTTATCATGATATAACAAAGATGAGCAACACGTTTGCCCAACAAGTTTAAGTTCAAGAAAGGATATATCATGATTGAAATGAATGAACAATAAGCTGGTTGACTTTCAACAATATAACAATTATGAAATAGCATGAATCAAATTTATATAGTTGAATGACCGAGTAAATAGAAATGAATGGTCAATAAGGAACATGAATAAATCAGCTGGACCAAATGGTAATGAAGGTGATCAGCCTTTCATACCTGAATAACATATGCAATATGCACAACGTGCGAATCAATAATCAAAGATGTGATGTAATCAGTAATGATTAATCACGAACATATTATACAATAATCAACTCAAGTTTGAGTTAGGAAACTTTCCTTTTTCGCCGACTACTGCTACGCAATCTATTTAGCTTTGTCTAAATACCTAATATTAATAATATCAATATTCACATTAGAATAATATCATCACAGTTATAAAATAACATAAACACATTACCATATAATCCTAACAGTCAATAACACACATAAGACCTAGTATCAAGTCAAACTATTTCAGTTTAAGTTGAGTTCGGTACTATTTTTACATCTCGACGGCTTAGTCGGACAATTATCGAGACAAATATCAATAGGACTTTACCTAAACGCTTTAATATTAACTTAGATAATTTATTATATAATCAAAATATTTTTCAAAGGTTCATAATAATTTTTAAATAATTATTATCATTTAAAATGATTTTTCAATCATTAATATCATATTTATATAATTTAAATAACATAATATTCTATTATCATTAATATTTATTTAATTTCAAATATTAATGAAATATATGTCATAATATTATAAATTATTTATAATATCTCAAAGTATTTTTAATACCTTATTATCACATTTAATTGATTTTAAAACATTTAA
Source organism: Panax ginseng (assembly GCA_020205605.1). Taxonomy (NCBI): domain Eukaryota; kingdom Viridiplantae; phylum Streptophyta; class Magnoliopsida; order Apiales; family Araliaceae; genus Panax; species Panax ginseng. The sequence continues at coordinate 81,022,168 of CM035143.1, read as the reverse complement.
AACCAAAGATTAAATAATCGCCATTAATATGAAATACTAATGTATTTCACGACAAAATATCAAAAGTTATATTTTATAACTTCAAATATATTTTATAACCCTTAAATCATTTTTATATGATTTTTAAAACATTAAAACTATTTTTCCTTAATTTATTTAATACATTTATTACATAAAGTAATTACCATTAATGTTAATTATTAATGAAATTTATCCCAAAATATTAAAAGTCATTCAAAATAACTTATAATATTTTCTAACACTTTAATATATTTTAAATGATTTTTCAAATATTAAAATCATTTTTAAGTAATTTATTAAATATAATAATTAAATAAATTTAATATCATTAATATTTAAATAAATTAAAATATTAATGAAATATATTCTAAATTATTAAAAATCAATTTTTAGGCTATAAAATAATTTTTAGAAATTAATTATGTATTTTTCATAATTAATAATCATTTTTCTCTAATTATTAAATCAAAATAATTAATAAATATTAAAACTGTCACTAAAGGTGCCTATAGCGACAAAACTGTCGCTATAAGTGTTATTGGCCAACGAAGAGCATTCAAACACTGTTATCCGGTTGCCTAGTTTGACCACAGCTAGATCCTTGATTATAAAATTTACGGGCTGTTCATGGTGTTAGGAATGTAGTATTGATGTAATATAACAAGCATAACCTAAGTTCATGGCCAAAACACCACATAACAGAAAGTTATAGCCCTTCAAAATCCTTGTCAGAGGCTGTTTTTCATTTCTGGGTTACCTAGAAATGAAGAATAGTTCAAGTTGCCATTTTTAAGCTTCATATCTTGCATTATAGTTCTTGTTTGTGTGATCTAATGGTTTAATCTTGTAGTATACATGACAAGGAGGATATATAACACACTAAGTCGGTCTAACAACATCACATGTGAGAGATCAAGGCTAGTCAAACCATGTCAGAACACCTGTTCTTGACGAATTCTGGGTTTTCCAGAAATTCATAAGGCTGATGGTCAACCCTTGTTTGACCATCCATATCTTTGATCATGTACATGAACTAGGTGTTCTAAAGGCATGGATATGTAGTCCATATATCAGTCTACAACATTAATACAGCAACATAGCCTAACTATCAAACATCAGCAAGATCAAAGGCTTGCAATATCTTGTAAGACCATTTCTGGGTTTCTGGGTTGCCCAGAAACTCAGTTTTCATGGTTGGTCAACCATGTTTGACCACTTATATCTTGAGATCTAGACATGGTATGGAGTTGATTCCACTTCCAGTCTACTCTCCTCATGGCATCGAACAAGTATATAACATCTAACACACATAACAATTAACACACAGAGATCTAGAGGTCCTGACATATGACTGTTAGACCTCAAAACTGGGGTTTTAAGGTAGTTCATAAAATCCCATTTTCTTGCATCTAGATGTTATGGATCCTTGATGTAATATCTTAGATCACTAATTAACATCCTCTAACACATATCTAACCAACAAATCATAACATATAACATGAATCACATGATTTAGCAAGTTTAGGGTTTATACCTCTGTAAAGCACATTCTTTGATTTTGATCATGATGATCTGATATTGGAAAGCTAAGAGGTGTTCTTGGCTTATCATAACACTCCCTTTCACTCTCCATTTTGAAAAGTTAGAGAGAGAATGGTCTTGGTTCATATGAGTGAAAGTAGTATGCATACAAGCCAATCATGTATGATGATAAAACATATACTTTGTAATCAATCTTATTTATTTATTAATAAAAGAATTATTTATTAAAGGCATTTATTATCTACATGGTGCTGTTTTAATAATATATGATAAACCCATAGTTTTAAGCAATGCTTTTAGAATTATGATGAGATCATGCTAATGAGATCTAAATTCTTAGATAGCTTAAAACTAAAATGTTCCCAATCAATGGATTATTAAAAAAGGGATTAGTGAATCCGGATAAATTGGTACGTACGTTGCTTGCTCATTGGATGAGGATGATTGATCTCATGATCATTTGTGTGGAGACACTAAAGCAAGTATGTAGGTGCTTATTAGAGAATAAGTTCACTGAAAGTGACTCGCTAAGGAGTACCTAATGGAGTTTTACTTGCCTGTTAATAGGAATTCCTGTAGTGATAGTAGTACAAATGATCCTTAGACTTGAGATCATCATAGTATCTTATATATAATGAATTACACTTTGACTTATTCCTTAAGACTCTTAGAGTATATCAAAGGCTATGCTTGGGTGTAATAAGTTATATATGAAGATAATGAATGATCAATAAAGAATCTATCACTTCTAGTAAAAGAAGAGAAATGTCCTATGTGATTCGATAAATGATAACCCAGGAATCATTGGCCAATGTGGAATGAAATTAGAAAGTAGTTTCTAATTTGCATTCATTAGGAGTTGTGCATTTAGGAATCGAAATACATATAATTAAATAAAATAAGACTTTAGAGTAATTCCATGTCTTATATTTAATTGAGACATTGTATGGTTGAAGGATTGAATTGTACGGTAACTATTAACTCAAAGGTTCTTTTATGATTAATGTTGAAATCTATATTATCTGGAAAGTCGTTGATCGCTAGGGAGGCTTATCCCTATTGTAGAACAAATATTATTTATTTAAATAAATTAATAGCTTAATTTATTTATTTAAATAAGATTAGAATTGTTCTAATTGATTTATTCACAACCGGTTTAATATGGAGAACCTAAAGGGTCACACCATAAAAGGAAGAATAATTATTTAAGAAGTTAATGGCATAATCGTAATAATATGTTAAGTATATTTAATTTAATCTATGGTGATAGAATAAATTAAATAGCTTAATATTTATTATTTAATATTTTAGAAATATTAAATATAAATTAATAAGAGGAGTCTTATTAATGTTATTATAATTATTATTATTTTAATTTCTAAAAGAGTTTAGGAATTAATTTAATATAAGTACTCTCATTTATTCCTAATAGGATTAGGAGGGAAAATTAGCTAAAGGAGTTTAATTAATTATCCCTAATAAGATTAGGGAGCCCATTTAATTAAAAGAGTTTAATTAAATAAATAATACCTTATTTTAATTAAAATAGGGTTACCTGATATCTTTATAAGAGGAGTCTTATATCAGATATCAAGATATATGTAATTCCTATAGTTGGAGAGTACGCCCCCTTTTTCTATAGAGATAGGAAAAACTAGGGTTTTAGCCAATACACCCTTCTTCTTGAAAATTATTCTTTCTTGGTGGATCACCTCTAGAGGCCGTACACTTGGGTGGCTTACATTGATCATGTAACGCCCCCAAACTCGGGTACTTGAAACCCGAACTCGGTGCTTTACGATACCATTTCTATGAGCGAAATAATACTAATAATAATAACAATAATATAAATATCAAACTTAATTTACATATATCAAAGTCTAATCCCAAGTACGCAACCTTTACTACAATACATTACATGATAGATAATAAATATCATTGTCTTAATATTGTCTAACTATTACAAAAGATAACATAGAATTATTCTGATTGCTTTCCTTTTCTCTTGTTCTGGCTTGAACATTCCGGTTGATCATGCTTAGCTGAAAACATTTAAATTTAAAGCAAGAATGAGCATTTGATTGCACAGCAAGTAATAACAACAATAAATATAAGTTGTAAGGATTAAATGTTTTCTTTGAATAACTCTTCTACAACGAATGAACAGTTGTGAAGTAAGCTGAACCAATAATAATAACATACCAAATCTATCTCAAATTTTTAAAACTACGTACTGACTATAACTGGAGAGCATTCGACAGACTATGAACATTATTTTAAATTTTTGCTAAGGTTTAACAGAACTTCATCCGCAAACCGTCATAACTTACGGGCACGAGGGTAATCATCCCAATGCGCCTTGTATTGATCAATACTACATGCAAGAACGATATTATCGTCCACTCTATCCACCTTAGGTGCACAAAAGTTTTCCTATATTCGGGATGTTCATACTTAGTCGGAAATCCGAACCAAAACAATCTGGTTGGATACAATAACGTTCTATCTTGTTCAACAATATTTTTATGTCTAGCTGAATCAAATAGTTTAGACGGCTTTTAAGTCAACATATACATACTCGAAATCAATAAGTATGTATCATCATATGATTAAATACAATGGTTATCCAAGTGGGGACACTTGTCTAACCCTATATACGAATTAACGAACAGAATAAATATCTGAATTATACAATAATACAATGATTGGATAATGTAAGAACTTGTATGAATACAAAGATTGGATACATAATCAATAATAATAGAGTTAATAATCTGGCACAATAATATGATTCTAAAACTTTCTTACTCATGTCCGTTGCATAAAGGAAATACAAAGGTAGGATACTTGCACAATGTAAATAATTGATCAGATACTTGCTCAATAATAATTGGAGTAAGTTTAGGAAACTTGCATAACATGATATACCTGTTTGCATGAAATAAAAGTAGTGCATAAGGTTTAGATACTTGCCTGAGATGCTGCTTACAATAACGCAACTTAGTTCTATCTTTTATATCAAAACTTATCATTAATAAGATCATTCGTTCGATTAGAATAATATATCATATCACATAAGATCGCTAATTGCAATTAAAGACGTAACCTAATCACATTGTCACATATGTTTAATGATCATTACATCATAAACAAACACGTATCTAGTCAAATTATCTAAGTCCAAATCAATTTCTAAAATATTTCGGTGTACCGACGGCTTTATCGGGTAAATATCGAGTCTAAGACTATACCGTGTAGTTCAATATTCATTTACATATTCTAAATATCAGTCATATTATTTTTCATAGCCTTATAATAATTTTTAAATAATTATTATACTTTATCATGAATTTTCAAACTCTAAAATCATTATTAAATGATTTAAATATTAACTAATTCTATTATCATTAATATTTAATTAATATTAAACCATTAATGAAACCATTACTGAATATCAAAGTTATTTATAATAACTCAAAATATTTTTAAAGTATTAATATTACCCTTAAATGATTTTTAAAACATTTAAAATCATTTTTAAATAATTGCCATTAATATTAGAATATTAATTTATTATTTATCAAAATATTAAAAGTCATTAGTGATAACTTAAAATATTTTTAATTCATTTATTTCCTTTTTAAATAATCTTTTATTCGATAAAACCATTTTAAAATTATTTGTTTAATATAATTATTAAATAAACTTAATATCATTAATATTAAATTATTAATGAAATTTACCTTTAAATATCAAAAGTTATATTTTATAACTTAAAATATTCTTAAACTATTTATTTTCATTTAAAATGATTTTTATAATATTAAAATCATTTTTAATTAATTTATTTAATATAATTACTAAATAAATCTAATATCATTAATATTTAATAAGTAATGAAACTTATCTTAAAATATTAAAAGTTATGTTTTATAACTTAAAATATTATTAAATACCTTATTATTATTTAAAATAATTTTTAATACAATAAAATCATTTTTAATTAATTTATTTAATGTATTTATTAAATAATTTAAATACCAATAATATCCAAATAAATATTAATATTTATGAAAAAAATGTCAAATTATTAAAAGTTAATTTGTATAACTTAAAATAATTTTTAAAACTATTTTTGTAATTTTCAGAATTTATTTAATATTTTTAAATGATTATTAGAATTTAAATTAATTAATTATAATAAGTCTATCGCTAAAGCCCTTTGGCGACAGAAAGTGTCGCCTTAGGTGTTCTTGAGACTCAAGAACATTCATAGACAGTGATCGTGTGGTAAACTTTGACCCAGCTTAATTCCCCATCTGTAATGTTTTGATCAGAGGTTATAGTACTCATGTAGTACTACAAGATCTAACAACAAACGAGGTCATAACTTACATCATCTACAAGATCTAAGCTCAAGAACAAGCTGTTAGAGCTGTTTTTTACGTTTCTGGGCTGCCCAAGAGATAAAGTCGTGGCCGGTCAACGCTTTTGATGGCTCTCTATCAGGAAATCTATTCAAGGTTAAAGTTTTCTGCTCGTCTGGCTGTCTAGACAAACTATCAGAGAACATGTTTCAATCCATTATCAAGTCTAAACATAAATAATCAAAACGATCTAGGCTCAACAAGTTCTTGTAAGAATTGTTTTTGATTTTCTGGAATTTCCAGAAAACGTATTTCATGCTCATACTGCCTACTTTGATTAACCACTGTAACCAACACGTTTGATGACTAGGAGTTAAACTAGCATAAATCTACTGTACATCTACTAAACTACAAACTACATAAAACTACAAACATAAATCAATAACATAATGAAAAATCTTGGGTCATAAACTTACTGTCAGACAGTTCCTGGGTTTTCTAGGTAACCCAGAAACCCAGGCAGTGTTATGGTGTCACTTTCAAGCTCATTTAATCATTTGTTCTGGTCATGATTTATATCATTTAATGGTTCAACTTTATTCTATATATGACAAGGAACATTAATATAACAACAAATTAGTTTAACAACAACAGATCCATAATCTATGACTTGGTCAAAGCTTGTCAGAAAAACGTTCATACCCTTTTCTGGAAATTCCATAAATGAAAAATCAGGACAAGTTGCCTACTTTGACCAATTGTTACATTTGATCTATTGATTGTTTATGGAATATTAAGGCATGGGTCTACATTCCATATTACCAGCTACAACATGTTCATAACAACAACATCAAATCACTTATTACCTGATAGATCAAGAAGCTAAAGTAAGTTGTCAGACTCAGTTTTATACTTTCTGGGTTGTCCAGATTTTAGAAAGTCATGGTCGGTCAACGACCTTTGACCATGATTATCTGACATTATAAACATGATCTGGTACTAATACAAGTTCTAGTTTACAGACCTCATAGCCCACTACATGTTCAAACATTAAAAACACTAAAATCATTAACAACCAGAGATCTACCAGGCCTGACATTCGATTGTCAGTCACAAAAATAAAGTTTTCCAGATTTTTAAAAACTTCAAATTCGAGCCTCTAGATGTTATGGATCTAACATCGAGCAACCCAGATCATCATTATATACTACATATTACATGTTTAACACAAAAAACTAACATCTAACACTTTGATCAAGATCAGATTTCTTCTAGGGTTCTTACCTCTTTATGAACAAATTCTGATTTCTATGCTTCTGATTTGTTATGTGTGTTGGTGGGGCTGATTTTAGTGACTGAAATGATAGAAGAATTCGTGGGTTTAAGCTTGAGAGAGTATGGCTAAGTGTTTGTTGGACACATGAGGGAATAATGCATTTTCTCTCTATCTTAAATTCTATATAATCCTTGATGCAATGAACTTGGCTGATAATGATGGCTGATCGAGAGTTGTAGCTTCTAGGTTCATAGCCAGGTAGACTAGGGTGGCTATAAGATTTGATAAGATATGCAAATCAATAATTCACAAATGGGATAAGAAGGGCAAAATGGTAATTTTGCAAATAAGTCAAAGGGTATTCTTGTCCAAGGTGCTTGAATATAGGGTTTAATCACTAGATTTTTAAACTTAAAGTTTCCCAAATAATTACTAGGGTTTGGATAATTAAAAATTAAAGTGTAGTAAAATTTTAATTAAACACATACTAATTAAAATTAGGGTTTTAAATAAAAATTTAGGGTTTAAATAATTAGGGTTTCTTAATTATCATTAGGGTTCCTAAATTAACATTTCAATTTACTAAAATAATAATTAGGGTTTATAATTTTAGCAATTAGGGTTCCTAATTAGCAATTGGGGTTTCTAATTTTAAATTAAGGCTTTCAAATATTAATTAGGGTTTTATCTAATTAACATTAATTCTATAATATGCACATAATTCATATAACACAATTTCTGACTGATCTAAAATTCAAATTTTGAGTTTTCAATCATGGGTTATGGCAGTAATACTAGGGTTTGTCGTGATACACCATAATTTACTAACCAATATCAGTCTGCACAGATACTGTATATATTTATAACACTATAAATATAATATTATATTTAATATAGTATTATTATTCTCATTCATAGCTCAAAATCCATAATCAGGGTTTGGATTCCATATCTGATTTATCTTTCATCATTAATTAAGTTAAAATAATTAACTGAATAATTTGAATTAAAATTCATATAATAAAATATTTATTATTATAATTCTAATAATCATTTCATATATTATTTAAATAATATAAAATCATATTTTATAAAAAAGAAATAATAAAGACATTTCTACTATAAAATTAATTATTATAAGTATATACCTTATAATGAGCAATAATTCTAAAATAAAGTTATTTAAAATTATTCATGTAATAAATAAATTTTATTTATCACATATATACATACACATTACATGGCACATATTCTCATCTTTAAAATAAATAAAAAAAATTAATATGCAAAATTTCTTATTTATTTAATTAATATAGAAAATATTCAGGTTATTACAGATCAAAGGAAGGAACCTACCCAGAGATTCAAGAAGATCGCGGAGAAGTAGGAGTTGAACTCGTACCTGTGGAAGCTCGTATCTACAAGGGTATGATTACATAACTTCTTGTTCTTTATTTTAATTAATAATATGCATAAAGGATGATCGGGGTAAATGGTTTGTGAAAAATTTTAAAATCTGATTTTATTATGCTTCCGCTATTTTTGCAATTTGATTGCTACTTGATTTTCACAAAACCTAACAGTGGTATCAGAGCCAAACTTTATGTAAATTATTAATTGTTTTGATTCCATATATGTATGAATATATATTTAGGATAATTTATTTGGCATAATTTATTGTATAAAATTATTATTTTATATAAAAAAAAATAACATTCGCGAAACCAAATTTTGAAAAACATTTTTTTATTTGGCTGAACTGTTATCAGATTCGCGAAAGGTAGTAGTGATCATTCGGTTATAACCGAACTGAATAAGCTATTCGGTTATAACCAAAACCGAATTATTGGTTTTTCGCTATCAGAGAACTACTAAAGAAAATTTAAAATAACCGAATTACTAGAAATCTGAATTATCGAATAGTAATTTGGGTATTCGAGTAAAAATTGAATATTAGTTCATGTATAGAATTGGTTTTGAATATTGAATTTTTGCTTAACCTGTGTTCAAATGCAAGGGGTTGTTGTTGGTCGTGGTTGTTGACTTGACTTCCCGGAAGGGTATAATGACCTTATAACCGAGCGGAGAAGATTTTTGAGATTAAGGAGAGCTTAAAGCACGTAAAAAGTGGGAAGTTGTTTACACCGATGATGAGGGGGATGTGATGCTCGTGGGAGATGATCCATGGCCAGTATGTGGCTTAAAAACTTTGATCCAAAGGTCATCTTTAGATGGCGAAAAGAACAACAAAAGCTTAGATTGAGCTAAAATCAAGCCCTCAAGTTTGGTTTCTTAATTTGTGTTGTTAGAGTTTTGGGGTTAGTAAGATATATGGGGGAAAGGAGTGGTCAAGGTTTTGCAAAGGATAGTTGGACCTTTGATCTTCCTTTCACGTGGCTGGAATAGGATACTTAATATTATAAAATTATTATTTTTTAAATATTAATATTCGGTTAATCGAGTACCCGAATTATCTGTTTTTTATAACCAAAACCGAAACCGAATAATGAGTAATAAATCGGATATAATCGAAATAAGAAAAAAAACCGAAAAACCGAAATAATTCAGTTAAAAAAATTCGGTTCGGTTCGGTAATTCAATTTTATCCGTTTTTTGCTCACTCCTAGTTGCGTATTGATTTTTTTTTTGTCTTTACCTGAGTCTTTTTCCGCGTGATGTTGATTGTTATTATATAATATTATATATATCTATATTGACTCACGGGAATCTAGTTAAGTGACTTACTGAACATGATTCATGCAATTGGTAATTATTATATATATTAATTATATATATATGAGTTATAGGTCTGTAACTTCGCATTATATATATTATATATATAATATTCTTAATAATTTTATAATTAAAATAAAAGAGTTTATTTTAATTTTGAAATTGGATTTCATGCAATTTAAATATGCCCATTAAATGATATTCATATATATATATATATGGAATGATTTTATTTATTGATACATATGGTGATATGTATGATAATAAATAGGATTGATTATGGACTATTGACCAATGTGATTGAATTTATTTTGGTTGGATGTTTGTATAAATGGGTTTTATTAAATGGGGTATGCGTACCTCGTCTTTTCTGGTTTTCTTCTTGATGTAAATTCTATCTCTCTCCTATGTACTTCCCCTTGACTATTGATCAAGGTTTCTATTTAAATTAAATAGTTTAGGTAATAGGATTAGTTAGAATTTTTTCGAAGAACTGACGATTAAGGAGTAATGAGCGCTCGAAGACCCGTTTGTAATGGAGCCCGGGTTTAAATGTAATAGTTATATTTAAATGTTTATTCTTGCACCCTAGGGTTTGACCTTTTGGTTCACTTGGTGGCTCTAGTGAACCAAACTAGAATAAAAGTCCATAATCAATCCGGGTAGAATATAGTATTCTATATGTGCATGCTAGTATTATATATATTATATATTATGCAAACATGCTTTACATGTTTAATAATATGATGCTTATTTTTATATATATATTTGCATGCGCGCTAAACAAGATGAGACTAATAATAACAAACCCCTCAATGAAATTATATTAAGTTGTAACGTTCAAAGATATTTGGAATATCGAACGTCGCCTTTAAAGCATGATAAAAAATAGAGCATTGAATATTTAATATGAGTTTGTTGTGCACACACAAGGCGAGTATTAAATATTTGAGATGTTGTTTTTATTACATTTGATGTATATAAGGAATTGAACATTACCGCTTTGTTGTGCACACACAAGGGATGTAATTTTCTCTTCACTTATATGGAAATGCTGGGTATAACTTAACTTAAATCATTTTAGTTCGGATGTGCACACACTTGACCATTATGATTTAAGAGGCAAAATATAAGGAGTTACATGATGATGTAATTGACAAGAGTTGTCTACCTATTTATTTATATATAGTTTGTTGTGCACACACAAGGCTATATACATTTGAAATGAGATCCTTATTCTCACTAGCAAATCTTTAATTAGATATTCTTAGAACTATATTCATGAGGGTAATATAGTTTGAAGAAAATAGTGGGAGATACCAATATAAAATAAGACCTAATTTATTTTGGTAATTAATTAAATGATTGTTTGCTAAAATATTGTCTTTTTACATGCGTAATTTTGAAAATGTCACATTCACTAATTTCCTTTGCGTAGCATACTTGATGCTAACAAACCTAATTTGGACCAATTATTACGGATTTGGTTAAGGAATCTGAGAATTGTTCTCATTGCTAAAAAGATTTCTTATGTCCTAAATTCGCCTGTACCTGCAAAAGTTGCAAAAACAGCCTCTGAGGAAGAGATTGCTACTTTTAAACAGTGGCAAGATGATGCATCAGTAGCTCAATGCATCATGCCCGCATCCATATGTAACGAGCTTCAGCGTCAGCATGAAAACATGGATGCTCCTACTATGCTACTACACCTTCGAGACTTGTATGGTGAGCAAAGTAGGACTGCTAGATATGAAATACTAAGGAGCTCTTCCGATCTCGGATGACCGAGGGCACTACCGTTGAGACTCATGTCTTAAAGATGATTAATCTGATTGAACGTCTTGGACAGCTTGGGTTCGTCATGGATGGGGAATTGAGTCAAGATTTGATCTTGCAGTCACTCCCTGACACCTTCTCACAATTTGTTGTGAATTTTCACATGAATAAGTTGGACGTCAGCTTGCCTGAGTTACTTAACATGTTGAAAACTGTTGAAGGTCACTTCCCATCCAAGAAGAACCATATCTTACTGGTGGATGATTCTTCCAAGAAAAGGAAGAGGCCCAAGGTATCTTTTGAAAAGAAGAAATCCAAGAAGGCTAAGGGAAAGGCGAAAGTGAAGGATCAAAAGAAACCTGATCCAGCTAACAAAGGAATTTTCTTCCATTGCAACAAGCCGGGTCACTGGAAGAGGAACTACAAGGATTATCTTGCGGAACAAAAGCAGAAGAAGCTTGGAGAAGCTTCGAATCCTAATCAAGGTTTGTTTATGATTGAAATTAATTTTTCTGAAAGTCAATCTTCTACTTGGGTATTGACACTTTTCGCCGTGGTTCTCACATATGTAATAATATCTGTGGACCGGTCGGAAGTTGAAAGTCGAAAGAAGGATGAGGTCGCCCCACGAAAGTGGGAAATGGAGCAAAGGTTCTTCGCATTAGTTGTGTAGGGACTTATTGTTTAGCAACGCCTACTGGACAAATCCATTAGTTTAAATAATTATATTTTATTCCGTCACTTATTAGAAACATTATTTCAATATCTGTATTGGATATGGATGGTTTTGACGTTATAATAAAGAACAATAGTTGTTCTATTTATAAGAATAATGTTTTTTATGGTGTTGGTAATTTACGAAATGGACTTTACATTCTTGACTTGAATGAAAATATACTTCAAATTGAAAAAACTAAGAAAAGGAAAAGAGATAATGTTAATTATACCTATATGTGGCACTGTAGACTTGGTTATATTAATGAAACAAGATTATCCAAGTTGTATAAAGATGGGCTCCTAGTGCTATCGGATTATGAATTATATCCTGTGACAACCCGAGAATTTTGACAATTTTACAAAATCTTAAATGATTGATTTAAGGTCAAATATTAGACCTAGACAGAAAATAAGTGTATGCGTTTGATGTTATTAGGATTGAATTTTGAGGTTTTCAAAATTCTGTGAAGGATTTAGGTGAATTATTCAGGATTAAGGATTTATGTGATTAAGTTTTGTGAAATTTGTTATGTATGTGTATAGAATGTGGTTAAGGGTCAAGGGTTGATTATGTAAAATTATATCTGTGTCAAACCCTAAGTATATATTAAGAACATCAACGTTCAATTAGAAAACCCTAACGTCTGATAAGAAAACCTAGAAATCGGTTCTAGAAACCCTAGTTTCGGTTCCGTGAGTCCGAAACCCTAATTCGGATACTAAAAACCCTAGATTGGGAATGCAATGCTATATATAAGGTTTAACGTTATTAATTATAAATTAATTAGGAAAACCCTAATGAATTCTATCGAAACCCTATTTGAGTATTAGAAAACCCTAATACCATATCTGAAAAATCCTAATTTCAGATTTTGAATATTTGAAACCCTAATCTGAGAATATAACGGAGAATTATAATGCTCAAGTGATTTAGATTATAAGTTTAATAGGGTAAAGCTTAATTATTTAGCAAACCCTAATTTCCAAAATTTGAACCCTAATTATTTTGTTTGAAACCCTAATCGGGATATTAAAACCCTAAATGGGAAGCTTGAAGATAAGTATAGAATTTCTGTGTTATTAATTGTAAGTGTAATTAGGAATAACCCTAATTAATTAATTGGAAAGCCCTAATTTTCAAATTGAAAGATTATTTTCTATGTAAATCCTAATTAGTGGATTATAAACTCTAATGACCAATTATGATCCTAATTGTTAAATTAGCAAATTTATTTAGGGTATAATAATCCTAATTGGCAAGCTTAAATTTATGATTAGGAAATTGTAACATAATTATCAAATCCTAATTATAATTTAGAAATATTAATTTTCTATTTTGAAAACTTAAATTAGAAATCCTAGAAGTTATTTTTAAAATCCTAAGGGTTCAAACCCTAAGCCCTAAAGGCTCAAACCCTAAACCCTAAGGGTTAAAACCTAGTAGTTGTGAGAAATTACCAAGTTGCCTTGTACCTTATGTGTAAAAAGACCAAACTATCCTTCTTAATATTTTAATGGGGTGGAGTGTAGATCTAACCCTACTTGTAGTTGGTGACCAACCCTAAACCTAATCCTAGACCTAGCATGCCACATAGACAGGTTATTCCAACAGAATAATAAAGAATGGAATAATAGAAGAATTCACCAGGAATGCGATAGACCGCGTAGACGGGTTATTCCAACAGAATAATAAAGAATGTAATAACAAAAGAATTCACCAGGCATGCGATAGACCGCACAGACAGGTTATTCCAACAGAATAATAAAGAATGAAATAACAAAAGAATTCACCAGGCATGCGATAGACCGCACAGACAGGTTATTCCAACAGAATAATAAAGAATGAAATAACAAAAGAATTCACCAGGCATGCGATAGATCGCACAGAAAGGTTATTCCCACAGAATAATAAAGAATGGAATAACAAAAGAATTCACCAGGCATGCGATAGACCGCACAGATAGGTTATTCCAACCGAATAATAAAGAATGGAATAACAACCCTTACGAGTATTGAAAGAAAATAACTCTCTTCATGAATACGAAAGAAATAATACCCCTTACCTTAGAAGAAAACTGGATACTAGAATAGTGAGGTAGCAGACTTCTCTTCTTCTTTCTCTCTATAATTTCTCTCTATAATAATTGCTCTTGTGAGACTTAGTGAATTGGTGAGAATGAAAGAAGAATGAGCTTCTATTTATAGGAAAATATAGTTTTGATAATTGCACGTTTTGGGGCTCGAAATATTATAATATAATACCTTCCTCTTTTTCTTTATTTTTAATTTAATCCTGCAAGTATTATCAAACTTGCACCACCTCCCCTAATAGTAAATAATGTGAATTAATAGTTCATTCATGTGACTTAATAGTATAATCATGTGAAAAAATTAATTACAGTATAGTACATTCATCTATACCTCCATTTTTATTTTAGTCATGCAAGTATTATCAATCTTGCACCACCTCCCCTAATAGTACATGAATGTGAATCAATAGTACACACATGTGAACAAATAGTTATAAGCATGTGAAATAATAGCAATTAATTGCTCATTTATCCGATTAATTACCCGATTGGTCAATATAACCTCCAGACATCAATTATTATCGAAATAAATATCGATTTCCACTAACACTAATAATCCCAACACAATGGAACTATCAATTTCATCTTTAATCAACTCGAACTTATTCATCATTAATATTATAACTCACAATATTTAACAATCAGGTCGTTCCCAAGAAAGAGGGAGCATTCCGATAAGGATTTCTCCCTATTGGCGCGCAATTAGATAATCTAACCTCTCCTTGACAGAACTTCTAAACATTGTCAATATTTCAAATAATAATATGAATAACTTTGTCATCTCAATTATTGATTTAATAATATAACATATTATGCGAGATGATCTTTGTGACAATAATTGAATCAATAATATGAGAGAGATATGATCAAAGAATTATCGTGAGTAATAATTGAGTATAAGCTGAGTGACTTCTCACGTAAGCATCAATAATCAATACCGTGTGCTACTATGCAACCACGCATATTACTGTACTTTTACTATCGGGTAGTTCAACAATTTTAACGGTAACACTTTCGCAGTTATTTTTATAAAAAGATAATTTTGTCGTTTTCTAACCACGACAATACTCCCGTTGTGGGGTCCACCAATGATTGTGATGTCGTACAAATATTCCCTGTTAAAACGAATATTCCCTGAAAAATTGAATATTATAAAACCACTTGTTTACTTTGTAAAATTTGTAAATATTACCCACAATTATAACATTATATCAAATTCACACCATAATATTCAAAAATATATTTCGAGAAAAATTAATCTTTATTTATAAAAGTTGGGGTCTTACACAGTCTCTCCATTTGCTAGATTATGAGGTGGTGATGACGCCGATGGATTGGCGGCTCAACACCAAAGATGGAGTTTTTAGTAGGCGTCGATTGCCTTGTGTGGTCGACATATCCCCATCGTCGCCGATCGAGATGCTTAGGAGTATGTGCTATCTTGGCTCAAAGGCAGGACAGTCCGTACTGGTCCTTTGAGTGTAGATGTTGTGAGTGGGGCTTTAACTGAGCCATTACCCGATGATAGGAGAGTTAGGGATAGCATCCTTCGGCGATTGTTCTTGATCATCCTCCGGGGTTGTTTCCTGGCGGATAACTCTTACACGGTGTTGTTCACTTTAGTCAGTGCCACACGGGAGGTGGACCGTATTGGAGAGTTTGATTGGGGCTCCTATACCTTTGCCTACTTTCTCAGGGGAATGCGTCTACGCTCGCAGGGATTGACAGAGGCATAGCTAGGATTTTACCCGTTCTTGCTGGTGAGTATTTTCTCTTATTCAGGTTGATAGTGTTGACGGACCACAGATATTTGATCTTTTATTAGCAGTTTTGGGTCTATGAGAGGCTCCCATATCTTCATCCCGTTAGCCTATTTGGTTTAGACACCTATCCATAGGGACGGCGATGGCATCACTCCACTTTGATAGAGGTTCCTATAAATGAGGGTTTCACCCATTCTTGCTTACAGTTGGAGCTATTGATAGTTGATATCATTATATGGGTTCCACACTTTGAGGATAATTTGACAGTTGGCTTTGAGGGTGGTTTCCTGACTGGTGTTTAGTATGTGATGTCCACCCGTTGAATTCCTCTCTTCACAGATGGAGGTTGGGAGCTCTATTTAGGAGAGTGTGCTATTAGGAGCACCACATGAGAGATCTGTATCATGATCTATCCTCCTGTCAGGCGTTATTGGCTTTTATCGTAGCCGCCGATCATTGATGTCTCGTTGGTGGGAGTTGATGGTTTTGTTTTGTTAGAGGGACTGTTCACTCAGGAGGTATTTTATCGCTGCAGGTTCCCTCGCACCATTAGAGCCCAGACTCACGCCACATAGTTTATGGGGGATATGGTTCCTGGCTCCATCATGATGGAAGATTGGATTGACTACGTCAAAGAGCCTACTCATCTGACGCAGATTGATAGTTTGACCTAGCAGTTGGACTGGGCACATTTTTTCATCCGGCATTTAGGTAGAGATCCTTCCGAGTCAGATACTTTTGATCCTTCCTGCTCTGGGGCTGGCCCTTCAGGTGGCCCATATTCAGATTGTTTTGTCAGTGCAGATCCTCCATTATATCAGCCTGATATCCCTACTGATAGAGATTCAGTGACTCGAGAGGAGTTACATCAGACAGATAGGTTGGAAGATGTAGACATCAACACTATTTACTTCTTTTGATGCATTTCTCGCTATATCTTTTGATAGGCCCGTGTTAGATATTGGGTGGTTGTGCCCCATTCTCGTTATATTTTTTGATAGGCCAATGTTAGTTATTGGGCGGTTGTGCCCCATTTCCTTGTATTTTTCCAGTTGTATACAAAGATGATGTATTTAGATGATGATGTACTAATTAGGAATATATATGTATATTATTTTCCATTCCCTACATCATATTTTCATCTATTGTTTATCATGTATGTATTATGTTATGCATATGCATTTCTAGAGATGAGTTTAGCATTGACCCCTTGATGGTCTCATGACACGACCCTACAGATGTCTTTATCGACAGTTAACTAGATAGAGCATACCCCACCAGTATTGGTGGCCTCCTGTTTGAGATTTTGGTATGACAGTTTGTCTTCCTTGATCGGGTGATAGTTAATCAGTTGATGCGTCACTCTAAGACCCTCTTGACGTTCTAGGTTCCATCGGGTTTTTTAGAGGGCATGTTGGAGCATTGGGTACCGGATATGAAGGTATTCTGGTTTGCTACCTAGGAGTTGACTCCCACGTTGAAGGAGTATGAGCGTCTGACATATTTATAGTTAGATAGGCCTTACGCTTAGATGGCTATCGGAGATATGATCCGATAGTTTATGACCCTCACAGGTTTGAGGCTCGGAGTTTCTCTGGATGAGATTTCCTCGGGGCATGTGGTGTCCATGAGTTTTCTGATTGACAGATTTGGGTCATCGAATAATTATCTGCGGTACTCCAGGGATTTCATCATTTCGGAGGATGATTGGTGTGTTGCCATAGTAGATGTATTCTTGATATGTATAGTGTCTTATCTGTGCATGCCATTGTACACGGACCACTTAGGTATCGACATGATTATATTAGTGTGGGTTCTCTAGGAGAGACATACCATCTTACCGATGATTCTAGTAGAGACCTTGAGGTTTGCCACGTATTTCCATACCCATTCTGTGGGGATATTTACAGGCAGTTCGGTCTTGTTGTACGTGTGGTTTATGACACACTTGAGATCTATTGGCACTTTCGGACACCATGGGAATTATTTTTCCCATGAGATAGCCATGTCCTACTTCTTTCAGCCGGTGGAGTGTATATATACAGCTTCTTGGTCAGTTTTCTTATCAGGGATCGAGGATCTATTTGATATTTTACCATTTTCAGGGCTCAACTCTCCCTATAGCTTTACCATTCATGCATCTGGCATGGACTATCTTCCTCTAGCTGGTTTGAGGGGTGTGACCACTTATCATCCACTAGTTGTTATATCACAGTTTGACCAATTTCAGGATGTTCATCCCTTTATGGGGTGTTGGGTCAGCGTTTGTCATCTCGGCTTCTGTCAGCAGAGGATTTGGTCAGGATTTATACCTGTTGAACCCAGCGTGAGAGGGCTAATTTTTCTGTTAGCCATCCAGGTCATTCTACAGAGTATTCTGCATGGTTGGAGGCAGAGATTGCATTGGCTAGGGCTGTATCCTCAGAGCCGAATATTAATTCTGATAGTGGGGAGCCTATGGAGTACCCTGATTCCCCCACTGAGGATGAGCTAGTTGATGGGTTGTCACCAGTTCTTGTTGATTCTCCCTATATTCCTGCTGTTGTGACCCCATATTCTGTAGAGTATTTAGAGCAGAGTTTACATCTGATGACATTTGAGAGGGATCAGGCTAGGGCCTTGATGTTGAAAGATCTTTCTGATAGAGATGCCACTCTAGTTAAGAGAGATGATGCTCTATCTCACAGGGATACCGCTGTTATTGAGCGGGATGATGCTCTAGCTACCTGAGATGTTGCCACTACAGATAGTACTGCATTAAGATCTCATACTGCTAACATTATTGCAGAGATAAATGCATTCATTGATGAGTAGATGGTTGTAGATTTCCTAGCTCGTGTAGATTCCCTTGGGCAGGAGCTCATAGAGTTACCTCCGTCTACTGAGAAAGATGCCATGTTAGATTTGATGGCTTGCCTATCCACTAATTTATAGATTAGCTTTGATTTTCCTGCATAGATTAGGTTAGCCATTTTTGTCATGTACAGGATAACATTGTGTATATCAAACAGTATTATATGGCAAGTAAATATGTTTTGGTTAACTTCCTTTTCGATATGTCTTGTTACTTGCTTGATAGTTGCATGTTTTTTCAGGGCTTATGATCTTGATGTATTCTGAACTCCTCCTTGATGGATGGACATTGAAATGTCTCAGGATCTTTCAGAATGGAACGTTGATCTTTGTATTCCCATACCCTTTGGTGTCTTGGGACTGGTTTATGAATGTGGTTATGGAGAGGGTTGTGGCTTTCCTCTTTGAGGTTGACCATAGCACAGATGGTCGCCGGTACTCTTTTGTATAGGGGAGCCCAGGTAGTTCCATCTCTTATGGATTGGTGTTTCTCTTTGAGGATTCAACTGCAGCTTAGATGGTCGCTAGTTTTTTTCCTATTTGTGTGGGGAGACCAAGTAGTTCCATCCTTATGGTCTACGCCGATGAAGTGTGGTGTAACTGCCCCATAGATGGTTGTCGATGTATTCCCGTGTATTGGGGAGATCAGGTAGTTCCATTTCTTATGGTTTGGTTTGAAAGTTTAAAGGATGATCCCAATACCATTGACAAGGTTTTTTGTTTTTGGTAAGGTTAAGACTGTACCATGAATGGCTGCTTACGTACGCACATTGATGAAGTAGAGATCAGGTCTGCGTAGTTCCAACCTAGTGTAAAAAGGTTGAAAGTTGTAGGTGGTAGACGGTGTAGAGAGATTTTTTTTTCTATAGTTAGACCGGGCCATAAAAATGGGTGCCTACATACTCTCGTGTATTGGGGAGATCATGTCTGCGTAGTTCATCCCTAATGGGACAGACTAAAGTTGTGAGGAAGTGTTTTATCCCTGGTGGGACAAACTGAAGTTATGAGGAAATGTTTTATCCCTGGTGGGACAAACTGAAGGAGTGAAAGGTTTTATCCCTGGTGGGACAAACTGAAGTGGTGAGGATTGTATGTAGTGAGAAAAGGTTTTGAAAACCTGAATTGACTGATGGATCTGATGAACTAGAACCAGGATGCTGGTTTGTAGGTAACTTCAGACATACTACCGTTTCACAGTGTCCAAGTTGATGAGTTGGGGAAATTCCTCCCCATCCATCTCTTATAATTTGAGGGCTCGTCCTGTCAATACCTTCTTGACAACAAACAGGCCTTCCCAGTTTAGGGAAAATTTTCCTTTTAATTTGATCTTGGTTGTCAAGAACCTCCTTCAAGACCAAGTCATGTTCTTTAAATTGCCATAGCCAGACTTTCTTTTTGTAGGATCGAGCAATCCTTTGTTATTAAAACTGACCATGGAAGATGGATGTGGCCCTCCATTCATCTATTAAAGATAACTAGTGGTACCGATCTTGTAACCATTGGTCTTCATCCAGCTGAGCATCTATCAACACTCTGAGGGATTCCATTTCCACCTCTATGGGGAGCACTGCTTCCATGCCATAAGTTAATGAGTAGGGGGTTGCCCCAGTGGAAGTATGCATTGATGTTCTGTAGGCTAATAGAGTTAGAGGCAACATGTCAAGCCATCATTTATGATTGGTGGACATATTTTGAATGATCTTTTTGATATTCTTATTAGCCGCTTAAATAGTACCATTCATCTTTGGACGATAGCTGACGGAGTTGAGATGTTTGATGTGGAATTTACTGCATAACTCCTCCATCATTTGGTTGTTGAGGTTTTTGGCATTGTCTGATACAATCACCACTGGTTGTCCATATCGACAAATGACATTGTTTCTGATGAAACTAATGATCACCTCTTTAGTAACCCTGGGAGAAGAGGTTGTTTCTACCCACTTGGTGAAGTAGTCTATCATATTGAAGATAAATCGATGACCATTGCTGGCTTTGGGCTCGATGGGCCTGATCACATCCATTCCCCCATTGACAAGGGCTAGGGAGAACTCATATTATGGAGCACCCTTGGAGGGGAGTGGATAACATCCCCATGAATTTGGGATTGATAACACTCTTGACGTGATCATCACAGTCAGCTTTGAGAGAGAGTCAGAAATGCCATGTTCTTAGGATTTTCTTGACAAGTAGAGGGTCGCTTATCTGTGGGCCGCATACTCAGCCATGGATTTCATCCATGAGCCTCTGAGCTTGGTCTTTATCTAGACATCTGAGAAGGCCTAGTCCTGCATCTCTTTTGTAGAGTGTGTCTCCGTTCAGATAGAATTTCATGGCCATTCGATGGATCTGCTTCTATCAGCTTGACTCACCTCAGCGGGCATAGATCCATCTCGCAGACACTCGTTGATAGACTGATACCAAGGGTGTTGGAAGGGAGGTATCTCATCTGGTACTTCTATGTTTAAAGGATCTCCTAATCATTCTTGAGGTAAATTGAGTCACCTAACAAATTCCTCCGATATAAAAGAACAGGTGGCACCCGAATCAAACAATACATAGGTATTTATATCATTAATCGAGATGATACCTGGTCGGTCATATTAAACGTTCTGGCAGTTGGACGGTTGGATGGCGTTGGTCCGCCAATCATTAGCTAGCTACTCCCTCCTTGTTGGCTTCTTCCTCCGCTACTTCCTTTCTTTGAGCAGTCTTTGATCAGATGGTCCACCGAACAACAAGAGAAACACCCTTTGATCTTCTCCATCTTTGGGCAGTTTGGCAAAAAATGCCCTTCTTGGCCACAGTTGTAACATACATTGCTCCCTTTCCATCACTCGCCCTGATGATACCTCCCACACTTCGGACATCCTTCTGTCTTCTTCTTAAACTCTCCACGAACCTGATTATTGAAATTTTTGTTATTGTTGTTGTTCTCCCACTTTCTTTTTCCTAAGTTACTCCCTCCACTACTGCTTGTGTGACTATCTCCTCATGTGATCTTTCCCTTCTTCTCTTTGTTATATAGACTTAAAGCTTCACTTCCTACCTCCGTAATAATAGCCTTTTACAACAATGTTGCAAAAGAATCAATATGAAGAATTGGTACCTTGTTAAACAACCAAGGCTTCAGTCCTTGTTTGAAACACCTAGATTTCCTCTCTTCGTCTACCACCTGGTGTTCAACAAATCGGGCTAGTTCATTGAACTTAGTCGCATATTGCACCACCGTCATATCTCCTTGCTTAAGTTCTAAAAACTTTACCTCCATCATATTCTTCATGCTCTTCAGGAAATAATTCTAGAAGAACAGAGTCTTAAATCTCTCTCATTGTACTAGTCCTTCTCCTTCTCTCTGTCGATTCTCCTCCCACCAGTAGTTCGCTTTGCCTCTCATCATGTAGGTTGCAAAAGCCGTCTTCTGGTCTTCACCCACATGTGCGATGGTGAACGCCTTTTCCATCTCTTTGATCCATGTTTGAGCCACGATCGGATCGGTAGTTCCTACGAATTATGGAGGTCCTACACTCCTAAAATCCTTAAAATTTGTGACTGGAGCTGATTGGGGAATGGGTGGTACTGGTTCGTTTCTTCCCCTAAGAGCTTCTCCTAACAAGTCTACTAGTCTCTGAATCGGGTCTACTGGTCCTCTCTCATCATTAACCGACTCTTCCGGTGCAGTTATTCTACGTCAGGGCGGCATTTCTCTGTATCACCAAATTTTCATTTTTACTATTATCTTATTAGGTTATTTAAACATTTCTCAAATAAGAATAACATTTTATAACACGTTCTTGGAACAAGATCATTTATATTCATATGCCAAATTGTTGCAATTACACGATCTTTTCTAGCATACTTCTATAAATGACAACAACATATTCCCCCCCCCCCCCCTTATCACAAAAGACGGGGACAACACCAACCTACTACCCCTCTAACATTTTTCAAAAGTTGGGGTTTACAACTGTAAGACCCCAACTTTTATGAATAAAAATGATTTTTCTATAAATATCATTTTTGAATATTATGGAATGAATTTGATATAATGTTATAGTTGTGGGTAATATATATAAATTTTGCAGGTTGTTATATAATATTCGATTAGTCGGGGAATATTCATTTTAACAGGGAATATTTGTACAACGGCACAATCATTGGTGGAACCCACAACGGAATTATTGTCGGATTGAGAAAACGACAAAAATACTTTTTATGAAAATAACTATGGCGGAAGTTTTACTGTTAACTGTTGAAACACCCGGTGTTAAAAGTAAAAAGTGTCTGCGTGGTTGCATAGTAGCACACAGTATTGATTATTGATGCTTACGTGAGAAGTCACTCAGTTTTGTTCAATTATTACTACAGTAATTGTGGCATAGTATCTCACGTTATTTGATTCAATTATTGTCAATATTTTATATATTATTAAATCAATAATTGAGATGACAAAGTTATTAATATTATTATTTGCAATATTAACGATGTCTAGAAGTTCTGTCAAGGAGAGGTTTGGTCACCTAATTGCACGCCAATAGGGAGAAATTCTTATTGGAAAGCCCGCTCTTTCCTGGGAACGACCTGGTCGATTAATATTGTGAATTATAATAATGATGATAAATGTTGTTAAAAATATTGAGGTTATTTTTATGAAGTATTTTTTATAAATTGGCTTATTATTTGGTTTCCCACTTACCCATTTTTTCAAATAATTGGTAGAAAATTATATAATATAATAAATGTGGGGCCACATGTGAGGCCCACATGTGGAAAGAAAATTTGAAATTGGGGGATCTTGGATGTTTACGGAAGTTAGAATTATATTTATAGATATATTATATAAGTATAATGATTAATATTATATATATATATATATATATATATATATATAATAAATGAATGTGACATTGGTGTTTAAAGAAGAATTAGTGGGGGAATCACGGGTGCATCCCGTGAATGATCATTATTAAGCACATGTCTTAGTCATCAATTTTTGTGGAGTAGAATGGAGCACTATATCATTATTATTATTATTATTATTATTATTATTATTATTATTATTATTATTATTATTATTATTATTATTATTATTATTATTATTAATATTATTATTATTATATATATATATATATTATGTAACATTTATCTCGATGGAGTAGTAATATCAGGATTGAATCCCGTGAATTTATGAAAAGAAGCATATATATATATATATATATATATATATATATATATATATATATATATATATATATATATATATATATATAATATATAATATTTTATTTAAAAGTTTTTATTTTATTAGAATATTTTATTGCATAGTATCCTTTCCATTCTCCTATAAATAGAAGCTCATTACTTCATTATTTCTTACGAATTCACTGAAACTCTAGAGAGAGAAACTACAGAGAGAAAAAAGAAAAGTGTTTTGTTCCTTCACTGCTCCTATATTCAGTACTCTTCTTTCTAAGGTAAGAGATATTATTTGTTGTACTCGTAAGGGGTATTATTTCTTTTGTATTCATGAAGAGAAATTCTGTTATTCCATTTTTTTATTCTGTTGGAATAACCTGTATACGCGGGCTACCCTATACTTGGTGAAATTCTTCTGTTATTCAATTATTTATCATTCTGTTAGAACATCCCATGCGTGCTTTTACGCATGACCCGGTTCCATTCTTTATTATTTTGTTGCAACATCCATCATTATTTACGCATTTAATTGGTTCCATTATTTATCATTCTCATTGGAACATCCACATGCATGCGTTTACGCATGACCTGGTTCCGTTATTCATTATTATGTTGGAATAACCTATCTGTGCGGTCTATCGCATGCCTGGTGATTTCTTTTGTTATTCCATTCTTAATTATACTCAGTTAGTTAAAGTTTTGACTTCTGTACTCCATGAAATTATTGGAATATCCTTGATATTTGCGCTTCATCCAGTATCTTTTCATGGAAATATTCTTCTGAGCATTCTTGAATTTTACACCACAAAGTAGTGTCATGTTGTCAATTTGGACGTTATTGGTTCCTGGATACATTAATTCTTGAACTTGTTTTATTGAATTCCTATATCATTGTCATCATCCTCATGTTTATATTATGTTGAAAGTCATCTGTGGCCTGTAGTGCATAGATGGACTTGGTATGATTATGACCAGGGATTATTCGGTATAATCATGACCGTAATGTTACAAATGATGTGGTAAAAATCCTCATTGGACGTAGTGCATTGATGGACAGTTATTGGCATGATCATGACCATTGATGAATACATGAATATCCTTGGCCCGTAGTGCATGGAAAATTTGTGGTCGTGATACTAATGAATATCCTTGGCCGTAGTGCAGGGATGATGTGGGTTATTTCTTTAGCTGAGTCTCAGCGATAAAAGAAATGAAAAACCTTTTAAATCATAGAAGATAGTAGATTTTATTCTCTATTTGACTCTTCTAATGGATTGCTTGTTCCGCTGCATTTAAACTTGATGTTTGTTATATTTTATCAGTTTAACACTGTTGAAGGCTAACGATAAATTATTCTGCATTATCTTAGTCATAATATTTCTTACTGGGCTAGTTGAGGTCACCCTTTCTTTCACTGTTCTCTTCAGGAAATGAGAACGTAGTTGGGACTAGTCGGGGAACGGAGTGACGGTCCAGATGATAGCATTAGTAGTCCTCACTATTCTGTTAAATAATATGACAATAAATGTAATGAGGACTCCATTGAGTATGGATATTGTCTAGATGACAGTATTCTTATTAAAACTCTCAGTTATGTCTTGTTGTATTCTACACAATAGTTGTATTATTAAGTTGTATTTGAATTTTGTATCATGTATTTGGCGACTCAAGATGGGTGAAGTATACCTATTTTGGGGGCGTCACAGTTGGTATCAAAGCTTAGGGATATGATCCCTAGCTAAGATGTGAGACTATAACTAGGAGGGGAGAGATGGGGAATTCCTTCGCTAGTATGACCTACCTAAGTTTATTTGGTATTTAATTGGTCGGTCATCGTATAGGGATAATATGTGATATGATAACTAACCCTTGTTTTGTGGCAATATCTTAAAATGACATCCGAGAATGTTGAGAATAGCAATGGAGCACAGGAGACCGTTGAGTCTCCACATATCAATATTCAAGATAATGTGCATCAGGAAGGCGACAATCCTCATGCAAACAACAAAACTGACCAAATGATGAACGATGGAATGTTCAGAGGCTTTATGCAATTTATGCAACATCAGGCGAGAGCGGCTCCTGTCCAAAATGTAGGTGGAAACACTGGAAACTCTCGGACGATCACCGCTAAACAGTTCAAGGAGTTGGGACCATCGGAGTTTATTGGAGAGCCAAAACCACTTAAGGCGGAAGCATGGATAAAGCAGATCACCAAGATATTTGATGTCTTGGGATGCTCCGAGGAGTAAAAGGTTCCCTTTGCCACCTTTATGTTGCGAGGAGAGGCAGATTACTGGTGGGAATCAGTAAAGCATACTTAACCTGCCGCACTGAAGATGTCTTGGGAGAAGTTCCAATAACTATTCAACGACAAGTACTTTCCTGAAAGTATTCATCACATGAAAGAGGTAGAGTTTATCAAGTTGGAGCAGAACAATATGACTGTGTCACAGTATGAAGCTAAGTTTGCTGAGTTATCCCGGTTTGCGTCTCACTTGGTTGATAATGAGGAGAGAATGGCGCGGATGTTTCTAAGAGGTTTGAAACTCGAGATACGTCAATACTTAATTTCTCACAAACTGTGTTTGTATTCAGATATTATTAATAGGGCTCAATTATTGGAGCGCGATAACGAGTCAAATCAACCAAGAGAAAGCAGCCGACAAAATGATAATACCAGTGGTAGCAGTCATCGAAGCGGTGACAACAAACGTGGAGGGAATCAACATGCCAGAAATGGTAACCACTTCAGTGGTAATAATGGCCAAGACAATAAGAATGGACATTTCAAGAAGAGGAGATTCAACAATGATGGAAAGATGTCAACACCAACACCCGTTGTTAAGGAAGGAGAACGACCACCTATTATATGCTTCAAATGCGGAGGGGAGGGACATATCAGTCCAAACTGCGCGATGCCATCCAAAGTGTGTTATAATTGTGGAAGAGAAGATCACCTAGCCCAATTTTTTCGTGCACCGAACACAAGTCTAGTTGGAACGATGACACAAAATACCGTCCCAGACAAGTCAAAACAAGTAGTTCAAGGGAGAGCTTTTGTTGTGACCTCCCAGAAAGCAAGGAACCCGAACGAGGTCATCACAAGTAAGCTTATCATAAACTCTAGCGAAGTCTATCCCTTATTTGATACTGGTTCTACCCATTCTTTTATTTCTCCTACTTGCGCTCAACCATTAAATTTGACTCCGGAGAAATTAGACTTTGACTTAGCTGTTGAAACTCCATTGGGAGAAACCTTCATTACATCCACTATTTATAAGTCTTGTTTGGTTCAAATAGGTACCCTCACATTACCTGTCGATCTTATTTCATTAAAAATACTTACATTTGATGTGATTCTAGGGATTGATTGGTTAACTACACATCATGCAAAAATTGATTGTTTTCGTAAGGTTGTTAGCTTTCATATTCCTAACCAACCTATTATGCGAATTCAAGCAACTAAACCATTAAAATCAATCACTGTCATCTCAAGCCATAAAGCTATTCATTTATTAAAAAACGGATGTCAAGCTTTCTTAGCACATGTCACAGATCTAAATAAAAATACGTCAGTTTTGAATGGTATTTCTATTGTTAATAAATTTCCTGACGTATTCGAAGAACTTCTGGCCTACCCCAGAGCGTGAAATTGAATTTTGTATCGACCTTGAACCCAGTAAAAACCCATTTCCAAAGCCCCATATCGAATGGCTCCTATTGAACTTCAGGAGTTAAAGACCCAACTGTAGGAATTATTAGACATTGGCTTTATTCGTCCTAGTACTTCTCCTTGGGGTGCTCCTATTCTATTCATGAAGAAGAAAGATGGGAGTATGCGACTTTGTATTGATAATCGGGAGTTGAATCATGTCACCATCAAAAATAGGTACCCATTACCACGTATTGATAACCTGTTTGACCAGTTGCAAGGAGCCAAATTCCTTTCAAAGATTGATCTTCGTTCCAGATATCACCAATTAAAGATTAGAACCGATGACATTCCAAAGACGGCTTTCGGAACTCGGTACGGGCATTATGAATTCCTAGTCATGTCATTTGGATTGACTAATGCTCCTACTTCCTTCATGGATATGATGAACTGGGTATTCAAGGAATATTTGGATCACTTTGTGGTCGTCTTTATTGATGACATTCTTATTTATTCCAAAATCCGTGAAGATCATGAGCAACACTTGAAGCTGATACTCCAAAAGCTTCGTTAATATAAGCTTTATGTCTAGTTAAAAAAATGCGAGTTCTGGCTTGAGGAAGTAGCATTCCTTGGGCACGTAGTATCAAGTCATGGAATATCTGTTGACCCGACAAAAATTGAAGCAATTCAAAGCTGGGAGCAACCTAAATCAGTGACCGAAGTACGTAGCTTTCTCGGTTTAGCTGGTTATTATCAGAGATTCGTAGAAGGATTTTCTCGAATCGCTACTCCATTAACTCAGCTGACTCAGAAAGATACAAAGTTTGGTTAGAGTGAAGAATGTGAGAATAGTTTTCAAGAACTCAAGAGGAGACTCATTCCAGCACCTGTTCTGACAATACCATCTGGCTCGGAGGGATTTGTCATCTACAGTGATGCTTCGGGCAAAGGGTTGGGATGTGTTCTCATGCAACATGGGAATGTCATATCTTATGCCTCAAGATAACTCAAAGAATATGAGAGGAATTATCCTACTCATGATCTAGAGTTGGCAGCTGTTGTCTTCGCACTTAAAATTTGGAGGCATTACTTGTATGGGGAGAAAGTGGATATCTTTACGGATCATAAAAGCCTCAAATATTTCTTCACTCAAAAAGAACTCAACATGCGACAACGACGTTGGCTTGAACTGTTGAAAGATTATGATCATACCATCCAATACCATCCTAGAAAAGCGAACGTAGTAGCTGACGCATTGAGTAGAAGATCATATGCGGGTACGAGTGCGATATTGTCAACGCAAAGGCCCATTTTATATGACTTACAAAGGATGGAGATAGAGTTAAAGACTCCAGGGACCCATTGATGATAGAAAATATACGAGTGAACCGACTTTAATCGATAAAGTTAAAGCTGCTCAAGCTACAGACCTGGAGCTGATGCGTATGAAGAAGAAAGTGCAAGAAGGTACTATGCCGGAAGCAAGAATCGATGAAGAAGGAATACTTCGAGTCAACTCCAGACTTTGTGTTCATAATGACCCTGATTTAAAGTATAAAATCATGATGGAGGCGCACAACACACCGTTTGCAATCCATCCTGGAAATACCAAAATGTATCGTGATCTTTGTCATACATTTTGGTGGAGCAATATAAAGAGAGAGATAGCGATGTTTATCTCAAGGTGTCTAACTTGTCAACGAGTTAAGGTAGAGCATCAAGTACCAAAAGGTCCATTGCAACCACTTGAAATTCCAGAATGGAAGTGGGAGCACATTACCATGGATTTCGTTACCGGTCTTCCTAAGGTTTCTCAAGGCATAGATGCGATTTGGGTCATTGTTGATAGATTGACCAAGTTTGCTCATTTCTTACCGATACGAGAAACTTATACACTTGAACGTCTTGCTCGTATGTACATAAACGAGATTGTAAGACTGCATGGTATGCCAGTATCCATAGTTTCTGATTGAGACCCAAGATTCACTTCACGATTTTGGGTTAGTTTGTAAAAAGCTATGGGCACGAATTTATAATTTAGTTCGGCATATCATCCTCAGACTAACGGATAATCAGAGAGGACTATTCAAACTCTGAAAGATTTATTAAGACTCTGTGTCCTTGACTTCAAGGGAAGTTGGGATAAGTTCTTACCATTGGTGGAGTTTTCCTACAACAACAGTTATCAAGCAAGTATTGGCATGGCTCCATTCGAGGCGTTGTATGGAAGAAAGTGTTGTTCTCAAAGATCTTTGGGATGAGGTGGGTGAAGCAACGTTGTTGGGGAGATTGGAGTCAGACGTATGACTCAAAAAGATTCAAACGATCCGACAACGTATAAAAACCTCACAAGATCGACAAAAGAGTTATGTTGATCTTCATCGAAAGGACGTAGAATTCGATATTGAAGATCATATGTTGTTACGTGTTGCTCCATGAAAAGGAGTTACGAGATTTGGAAAGAGAAGAAAGCTCAATCCTCGATTCATTGGCCCATTTTTAATCCTCGATCGAGTAGGAACTGTGGCCTATAGACTCGCTCTACCGCTAAATATGTCTCGTGTTCATAACGTTTTTCACATATCCATGTTATGCAAATATGTGGAAGACCTGAACCACATTATTGAGTTAGAACCGGACGAAATAGCGGAAGATTTAACGTATGAAGAGGTTCCGGTTCAAATCTTGGATAAGAAGGATCATATTCTACGCTCCAAGGTTATACCTCAAGTCAAAGTTTTGTAGAGAAACCACGATGTTGAGGAAATGACCTGCGAGTTAGAATCTGAAATGAAATCAAGGTATCCTTACATCTTCGATATACCAGGTACGTACCTTAATTTCGAGGGCGAAATTTCATATGAAGGGGAGGTTGTAAGACCCCAACTTTTATGAATAAAAAATGATTTTTCTATAAATATCATTTTTGAATATTATGGAATGCATTTGATATAATGTTATAGTTGTGGGTAATATTTATAAATTTTGCAAAGTACGCAAGTTGTTATATAATATTCGATTGGCTTGGGAATATTCGTTTTAACAGGAATATTCATACAACCAAGACAATCATTGGTGGACCCTAATAACGGATTATTGTCGGATTAAGAAAACGACAAAAATACTTTATGAAAATAACAATGGAAGTTTTACCGTTAATCTGTTGAAACACCCGGTGTTAAAAGTACAAGAATACGCCGTGGTTGCATAAGTAGCACCCAGATTGATTATTGATGCTTACGTGAGAAGTCACCGCTTTTGTTCAATTATTACTACGAAGAATGCATGCATAGTATCTCACGTTATTTGATTCAATTATTGTCAATAGTTTATATATTATTAAATCAATAATTGAGATGACAAAGTTGTTAATATTATTATTTGCAATATTAACGATGTCTAGAAGTTCTGTCAAGGAGAGGCTTGGTCACCTAATTGCGCGCCAATAGGGAGAAATCCTTATTGGAAAACTCCATCTTTCCTGGGAACGACCTGGTCAATTAATATTGTGAATTATAATAATATTGATAAATATTGTTAAAAATATTGAGGATATTTTTATGAAGTATTTTTTATAAATTGGCTTATTATTTGGTTTCCCACTTACCCATTTTTTCAAATAATTGGTTGAAAATTATATAATATAATAAATGTGGGGCCACATGTGAGGCCCACATGTGGAAAGAAAATTTGAAATTGGGGGATCTTGGATGTTTACGGGAAGTTAGAATTATATTTATAGATATATTATATAAGTATAATGATTAATATTTATATATATATATATATATATATATATATATATAATAAATGAATGTGACATTGGTGTTTAAAGAAGAATTAGTGGGGAATCACGGGTGCATCCAGTGAATGATCATTATTAAGCATATGTCTTAGTCATCAAGTTGGTGGAGTAGAATGGAGCATTATATATCATTATTATTATTATTATTATATATATATATATATATATATATATATATATATATATATATTATGTAACATTTATCTGATGGAGCAAGTAATATCACAGGATTGAATCCCGTGAATTTATGAAAGAAGCATGCCATATATATATATATATATAATATATATATATATATATAATATTTTATTTAAAAGTTTTTATTTTATTAGAATATTTTATTGCATAGTATCTTTTCCATTCTCCTATAAATAGAACATCATTCCTTCATTATTTCTTACGAATTCACTGAAACTCTAGAGAGAGAAACTATAGAGAAAAAGAAGAAAAGTGTTCTGTTACTTCACTGCTCCTATATCTAGTACTCTTCTTTCTAAGGTAAGGAATATTATTTGTTGTACTCGTAAGGGGAATTATTTCTTTTTTATTCATGAAGAGAACTTCTGTTATTCCATTTTTTTTATTCTGTTGGAATTACCTGTATACGTGGGCTACCCTATACTTGGTCAAATTATTATGTTATGCAATTATTTATCATTCTGTTGGAACATCCTGTCTGTGCTTTACGCATGACCTGGTTCCATTATTTATCATTCTGTTGGAACATCCTGTCTGTGCGTTGACGCATGACCTTGTTCCGTTATTCATTATTCTGTTGGAATAACCTATCTGTGCGGTCTATCGCATGCCTGGTGATTTCTTTTGTTATTTCATTCTTAATTATACTCAGTTGGTTAAAGTTTTGACTTCTGTACTCCATGAAATTATTGGAATATCCTTGATATTTGTGCTTCATCCAGTGTCTTTTCATGGAAATATTCTTCTGATCATTCTTGAATTTTACACCACAAAGCAGTGTCATGTTGACAATTTGGACGTTATTGGTTCCTGGATACATTAATTCTTGAACTTGTTTTATTGAATTCCTATATCATTGTCATCATCCTCATGTTTATATTATGTTGAAAGTCATTTGTGGCCTGTAGTGCATAGATGGACTTGGTATGATTATGACCAGGGATTATTCGGTATAATCATGATCGTAATGTTACAAATGATGTGGTAAAAATCCTCATTGGCTGTAGTGCATTGATGGACAGTTGTTGGCATGATCATGACCATTGATGAATACATGAATATCCTTAGCCCATAGTGCATGGAAAATTTGTGGTCGTGATACTAATGAATATCCCTTGTCAGTAAAGTGTGGATGATGTGGGTTATTTTTTAATGAGTCTCAAATGATAAAAGAAATGAAAAACCTTTTAAATCATAGAAGATAGTAGATTTTATTCTCTACTTGACTCTTCTAATGGATTGCTTTGTTCATTGCATTTAAACTTGATGTTTGTTATATTTTATCGGTTTTTAACCTTTGAAGGCTAACGATAAATTATTCTCGCATTATCTTAGTCATAATATTTCTTCGGGCTAGTTGAGGTCACCCTTTCTTTCACCGTTTCTTCGTGAAATGAGAACGTAGCTGGGACTAGTCGGGGAACGGAGTGACGGTCCAGATGATAGCATTAGTAGTCCTCCCTATTCTGTTAAATAGTGTGATGTTGGGTAAATTCTAATTACGCACAACACGCAAGTATACGTGGTCAACAAGTAATAAAGAGTAAGTAAAGTATCGTTCCCACGGTGAATTAATTCATAAACTTCAACAAGCATTAGCCCATAACCATTTCAATCTTATTTAAACGATTGTTTTGAGTTTTTATATTTAAACTATGAAATTAAATAGAACTAACTACCCCTAGAATGAGACTAGATAATGAAGACATGAGATTACAATTTTCCCTATTGCATCATTTGAATCAACACACTTCCAGTTAAACCAAATTAATTATAACGAATTGTTAGTCGAGAACACAAAAGTGAAATATAGCCATCTCCCGATGTACCATACTCATATCACATATAATCCATAATTAATAGAATCCACATGAACACCCACATTACCTAAACCACTATATGTCTATGTGATTTACAAATAATTAGGGTTTGAACCCAATTCCTCAATTGACTACGAGTGATGCTTCGGTATATGTCTATCCTAAGCACGAATCATATATTCCATCACCATGTGAACATACAAACACAAGCTATCAAGATCAAATCTAAACCCATACTTCGTCTTTCAAGTTCATATGGGTTATCACAGTAATTGATGGCCAATCAACTAAGCAAATAAGCATGAATCTTAATAGACATTCCCATAGCAATCAATAAGGTTAACAATGAAGTATATCAGATTAAACTAAGAAATAGAATCCATTGCAATCCCAAAATAGAGTTTAACTCATAGTTGAATTAGAATACATGATCCACGATTGAATATACATTGAAAGATACAATAGAAGTAAAGAGAGTTAGGGATCAAGAATAGAAAATCTGAGTTTCTTCTCTTTTTTCACTTCTGAACCTTCAAGGATCTTCAATTGCTTCAATCCCCATATCTTAGTTATTCTAGGGTTCTAATCTAATCTAAAAAGAAAGAGCAGAGAAAAGTAACAGTAGTTTCAGCCCCCAAGGGGTGGAATGTCTCTTAAATAATAAAAATATGTCTAATATATAAGCCCTAATTGAACCCCCTTCTCAGTTACGCTTCAAATAAAATAAAGTCATAGACTTTAGTCAACGTCACATGCATGGACGACGCTTCCTTAGTAATTTCGACGGGCGCGCGCGACTTGTAAAGCAGTTCCTCTGCAGTCTAATGGGTGGTCGCGGGCATGCAACCTTTAGCTTTTGTGTAGCAGCATGGCACGCGGCTTTCGAAACTTTGAATCCTCGTGTTTCATCGCCGCTTCTTCCTTGTCATGCCGAGCTCGTGCCATTTCCTGCACTTTTACACCAATATGAGTTCTCAGTACGTGCAATGAAAAATATCATGAAATGTAACTAAAAACATACTAAAATGTACTTGAGGTGGGTATAGTTCTCGTAAATTGATATCCAATAAGTAGGTATAAAACCCACTTATCAAATACCCCCAAACTGAACTATTGTTTGCCCTCAAGTAATGCAACGTAATGCAATCTACATGCTATGCAAGCTACGCTACTATAACAATGAATCCCAAGATTTCCAGCCGTGTTAAGAATTCCAATAAGATATGCCTCAGAGAAATACCAAGATCCAAGAACAAAGCATCAAACTAAGCTAAAGGCATAATGACATATAATCAGATAATCCTAACCTGCTATAAAGATGATGTGTGTGTGTGATGTGTTCACAGATAAACTTGACAAAGATGAAGGTACCACATGCTAAATTGCTTAAGACAGAAAATTGAAGTTTAAATCAAGAACTGCATATAGTAATGAGACATCAACTACTCCAACAGATCAATACAAACTAAAGTTCAACAATAGGTTTATTCTTCTTTATTTTTACTCGCGGAGCATTTTCGCACTTTACCGCGGTGTTTATTGATTTTTTTTATGTATATAGCGAGTGTGTTTTACGCTCCATCTCACTTTCCATTTCCATTAAAAAAAAGTGCGTTTTACGCTCCATCTCGTCCCAATAGCAAGGATACCCATGTGTTCCCAAAGTTTGAGTATCTGTGTTTTCATAGTCTATGTCTACTTTATACACAATTCCATCTTTAAAAACAACATTTTCTACTCAGCAAACAAGCATGCTAATCTTAACTAACAAGCAAATAGGAACATTGTCGTGCTACCTGGTAACATCTAAACAGCAAGCATGAATTATATCATGTATAAAATTATAACTAAGCTCAAGATATCAACCAAATTCAAAAATCTAACAAATTTTTATTTCATCATTGGCCAAATTAGAATTCAACTAGCTAAAAACCTGGGATTATGCAATGTTATGCAACTAAACACATACTAAGTAAACAAGACAAAAGAAAACTAAAAAAAAATTCACACTAACATACCCCTACTATGCAACTTAAACATGCAATCAAACTATATGCAACTAACTATATGCAACAACTACTCACTACAACCCAATACCACCAAACTTAAAATAAACAATTCCCTCATTGCAATTAAAAGTGAAAGAATACTCCCCTAAGTGGCAATGTCATCTCCGTTCGCCTCCTCATGATCCGATGGTATATCAGGCGATGGCTAAGTTTGAGATATTCTATAGTTGGAAACTGAATGTGGGCTTCTAACTGTCCGAATGCTTGAGTCAGAAATTCTAAAAAGTTAGAAAAAATTTCATGATCGAGCTAGCTATGCGATGACCATGCCAGTGTTTGGCTTAGTAGTTAGGCGCATTGCATGCGACCTCAATACTCTGGCAGCTTCAGTTTGGTTTGACTTCTGTTTGATCTTGAATGCATATAGCAATTGGATTGAACCTGAAAGGAGAAACAATAAAACTATTATTAAGACTTACCACTATCTAACATCTACTAAATATGGAAATGTAAAATAAAAAAAAATTAAACAAGGAGGGAGAAAGATTGGATGGGGTGCCTCCCATCGAGCGCTCGGTTTATAGTCCATTAGCTGGACTCTTTTCTTGACACCGCTATCCGATTCCTCTATGATAAGATAAGAACCCTCCATCCATTAGAACCGTTATGTGCTTTGGTAGGTTCCCCATCATGAGAGTCTTCGGATTGAAGTCACCTAGCATATTTCCTGTATATGATGTCTCCATTTCTATTGCATCGCCAGGTGCTTCTCCCGTTGTATCTGTGAATAGATTTTTGCATTGAGGCATAACAGATACAACATGATGTTCTTCTTCTATTATCTCTTCCTCAGCCCACCATGGTTTGTAAGAGGCATCATAATCACAGAAATTCTTGCTTTGGATGTGACTACCAAGGGGACATGGGTGTGCAAAGTTCACTGAATTTTTCAACTTTAACTGAGAAGGAACTTGGGGTATTATACACATCAGCTCATGATCTTCATTTTCCATACCCCTAGTTGTCTCCTCAATGTCCACTCCTTTCAATTCATTTAGTGGCATGAACACCTCTGGCTCTCCATCAGTTTCATCGTCCATGTCATAGCACCAATTGTTTGGAGGGCGATTGTTCAAGGCTTCGAACATTTGATCCATCTGATTCTGAAGATTTCAAATTGACCTCTCTTGCTTAATCATCTTCTCCTCACTTGATGCTACACACTTGAACCACAAATCCTCCAAACTTGAATTATCTTGTTTAGTTTCAAAATCTATGTATTGAGGACCATTCATTGAGGAGTTAATGAGTTGTTCCATCTGTTTGTTAAGATTTTGGCTTGATAACTCCTGACTCATCATCATCTCTTCATGGTCTGCTATGCTTTTTGACATGAACTCCATCAACCTTGAATTTTCCTCTTGTTGCGTTGAAGGTGGATATGAGAAATCTGATGGATGTGTTGGACTTGGGATGCAGTATTAGTTGGGATAGTTATAACTCCATTCATAATCTGGGTGATACCCCCAACCTTGTTGATAATCAGGATAAACATCGTTGTTGAAGTAATCACCCCCAAATTAAACTTGTCCAACCTTGATGTTGCACTGATAACTCGCATGCTCGCCAGCACAGTATTAACATGTAACTACTATCTCTCGAGTGTCTTGGGCTGCAAGAATATCCAACCTCTCCGAAAGTGTTGCAATTTGTGCTAACAATGTAGAAAATACATTTAGTTCCTCAGTGCTTATGTCCCTTGGTTGAATCATATTTTCATAAGGCCCTTGATAAGCAAAGTCACCCATGGTACCTGAAAAGAGAGAAATATAGGAAGAGAATTAAAATAAAATAAAATAAAATAAAATCTTTAAATTAAGACTAATTTGATTGAAATTACTGTTGGCAAAAATTATTAAAGTAATTCCCCGGCAATGGCGCTAAAAACTTGTTGGATAAATTCTAATTACGCACAACACGCAAGTATACGTGGTCAACAAGTAATAAAGAGAAAGTAAAGTATCGTTCCCACGGAGAATTAATTAATAAAGTTCATCAATCATTAGCCCATAACCATTTCAATCTTATTTAAACGATTGCTTTGAGTTTTTATATTTAAACTATAAAATTAAATAGTACTAACGACCCCTAGAATGAGACTAGATAATGAAGACATGAGATTACAATTTCCCCTATTGCATCATTTGAATCAACACACTTCCAGTTAAACCAAATTAATTATAGCGGATTGTTAGTCGAGAACACGAAAGTGAAATATAGCCATCTCTCGATGTACCATACTCATATCACATATAATCCACAATTGATAGAATCCACATGAACACCCACATTACCTAAACCACTATATGTCTATGTGATTTACAAATAATTAGGGTTTGAACCCAAGTCCTCAATTGACTACGAGTGATGCTTCGGTATATGTCTATCCTAAGCACGAATCATATATTCCATCACCATGTAGAACATACAAACACAAGCTATCAAGATCAAATCTAAACCCATACTTCGTCTTTCAAGTTCATATGGGTTATCACAGTAATTGATGGCCAATCAACTAAGCAAATAAGCATGAATCTTAATAGACAATCCCATAGCAATCAATAAGGTTAACAATGAAGTATATCAGATTAAACTAAGCAATAGAATCCATTGCAATCCCAAAATAGAGTTTAACTCATAGTTGAATTAGAATTCATGATCCACGATTGAATATACATTGAAAGATACAATTAAAGTAAAGAGAGTTAGGAATCAAGAATAGCAAATCTGAGTTTCTTCTCTTGTTTCACTTCTGAACCTTCAAGGATCTTCAATTGCTTCAATCCCAAAATCTTAGTTATTCTAGGGTTCTAATCTAATCTAAAAAGAAAGAGAAGAAAAAAGTAACAGTAGTTTCAGCCCCCAAGGGGTGGAATGTCTCTTACATAATGAAAATATGTCTAATATATAAGCCCTAATTGAACCCCCTTCTCAGTTACGCTTCAAATAAAATAAAGTCAGTAGCTTCAGTCAACGTCGCGCGCGGGCGCGCGCTTCCCCTTAGTAATTCTCGTTCGGGCGCGCGACTTGCAGTGTGCCTTGTCTGGTCCAGCCGAGTGGTCACGCGGGCCCGCATCGTTTAGCCTGTGTAGCCGCGTGGCTTTTGAACTTTGAATCCTCAGGTTCTGCTGCTGCTTCTTCCTTGTCATGCCGAGCTCGTGCCATTTCCTGCACTTTTACACCAATATGAGTTCTCAATACGTGCAATGCAAAATATCATGAAATGTAACTAAAAACATACTAAAATGTACTTGAGGTGGGCATAGTTCTCATAAATTGATATCCAATAAGTAGGTATAAAACCCACTTATCATGTGACAATAAATGTAATGAGGACTACATTGAGTGTGGATATTGTCTAGATGACAGTATTCTTATTAAAACTCTCAGTTATGTCTTGTCGTATTCTACACAACAATTGTATTATTAAGTTGTATTTGAATTTTGTACCATGTATTTGGCGACTCAAGATGGGTGATGTATACCTATTTTGGGGGCATCACAACAACTATCTCACATCTTACACAAAAGACTAAGATTTCAACAACAGATTAAACAGAACAAAAATAAAGACAATACTATAACCACTAAATTCTACATCTAGACTTAATCTAGCATTCCTCGCTCCACGGCGCTCTGGTATTCCTTCTGAGTAATGTGCACCACCATATCTCGGCTTATGGTATGTCGGGTTTGTCCTTGCTTAGCCGGGTAATGATGTACCCCATCAATCAACCTCTCAATGACCGTGCATAAAGCTTAGCTCATCTCGTTCATCTTCCTTCTCTTGCATCTCACCTCATCCTTTAAGTCATTAGCCCGATCATTATTTTCTTCCCACTTTTCCTCGAAGTGAATCCTATCCATCACCTCCATCTCTAACTGATTACGAAGAGCCTCCTTCCCCGTCCTCTCGCTCAAGTCTCTCTACTCCATTGCTTCCAACTTCCCTGTCATTTCTACATTCCTGGTCACTGATCGGTGAAACAAAGTCCCCATCTAGATCCCTGCCTCCTTTCGGTGAGAAATCTCCACCTTAATTTCCTCACTAATTTCATCTGATGGTCCTCATCCCTTAGTTTCTGGAACTCAGACTCCATCTCCCTAGCCTCAACCTCTAGTTCTTCCACTGTGACACCCCCAAATCCTGGTACTTCATTTCCTCAAGATTTGGTGTTCACTTAATCAAAACATTCATTTCTAACTACCCAATCATAATAGAATTGAATAATAAAAGAAAACCTGCCCATACAGGATTAAACTTAAATAAAAATCTCCCAGGTTATCTAACCTTTAATCAACATTCAAATGCGGAAAACATTACATAACTTCTTTAAAAAAAGTCTAATATCATCATAATAAAAGTCTATCATCTTAATCAAAGTAAAAATTACAAGTCTTCATCACTTGTACATTTTTACCTTTCCTTCGCTAGTCAAAGGTTCACCTACATTCTCTTCTTTAGCTGCAATGAGTTTATAAATATGCAAGAGTGAGCAAAACAGTTGCTCACTGGATATAATATGGAATCAACATGAGTATAACAATAATAACTGTCGAAATAGGCTCATCAAAAGTGAATAGTACTCTATCAATAATAATCAGAAACTGAAATTCCAAAATATGGAAAATATACATCTCTGAGGGTCGTAAGACCATGAACTACATCCACAGTTGCAAGTAATCTTTCAACTCCAACTTTAACAGTCATAAGACTATAAGGACCTCGTACTTAGGGGGATCATCCCTTCGTACAATGTATTATGCACAAACATTTTAATGCTATGCGTAAGTTAACCCCTAATCATAACAATAGGGTTGTTCATCTCAGTATTTAGAGTACAAGTCCACACCAAAGGAAGTTTGGTTTGGATAAGCTTTCAAGGTAATTTAGAATTCAATGAACATCAACTAAGGAGTAGTTGAATAAAACCACTAACACTATACTATAGAATAATCGTGATTGAATCAATCATAGTAAACTAAAGTCATGCTTTAGGAATAATCTAATAGCATACAATTTGAATAACTATAGTATACCTTGCTTGAACAATACTAAGCCAAGGTTAATTAGAATAGAATACTAAGCGTGCATAGCAATTTGAACGATAGAAATGTTCGACATTAGTATATATAGTTGTGCATGCTAAACAACAAGTTAAATACAAGAATAACTTGCTCCAGAATAACTTACATCATTATATTGTAATCGAATTGAAAACAGTAATTGAATTAACAAGATAATAGATTAGAAAACTTGCATCAATATATAGTAATCGAATTTGAAACAATAATCGACTTAATAAGATAGTAGATTAGAAAACTTGCCTTGTTCATAGATTAAACCGAATAATACGAATCATAATATCTTATAAACATATGTCATCATGACATAGTTAGCCATTACCACTTTACAAACATAACTAAGTACGTTCATCATTTAAAAAAGTGGATTTTTACTCACATAGTCAAGTTACAAAACAATTTAATTGTTAATAACATGTTCATTCTAGGTATAGAAACATTAAAATCAACATTTTACAGTCCTACTAACATCACATAATGTTTCTTAAAATTTCGTGTACAAAAAGTACACTTCGTCGAGACTATTCTTTAACTCTTCATGGCAGGTTTACGCTTTATATACTATGGGTCGCATATTGCGGCATGGGGATGGCGTCATGACATGGTAAATAAACTATGAAGCCACGTTGCGGCATGGCGATGGCGCTACGGTGCCACTAACGTAATGTTAGTTTGCTTGCCACAAGTTAAAAGCTAGATTTCAAATGGCTTACAAGAAGCAGACAAGAAAAAGCCAAATTGGCCTACAAGCTCCAATCTAACAAACTAATTAACATGTAATTCATACATAGACTTCATGTAAACATATTGTAAAGACTTCTAGCATGATTATACCCATAAAATATCATAAACATCAAATTTACAACACCCAATTTCAATGTTTTTGGCAAAAACTCCATTTTTGATGTTTTCAATGAAAATCAACACTGATTTTGTTTTTCAACCAAAACAGTTAATTCAAAATATCTTTATCAATAATTATTCATACAGTATCAAATTAGATGGTTAATTTATCGACTAAACAACTAGTTAACTCTCAATTTCTACTTTAAATTAACCCATACTCATTCACAAAAACTCTTTGTAAAAAGGTTTTCTTCCCCAAACTACATACATAACCATAATACATTGATTATAATCATATATAACCTATGAAAATAACTTTACAACACTAGTTTATCGTATGAATACACATAAAATCAACAATTATCCTATCACAAGAATTTTACAGAGAAATAGGAGAAGAGAAAGCTAAAACTTTTAAAACTAAAAGAAATAGGAGAATACCTTGATTGTAGAAGATGATGGCTATCCCTTTTGATTATCAAACTTCTTTTTCCCAATTCTTTTCTCAATTCTCTAGCCTTCCTTCCTCTCTTCTTTTCTTCTTCTCTTCTTCTTCTTCCTCCTCTGAGTCTTTCTTTTCTTCCTAATTCTATCTAATGTACTAGATAAAATATAACATATATAATATAATAGGTACTAATGATATAATAGTATAACTGATATCAGTTATAATAGTTTTAAAAATCAAAAGCCATAAGGCTTGTTTGGTTACTAACTAAAAAAATAACCCATTAATCCTTACACCTTATTTGGTAAAACACAATTAGATTAAAGACTTTAATAGGCATTAGGCCTTATTTGGCAAAATTGAATTAACTTCTTTAATTTATTTTATTAACTCCTTTATAACAAGGTTATTTGTCATATTTTAATTTAATTAAATAATCAATTTAATCAATTGAAATATTAATCTATTAAATTACTTTAACACATAAATCATTATCTCATAATTATAATTTCCTTTATAATTATAAATTTATTTAACCAACTAACACCTTATTTTTAAATTACAAATTCTAATTAAAATATTATAATTCATTTAATCATTATTAGCTCTCTAACTTAATTATTAAATTAAATTAGTATATAATCTCATAATAATTAATTTTCTTAGCTCCTTAATTATTTATTCAACAAATAATTAACTAAACCACACATCAACTCAAATTGAACAATTATTTATTCAACAATAACATATCTATTAAATACTTATAAAAATCAATAATCTCCTTAATTATTTATTCAACAAATAATTAACTAAACCACACATCAACTCAAATTGAACAATTATTTATTCAATAATAAATATATCCATTAAATACTTATATAAATTAATAAATATTTAATATTATAATTTAAAATTCTGGAATGTTACATCATTCCCTCCTTACAAGGATTCTGTCCTCAGAATCACAACTCAAACAAATCATTCGTTACATTCTTCCCTACTTACAAAGATTACGTCCCCGTAATCAAGACACAGATTAAACAAACAACTCAGGGTACTCTTTCAATATTTTCTCTTCGAGTTCCCACGTAGCTTCTTCAGCGTTGTGGTTCCTCCATATCATCTTCACAGAAGGTATCACTATATTCCTTAGCACTTGTTCTTTCCTGTCGACTATCTGGATAGGAACCTCTTCGTAAGATAAATCTTTCTAGAACTGCAACGGTTCATACTCGATCACGTCTTTGTAGTCGGGTTTATATGGTCGTAACACCAAAATGTGAAAAACATTATGAATGTTTTCCAACTCTGGAGGTAGAGCTACCTCATAAGCCACTTCTCCCACTCTTCGCAGCACTTCAAAGGGTCCAATAAACCTCGGGCTTAGCTTTCCCTTTTTACCGAAATGAATTTTCCCCTTCCAAGGAGAAACTTTTAGGAATACAAAAGTTCATACGTCGAATGCACGATCTTGTCTGTGTTGATCAGCATACTTTTCCTATCTGTCTTGAGCTACTACCAATCTTGTCCTGATGAGTTTGACAACATCCGCAGTTTGTTACACTAGTTCCGGTCCTAGCAGTTGACGTTCACCGACTTCATCCCAAAGACGGTGGAGTTACGCACTTTCGCCGTCTGATAATGCCTCGTAAGGTGGCATGCCGATGCTCGCGTGATAACTGTTGTTGTAAGCAAATTCCACCAATGATAAATGTTCTTCCCAGCTTCCTTTAAAGTCCATGACACATGCTCTCAGCATATCTTCCAATGTCTGAATTATTCGTTCGCTTTGGCCATCTGTTTGTGGATGATAAGCCGTACTCATTCGCAATTGTGTCCCCATGCATTCTTGTAGTCTCTTCCAGAAATTTGATGTGAATCGCGGATCTCTATCGGACACAATTGATACTGGCACTCCATGCCTTGAAACGATCTCTTTAATGTACAATCTTGCCAACTGATCAAGATTGAATCTAATCTTTATTGGTAGAAAGTGCGCTGATTTCGTCAGTCTGTCCACTATCACCCAAATCGCATCACATCCTCTCTTAGTAGTTGGAAGACCCACCACAAAATTCATCGTGATGTGTTCCCACTTCCATTCCGGTATTTCCAACGGTTGAAGTAATCCGATGGGTCTTTGGTGTTTAGCCTTGACTCTTTGACATGACAAATATTTCGCTACGCATTCTGCAACGTCCCTTTTCATATTCGGCCGCCAAAAATGTTGGCTCAAATCTTGATACATCTTCGTACTTCCTGGATGAATTGAATATCTTGAGATGTGTGCTTCAGTTAAGATTTCTTCTCTAATATCTGGTACTGCTGGAACCCATATTCTTCCCTCGAACCGTAGTAGTCCTTCGGTATTGATTTTGTATTTTACATCGTTATCCTCAATCAGATTCTCTTTGATTTTCCCGCACTCTT
The DNA here is from genome assembly GCA_020205605.1 of Panax ginseng. NCBI lineage: Eukaryota > Viridiplantae > Streptophyta > Magnoliopsida > Apiales > Araliaceae > Panax > Panax ginseng. The sequence continues at coordinate 80,977,478 of CM035143.1, read as the reverse complement.
CATCTTGTAGTTGAGCATCCTTCACTTTGTCCACTAAAGTTGGACCGGCTTCTATCTGGAATAGTTGTTCATCAGATCCTTTTGGAAATTTGATTTCCAACTCCAGTTTTGTCATTGCTGAAATGAGCTCCTCCTGAGTTGTTATCAGCATCAACTTTTCCCGACCTTTCCTGCTTAAAGCATATGCAACCACATTCGCTTTGCCCGGATGAGAAAAGATCTCACAATCGTAATCTTTTATCAGTTCCATCCACCTTCTTTGACTCATGTTCAAATCCTTCTGATTGAAAATATACTTTAGACTTTTGTGGTCTGTGTAGATCTCACATATCTTCAGAGCAAATACAACTGCAGCCAATTCCAAATCATGAGTCGGATACCCTTTCTCATAATCCTTCAGTTGTCTTGATGCATACGCAATAACTTTGCTATTCTGCATAAGAACACAACCCAACCCTTTGTGTGAAGCATCACTATACACCACAAAATTTCCTGTATTATCTGGTAATGTCAACACAGGTGCCATACTTAACTTCTTCTTCAAATCTGGGAAACTCTCTTCACATTTCTCCGTCCAAACGAATTTTCTGACTTTCCTTGTCAAATTTGTTAGCGGAGTGGCTATCTTAGAAAAATCTTGAATAAATCTTCTATAATAACCAGCCAGTCCCAAGAAACTCCTCACTTCTGATGGTGTTCTTGGTTGTTCCCAATTGATCACAGCTTCCACTTTTGACGGATCCACTGAAATCCCATCTTTGTCAATCACATGCCCCAAAAATTGTACACGGTCGAGCCAAAATTAGCACTTAGAGAATTTTGCATACAACTTTTCCTTTCTTAGTGTTTCCAATGTCAAACGTAAGTGTTCCACGTGTTTTTCTTGAGTTTTGGAATACACTAGAATGTTGTCGATGAATACCACTACAAACTTATCTAAGTATGGTTTAAACACCCTATTCATCAAATCCATGAATGAAGCAGGTGCATTGGTTAAACCAAAAGACATCACCAGAAACTCGTAATGTCCATACCGAGTTCTGAATGCCGTTCGTGGTATATCCTCCTTCCTCACTTTCAACTGGTGATACCCACTTCTCAAATCTATTTTCGAAAAGTACTTAGCACCTTTCAACTGGTCAAACAAGTCATCTATTCTTGTCAACGGGTATTTTTTTTTAATAGTGACTTTGTTTAACTCCATGTAATCAATGCAAAGACGCATTGATCCGTCCTTCTTCTTCACGAATAAAACTGGCGCTCCCCACGGCGATACACTTGGTTGAATATATTTCTTGTCCAAAGAATTTTTTTGCAATCTGTACCATCGGTTCCTTCATTTCACTAGGAGCCATTCTCGTATGGGGCCTTTGATATCGGTGCTTTTCCCGGCGCTAAGTCGATCACGAACTCAATTTCTCTGTCAAGCAGAAGTCCTGGCAAATCCTCTGGAAAAACGTCTTCGAATTCCCTCACTACTGGTATTTCTTCCAATTTTACATTCTTCTTCTGAGTATCGACTATGTAAGCCAAATAGCCCACATAGCCTTGACTCAACAATTTCTTGGCCTGCATAATCGTCAGACATTTCATCTATCTAGGCGACTTGCTACCATAGAATGCTACCTTTGACGGAGTCATAAGGTTTACACACTTCTTTTTGCAATTAATTACCGCTCCATATTTGAACAACCAATCCATTCCCAAAATAACATCAAACTCTCCAAGTCTAATCGGAATCAAATCTACCATAAAGATATTTTCCTTAATGTTCACCCTACAGTTCTTATATACGAATCTAACAGGGATTACTTCCTTATTCGCAATTTCTATGTTCAAAGGAAAATTCAGTTCTTCTCTAGGCAATTCTAACCTCTTAGCAAATTCATCAGATATAAACGAACAAGTAGCACCCGAATCAAATAATATATAAGCATTTATATCATTGATTGGGATAATACCTGACACCACATCTTTTGATTGCACAGCATCTTGTACAGTCATGTTGAAGGTTCTAGTTGTGGGTTTATTTGATGTTGCAGGTCCTGCAATGGCCCATGTACTTCCGTTGTTACCTCCATTGCTTCTGGTTGTCACTCCATCCTTCTTCTTATGGCATTCACGAGGAAAGTGATCCTTGGATCCACACGTGAAGCACGCATTCTTCTTTGGTTGAGTGCAATTTGGGGCAATTTGGGGCAATTTGGGGCAATTTGGGGCCACAATTAAAGCAAAATCGTTTCCCCATCAAGCACGCACCCTTGTGAAATTTCCCGCATGTCGCATGTGACGCCCCCAAAATTAGGTATACATCACCCATCTTGGGTCGACAGATACATGGTACAAAATTCAAATACAACTGTCGTGTACAATACGACAAAACATAACTGTGAGTTTGAATACAATTATTGTCGACTAGAGATTATACAAACTCAAAAGGAGTCCTCATTACAATTATTAACACACTATTTCGCGAATAGTGAGGACTACTAATGTTATCCTCTCGGGACCGCCAATCCGATTCCCCGACTAGTCCCTGCTATGTTCTCATTTCTTGAAGAGAATAGTGAAAGAAAGGGTGAGCTCAACTAGCCCAGTAAGAAATATTATGACTAAGATAATGCAGAATAAATTATCGTTAGCCTTCAACAGTGTTAAACTGATAAAATATAACAACATCAAGTTTAACTGCAGCGGAACAAGTAATCCATTAAAAGAGTCAAGTAGAGAATAATATACTATCTTTTATGATTTAAAAGGTTTTTCATGACTTTTATCGCTGGGACTCAACTTAAAAAATAATCCACATCATCGAATCACCCCTGCACTATGGCCAAGGATATTCTCTAGTATCACAACCACAAATTATCCATGCACTACAGCCAATGATATTCGTATATTCATTAATGGTCATGATCATGCCAACAACTGTCCATCAATGCACTACGGGCCAATGATAACTTTTACCACATCATTTGTAACATTACGGTCATGATTACACCGAATAATCTCTACTCATAATCATACCAAGTCCATCTATGCACTACAGGCCACAGATGACTTTCAACATAATATAAACATGACAATGATATAATAATTCAATAAAACAAATTCAAGAATTAATTTATCCAGGAACTAATAATGTCCAAATTGTCAACATGATACTGCTTTGTAGAGTAAAATTCAAGAATGATCGTAAGAATATTTCCATGAAAAGATTTGGATGAAGCGCAAATATCAAGGATATTCTACTAATTTCATGGAGTATAGAAGTCAAAACTTTAACCAACTGAGTATAATAAAGAATGGAATAACAAAAGAAATCACCATGCATGCAGATTAGCGATGTAGACAAAAGTTATTCCAACAGAATAATAATAACGGAACAAAGTCGCAGGCAAAATTTTTGCAAGCCAGGATGTTCCAACAGAATAATAAAGAGCGGAACCAGGTGGGTGTAAAACACATGATGGATGTTCCAGCAGAATAATAATAAAGACGGAACCAGTCCGGTGTAAAACACATGCATGTGATGTTCCAATGTAATAATAATAAAGACGGAACTGTGTCCTGTAAAACACACAAACAGGATGTTCCAATGTAATAATAATAAAAGCGGAACCAGTCCTCGTAAAACACATGCATGTGATGTTCCAACAGAATAATAGAAGAATGTCACCAAGTATAGGGTAAACTGCGTATACAGGTTATTCCAATAGAATAATAAGCAATGGAATAACAACAGTTCTCTTCATGAATAAGAAAGAATAACACCCCTTACATTAGTAGATTGAATACTGCAGTAGTGTAGTAACAGAATACTCTTCTTCTTTCTCTCTTATTCTCTCTATACTTTCTCTCTCTATAGCTTGAATGAATTCGTGAAAAATAATGAAGCACTAGGCCTCTATTTATAGAAGATTTCTAGCTTAGCACTTGAAATGTGAAAAGGCAAGTGGCTTGACGATTGGTGATGTGAAAAGAAAAGTGGTTTGACGCCTGTAATGTGAAACGAAAATTGGTTCGACGCCTGTAATATGAAATGGCAAGTGGTTTGACGTTTAGTAAAGGTAGTTACTATTGATGAAGGTAATTACTATTGATGAAGGTAATTACTATTGACGAAGGTAATTACTATTGACGAAGGTAATTACTATTGACGAAGGTAATTACTATTGACGAAGAGACTCTTAGATGATGACATATGGGCCCCCCATAAAATAACCAAACTTACCACAAACGTCTCATAATAGACTCTTTATATACATCAAGGATTGAATAAATATTACCACAAATCATTTTATTTTTAATCAACACATATTTAATCTTTCAACAATTATTAATCATTTATAACTTGTCGTCTCAATTATTGATTTAATAATATAACATATTATATAGATGATACTGTGACAATAATTAAATCAATAATATAAGAGATATGATGCAGCAATTATTGTAGCAATAATTGAGTATAGCTAAGTGACTTCTCACGTAAGCATCAATAATCAATACAGTGTGCTACTATGCAACCACGCGTAGACATCGTATTTCTTTTACTACCGTGTAATTCAATAGTTTTAACGGTAACACCTCCGCCGTTATTTTCATAAAAGTATTTTTGTCGTTTTCTCAATCCGACAATAATTCCATTAATGAGGTCCACCAATGATTGTCTTGGTTGTATCTAATATTTCCGACAAAAAGAATATTCCCCGACCAAACGAATATTTTATAACAACTTGCTTACTTTGCAAAATTTATAAATATTACCCACAACTATAACATTATATCAAATTTACTCCATAATATTCAAAAATAATATTTATAGAAAATTCATCTTTATTTATAAAAGTTGGGGTCTTACATCGCACATGCTTCAAACTTTTTGTTTTGCTGGTTACCCTGCTGGTTTCCAGCACCCATGTTTCCATTTCATTTCCTTTCCAAACTATTGTTGTTGTTGTTGTTTCCACCGTTACCACCTCCATTCTTAATCTCATTCTCATTCTTCTTCTTCTTTTGTTCCTGATTGAACTTTGTCACTGCCTTGCCTCCACCTTCAGCGAGTACTGCTTTCTCCATCACCGCTGCAAACGTCTTCAATTGGAACAGGGAAACCCTACTATACAAAGAAAGGCTTAGGTCCTCGTTTCAAATCTCTTCGCTTTACGCCGTTCTTCATCTTGAATCGATATGGCGCAAACCTCGCCAATTCGTTGAATTTTGCGGCATACTCAGATTTGGTGTTCACTTAATCAAAACATTCATTTCTAACTACCCAATCATAATAGAATTGAATAATAAAAGAAAACCTGCCCATATAGGATTCAACTTAAATAAAAATCTCCCAGGTTATCTAACCTTTAATAAACATTCAAATGCGGAAAACATTACATAACTTCTTTAAAAACAAAGTCTAATATCATCATAATAAAAGTCTATCATCTTAATCAAAGTAAAAATTACAAGTCTTCAACATTTATACATTTTTCCCTTTCCTTTGCTAGTCGAAGGTTCACCTACCTTCTCTTCTTTAGCTACAATGAGTTTATAAATATGAAAGAGTGAGAAAAACAGTTGCTCACTGGATATAATATGGAATCAACAGGAGTATAACAATAATAACTGTCGAAAAAGGCTCATCAAAAGTGAATAGTACTCTATCAATAATAATCAGAAACTGAAATTCCAAAATATGGAAAATATACATCACTGAGGGTCGTAAGACCATGAACTACGTCCACAGTTGCAAGTAATCTTTTAACTCCAACTTTAACAGTCATAAGACTATAAGGACCTCGTACTTAGGGGGATCAGCCCTTCGTATAATGTATTGTGCACAAACATTTTAACGCTATGCGTAACTTAACCCCTAATCATAACAATAGGGTTGTTCATCTCAGTATTTAGAGTATAAGTCTGCACCAAAGGAAGTTTGGTTTGGATAAGCTTACAAGGTAATTTAGAATTCAACGAACATCAACTAAGGAGTAGTTGAATAAAACAACTAACACTATACTATAGAATAATCGTGATTAAATCAATCATAGTAAACTAAAGTCATGCTTTAGGAATAATCTAATAGCATACAATTTGAATAACTATAGCATACCCTGCTTGAACAATACTAAGCCAAGGTTAATTAGAATTGAATACTAAGCATGCATAGCAATTTGAACGATAGAAATGTTCGACATTTAGTATATTTAGTTGTGCATGCTAAACAACAAGTTAAATACAAGAATAACTTGCTCCAGAATAACTTACATCATTATATTGTAATCGAATTGAAAACAGTAATTGAATTAACAAGATAATAGATTAGAAAACTTGCATCAATATATAGTAATCGAATTGGAAACAATAATCGACTTAATAAGATAGTAGATTAGAAAACTTGCCTTGTTCGTAGATTAAACCGAATAATACGAATCATGATATCTTATAAACATATGTCATCATGACATAGTTAGCCATTACCACTTTACAAACATAACTAAGTACGTTCATCATTTAAAAAAGTGGATTTTTACTCACATAGTCAAGTTACAAAACAATTTAATTGTTAATAACATGTTCATTCTAGGTATAGAAACATTAAAATCAACATTTTACAGTCCTACTAACATCACATAATTTTTCTTAAAATTTCGTGTACAAAAAGTACAATTGTCGAGACCATTCTCGTTAACTCACTTTCATGCAAGCGGCACCACGATTTACATTGTGGGTTGCTACTATGACATGATGAGGCGTATTTGCGGTGTGGTAAATAAACTACTGAAGCGCATCATTGGCGATAAGCGATAATACACTGCTTGCCACTAACGATTGTTTGGTCAGCGCGCTTGGCGCGAAACTCTGATTCGACGGACAACTTTAAGAACCGTACAAGAAAAAGCCAAATTAGCCTACAAGCTTCAATCTAACAAACTAATTAACATGTAATTCATACATAGACCTCATGTAAACATATTGTAAAGACTTCTAGCATGATTATACCCATAAAATATCATAAACATCAAATTTACAACACCCAATTTCAATGTTTTTGGCAAAAACTCCATTTTTGATGTTTTCAATGAAAATCAACACTGATTTTGTTTTTCAACCAAAACAGTTAATTCAAAATATCTTTATCAATAATTATACATACTCTATCAAATTAGATGGTTAATTTATCGACTAAACAACTAGTTAACTCTCAATTTCTACTTTAAATTAACCCATACTCATTCACAAAAACTCTCTATAAAAAGGTTTTCTTCCCCAAACTACATACATAACCACAATACATTGATTATAATCATATATAACCAATGAAAATAACTTTACAACACTAGTTTATCGTATGAGCACACATAAAATCAACAATTATCCTATCACAAGAATTTTACAGAGAAATAAAAGAAGAGAAAGCTAAAACTTTTAAAACTAAAAGAAATAGGAGAATACCTTGATTGTAGAAAATGATGGCTATCCCTTTTGATTATCAAACTTCTTTTCCCCAATTCTTTTCTCAATTCTCTAGCCTTCCTTCCTCTCTTCTTTTCTTCTTCTCTTCTTCTTCTTCCTCCTCCGAGTCTTTCTTTTCTTCCTAATTCTATCTAACGTACTAGATAAAATATAACGTATATAATATAATAGGTACTAATGATATAATAGTATAACTGATATCAGTTATAATAGTTTTAAAAATCAAAAGCCATAAGGCTTGTTTGGTTACTAACTAAAAAAATAACCCATTAATCCTTACACCTTATTTGGTAAAACACAATTAGATTAAAGACTTTAATAGGCATTAGGCCTTGTTTGGCAAAACTGAATTAACTCCTTTAATTTATTTTAGTAACTCCTTTATAACAAGGTTATTTGTCACACTTTAATTTAATTAAATAATCAATTTAATCAATTAAAATATTAATATATTAAATTACTTTAACACATAAATCATTATCTCATAATTATAATTTTCTTTATAATTATAAATTTATTTAATCAACTAACACCTTATTTTTAAATTACAAATTCTAATTAAAATATTATAATTCATTTAATCATTATTAGCTCTCTAACTTAATTATTAAATTAAATTAGTATATAATCTCATAATAATTAATTTTTTAGCTCCTTAATTATTTATTCAACAAATAATTAACTAAACCACACATCAACTCAAATTGAACAATTATTTATTCAACAATAACATATCTATTAAATACTTATATAAATCAATAATCTCCTTAATTATTTATTCAACAAATAATTAACTAAACCACACATCAACTCAAATTGAACAATTATTTATTCAAAAATAAATATATCCATTAAATACTTATATAAATCAATAAATTTTCTGTACTACTGTCACTAACATTGCAGGAGGACAGATTCGTCTTTTAAGAGAGAACCCGGAAAGACAATCCAAATACATACCGGATACTACCGGAAGTTCATCATCAACCCCAGATCACACTCTGGGAGTAACAAATCCAACCTCGGAGATAACCCCGAGGCATGCAGATACAATACCAGAACACACACACGGAGAAGACCGATTAATCTAGGAGATAACCCCGAGGTATCCAAATCTCGGCCCCAACCATGGGAATAGCCACCAACCTTAGTGATAGCCCCAAGGAATTCAATTTCGGAGATAACCCCGAAAATGCTTGTTTCAAATGCAACCAAACTTTCAATCTCAAGGCCACAACGAGATACATCGCACCAACCCGACAATAACATCGGAAGGCAGCACACCTCTCAATGGTGACAATGAGGACCTTCAACAATTGTAGCGATCAATCTCAAAGAAAGTCCCGAGCAACGCGTACGCTTTATCATTAATTCGCAATAACACCGGTGAGGGCAACATCGTCATCTCGTCAACATGATGCCATATCACGTCCCTACGCAACAATGTCCCACAAGACTAACCAATCTCGAGTAACTATTGTGCGGGGTAACGGATGAAAGTTGAAGCTTGAAGACCGGAGGGCATCGTCCCATCTTCAATGACTTCGTACAAACTATAATCCTATGCCATCGTACAACTCTCGACAACGGCAGTCCGATATAGGTCCTGTATACCTCAAACGGATGCCCGGATTGCACTTCTGAAAGTTCGAGTGGACATTACAGTGCCTGAGTGCACATACTTCGAGACGACCCGACCCAAAAAACCCGGGCCCACCCAGGTTGCCTCTGGTACACCTGCAACTAAATTGCCTATAAATAGAGGGTTTGGGCTGCCCATTTTGCAAGAGAAAAAGGCGAAGAAGCCCTGCCCAATTTGCTCTGCACTCACCCCATGTACTTTCCCCTTTTAAACACATGTGAGCTCATATATAGCCCTTTTGTACCTACAAAAGTCAGTGTTTACCCACTCTAAAGATATAGAAGTCTTCTTTAGTAGTCAGCTGTAAGCCTTCTCACACATGTTAGAGTTTTTCTCTTAATCTCTACACACACCCTTCTACACGTTGAGAGTTGTGTTGCTTGCTTTTGCAGGACTTGATCTTAGTGGTTTCATTTCATCTGTATACATATATATATATATATATATATATATATATATATATATATATATATATATATATATATTTACATATATATTGACTAACATTATCGAGTTATGCCTCGATTGAGCCTGAACTTGATGCGAGGCGTTTATATGCTTTAATATATATATATATATATATATATATATATATATATATATATATATATATATTAATTGTGTGTCGAACTTTATTCGATGAGCCTAGACTTCGGTCTGGAGCGTTTATTTACTTTAATATATATATATATATATATATACACACATTGATATATATTAACTGTGTGTCGAACTTTGTTCGATGAGCCTAGACTTCGGTCTGGAGCATTTACTCGCTTTTGTATATATATATTTATATATATGAATTGTGATCAGACTCTGTTCGATGAGCCTAGACTTCGGTCTGGAGCGTTTACTCGCTTTTGTATATATATATTTATATATATGAACTGTGGTCGGACTCTGTTCGATGAGCCTGGATTTTATATCTTGTGCGTTTACTCTGCTTTTATATATATATATATATATATATATATATATATATATAAAATGTTGTCGGACTCTGTTCGATGAGCCTGGATTTTACATCCGGTGCGTTTATTGCTTATATATATATATTCGTCCTGCCTGGACTTTCCTTCGTGGCAGTTGATCGCTTTTACAGCTTTATTTATATTTCGTCCCGCCTGGAGTTTCCTTCGTGGCGGTTGACCATATTTATAGCTTTATTTACATTTCGTCCCGCCTGGAGTTTTCTTCGTGGCGGTTGACCGTATTTACAGCTTTATTTACATTTCTTCCCGCCTGGAGTTTCCTTCATGGCGGTTGACCGTATTTACAACTTTATTTATGTTTCACGTCTACACAGAGTTTCCTCAAAGTGACGGTTGATAGCTTTTTAATGCTTTTATTTACATTTCTAATCCCCATGGAGGTGCTTTCGTGGTTGGTGATCCGTCTCAGATATATATATATATATATTTACTGACTTTTATATATATACTTGCTTACTGCTTTCATACAAATTGCGGTATCTTGTGCGCCTAGGAATCATGTGATCACAGATTCAACCTATTGGATCTAGATTCGGTTCCCGTGATAGACATTTTCAGCAGTAAGTAGCTTGTAAATTATTCTGCTGTGTCTGAATTTTCTCAGATGGTTTCCATACCCACGAGGAAGTCGGCATTATATTTTACATTATTTTAGTACGGATGCCTCGCATTCGTGAAATAAAATCAATCAAGCCGAACACTTAATAAAATGGGAGTGTAAAAGGTCTCAATTACTATTGAGCATCACGGCTTGAAAAACCTCTTTTATAAAACATCACTGCCATATCTTGCTAAAAATTAAATTTTTGCATAAATTCAAACCCTGTGTATATAGGTTCGAACGAGGCCTCGCACTACTTCCAAATAATAGCACATTGACCCACACACACACACATTCAGATAATAGTTTCTTGTAAAGAGGCGTTCACCGTGGTAACACGGATGTCGGGGGGTGCCTAACACCTTCCCCCCCGCATAACCAAGTCCCCGAACTCTAATGAATCTCGGTTTCACCGACCCATTTAGCAATGTCACATCACTGGGTCAATGTGCAAACCTTTTCTCGGTTGTGTTGGTACAACCATTTAAAAAATCAACTGGCGACTCTTAACAGTCCATCGTCGACATTATACATGTCGGACCTTTTTCACTTGTTTTTTCAAACAAATCTCACCTAAAATGAGAACACCAAAAAATAAGTAACGGAAAGGGACACCCAAAAATCCTGATGTCAACAGGTGGCGACTCTGCTGGGGACTCTAGTAAGAGGACTTAAGCCGCTATTTCAATATTTTCAAAAATGTTATCTGCTTGTGTGTGGATGTTGCATTAAATTTGATGAATGTGTACGAATGCATTTCCTTATTGCACATAGTGCTTCGCACCATAACTGCTTGTGATATTAGTGCTTCGCACAATAACTGCTTGTGATATTAGTGCTTCGCACCATATCTGCTTGTGATATTAGTGCTTCGCACATGTCATCATGTTCATATGGTGAGATGCGATGTATGTGAATGTATGTTGTGTGGTCCCTCCACCAGGAGGCTATCCCGTTTGTGTTTGATTACTGGACTCGTGAGAAGACTAATTCTCCGAGGCTCAGGAAAGGCACCACCCAAATTCGCTCCAGTTGAAAGACCGGATTAACTTCCCGTTAAGTAGATTGCGATGATTTGGGAACCTTCATGCCAAAAAACCGTGAGAGTAACCTAAGATAGGTCAGCCTCTGATAAACCCAAAATGGAGGAAAGTCTCTTCATGCTCTCATTTCAATTACTTGTAAACACAATTAGTTGTAATTTCATTCCATATCTATCTCCATGTAATGAGAAATATGAAGAGGTGTGTACACATACATATTTTAATTAACATGCTACAAACAAACTAACATCCGTAAGGTGATAAAATTCCTAAAATGGACACATCATATAGCATGTTATTGTATACATTCCCTAAAGACTAAACTATACAAGTCTTTCACAGGGAATCAATCGGACCTACTACCCGTTCAAAGTCCAAAAAGGCAACTGGCCTACAATCAATCATGTCGTCATCCCACCCGCATCGAACTTAATCCGAGCTTTCCGCAAAGAATTCGACTTAATTAAGCAAACAAATTACAGATTTGGTTGTTCTACTCAAAGAATTACACCAGTCTACACAGGGTCAGAAAATACCCGTACATGCTGAATCCTCCAAACAAGGAGGAACCCAGGTCATTACAATACCTGAACTGCAGTTGGATACGACCCTTCGTGCTATCAAAGGAATTGGAACACACGGGAGTGTTTCATATACTGATCTATGTATTTTTCCTGGTGTTCATTATCCAGCAAAATTTAAAACTCCTGACTTTGAAAAATATAACGGGTTAGGAGATCCTTACACACATCTAAAGGTGTTTATTGGAGAACTTGGATCTTATGCAGAGGACGAAAAGCTCAGAATGCAATTATTCCAAAAGAGTCTAACTGGAGAAGCCCGTTCGTGGTACACAAGATTAGACAATTCAAAGATCCATAGCTGGGAAGAGTTAGCACATGCTTTCCTCACTCAATCTGACTTTCGGGCCTCATTGGATCCTCGATCGCAGATCAAATTACCAAGATCAAGAAACAGTCTAACGAGTCTTTCAGAGAGTACGCTCAAAGGTGGAGACGCCTGGCTGCCCAAGTTAATCCATCCATGACAGAATCAGAGATGGTCATGACTTTCATAGACATACAAGAAGCTCCTTTCTATGAGAGAGTTTTAGCTGGCATTGGCAAACCATTTTCTGAAATGGTCAAACATGGAGAGATGGCTGAGATGGGATTGAAGTCAGGAAAGATTCAAGACCTAGCTGCACTTAAAGATGTTGCTGATCACATTCAATCTGGAAATTATGGGAACAACCCCCGGAGGGTCCATAAAAAGAAAGAAAAAGATGTTTCCCTGATACTACAGGGGCAAAAAGGCAATCAAAACATGCCTATTCAAAGGAGAAACTACACTCCCTTTCTAGCACAGTCTATAAACCCTCCAATACCAAAAGGTGGAGAAGTCAAACGCCCTCGAGTGTTTACACCCTTAGGGGATACCCTCGAGAATATTCTCAATCTTCTGAGGACACAAAAGAAAATTACACATCTTCTTCCACCAGCCAGCCCTAATGGACGGGGTTTCATTGTTGCTCGGAAATGTGCTTATCATGCCGGGGCACCTAGACATGATACTCAAGATTGTTGGGCCTTGAAACACAAGATCCAGGACCTGATAGACAATGGAGAGATCGTGGTCACTAAACCAGATCAACCTCATATTCAAGATAACCCTCTTCCTCAACACAAAGAAGAAGAGGTTAACATGATAAATTGGAGTACTGGACAGAATTCCAATTTCAACTGTGAATCCTCCCAAACCATCAAAGACGGTGATGACAAGTGGGATTATGCCAAGTTCCAGTTCACAATGGAACAAATATGAAAGCTCTCTACAAATAAATTGAACAATTGGCAGAACTAGTAACTTATCAGCATCAAGTGACTCGTCAGTTAATCAGCCAGGAGCATGCCAGTCTCCTACCTATTGTCATGAATATTCCCTCGTCACTTTCAAAAAATGAAATGCTGGAAGACAAAGTAACGAAGAGAGCAAATGCCAAAGCCCATCAGGATTTTGCCAACAAAAGGGAATTCACCTATCTGGGCCAACCTATGGAGGAAATCCTTCATATGTTAATCAATGAAGGAAGGATCAGTTCCCTTTTACCTCTAATCAACCCCCATTCGGGGCCAGTACAACAACTCGATGGAGTATGTCAATATCACTCCCGGCCTGGTCACACAAAGATGAAGAATGCTAGGTACTCCGCCACCTTATTCAAAATCTAATCGACAGTGGTGTCCTGCGCCTAGCGGACGACGATACTGTGTTATGTGGAAGTGAGAATGCAGGCCCTACTAAGTGGAAGAGTGTGGTAGCGGTCATATCCACTGAAACTGATGGGATTAATACATTACTCACAACGCCAACAATTCAACTCAAGGGAGGCAACAATCCTTTGAAAGTGGCCACTCCCGAGCCAATCAACTTGCCGTGTAGAGCACAATATCCTATTGTTAGCTTGCACACAATTCCGTGGAAATATGGAGAAGGTGAAGGATCCACCTCACATACAACTGCTACAGTGTCAAAGGAAAATCTACTGTATCTTCCCCAACGGGTGATGAAGCCCACCACCAAATCAAAGGGGAAAATACCCATGGAGAAGATCAAAGGATACCTCCGCGCTGTGGGCCATAATGAAGCTACGGTGGTTTTAAGCTTGAAAGAAGCTCCACAACAAATATCAATTTTGGACTTGGTCCTAACTTCCGAGAATCACCGGAAGATCTTGTTAAAGGTTTTAGAAGAAGCCTATCTCCCGACATCAGTGGATACGGAAAAGTTTCAACATCTGGTTGATCACATTTTAACAACAATGTGATATCCTTCATCGATGATGACATACCATCCAGAAGGGACTGCTATCGCAAGCCAGTAGTTGCACATTGCGGTCTTATCCTCCGGGATATATGGTAGCCGGAGTCTTAATAGATGGAGGTTCCTCTCGAATATCCGCCCATATGCTACCTTGGTGAAGATGAACATCAATCTCAACCGAATTGAGATAGCCATACCATCATCAAAGCTTTTGATGGAGCCCGGCAAAATTCGATCGGAATAATTGAGCTGCCAATCAAAATTGGTCCTCACACATTCTGCGTATCTTTCCATGTGCTCAAGATAGATTCGGGATACAACCTGCTCTTGGGATGACCATGGATTCATATGGCTGGGGCAGTCCCCTCCACTCTTCACCAACAGTTGAAATACATTATCAACAATAGCCTGGTCACAGTCAACGCTGAACCGGAGATTCCTCAGCACGGAGACATGCCATTCATCAATGCCAATGCAGATGTGGAACCGGTTAGTTTTCATGCTTTGGAAATAAGAAATACCCAATACCATGCTATTGGAGCACCATTGCCCGAACCCAAGATTTCTGCCGAGGTAATGTCGGTCACTCAAGAAATGATGTCATTGGGTCATAAGTCGGGACAAGGGTTGGGTAAAGATTTCCAGGGTATCAAGTACCCAATTCGCTTAACCAGGCAAGCTGGAACAGCTGGGCTAGGCTATTCTTCCAGTTCTAGTCACAGGAATCCTCATAAACATCATAAGATTCCTTCAGCTTCAACCATGTGGCATTTATCTTCGCCTTCAAACTCTGAGTCCGCACAACCTCCCGTAAAGGTGCCAGCCAATGTAATGGCTATGTTATGTCCCAAGCCGGTACCGGCGAGAGGAAAAGAAATCTTTGTTCCAAATCCCGCAGTGGAAGAAGAGGAATGAAGAATCAAGCAAGACGTCATCCGAATGATGTCAGGCCTACTCATCATCGTTCATGACGAGCATACCAACAAATACACCCCAAACGATGATTGCCCAGACATAATGGCCATCATTCGGGACAGTGAGGATGATGACAATCCCTCCATCACTGCAGTCCACCCGGACTTTGCCCTTGCCAATTGGAACAAAGCATCCTTGCATTGGTCGTCGAGGGTAAAGCAGCGTAAACTCTTTTTCAGTAGATATAATAAGCGCTTACTTTTTCATGTACGAAGATTAGCAGTTTATTTTGCCAGTATATGTTAACACTGTGTATGATCAACACATTTCATATATACTAAGTGAAAGCATATTTTGTTTCAGGACTCTAAAATTAGATGTGCCTGTACTTGCTGATACAGTGCCTCTTCTCCACAAGGATTGTACCTTTGATGTAGAGATGAATTCAGCCTTAATGGATATACAGGATGACATTGAGGTGCCTCCAGAAATTCAAAAATGGGTCAAAGACAATTCCAAACCCAACCTTGATCAAACCACTTCTTTCAATCTCGGAACCTTAGAAAGCCCTAAATTAATCTAGATTGGTTCAGACCTTACCCCAAACCAACGGAATGATATGGTTATGCTATTAACCCAATTCCAGGATGTGTTTACATGGTCTCATGAAGACATGGTGGGTTTGTCCACTGACATTGTCCTTCATCGCCTTCCCATTAAAGAGGGATTTAAGCCAATCAAGTAAAAGTTCAGGCGATTGAAACCTGAGTGGAGTTTAAAGGTGAAAGAAGAAATTGTGAAAGAATTTCAAGCTGGCATCATCATGGTGTCTACATATCCTGAGTGGATATCCAACATCGTGACCGTACCTAAACCTGGAGGGAAGGTGCGAGTTTGCGTGGATTATCGGGACTTGAACAAAGCTTGCTTAAAAGATAGTTTTCCCGTGCCATTTATCCACATTCTCATTAACAATACGGCGCAATACGACATGTACTCCTTTGCTGATTGCTTTGTGGGGTATCATCAGATTATGGTTGCCGAGGAAGATCGTGAGAAAACTGCTTTCATTACTCCTTGTGGAACCTTTTGCTATAGACGGTTGTCGTTCGGCTTCATCAATGTCGGAGCTACCTATCAACGAGCTATGATGGCTCTTTTCCATGACTTAATGCATAAAGAGATCGAGATCTACGTGGATGGCATCATTGTCAAGTCCCAAAAGGAGGATGACCATATAGACCATCTCAGAAAGTTGTTCAACAGGTTGCGTAAGTACAACTTGAAGTTGAATCCAGCTAAGTGCGCCTTTGGCATTAAATCAGGCAAGTTGCTAGGATTTCTAGTCAGCCACAAGGGGATTGAGCTGGATCCTGCCAAAATCCAAGCCATCACTGAAATGCCCATTCCTCAGACGAAGAAGGAAATACGGGAATTTTTGGGAAGAATCAACTTCATTAGCAGGTTTATCTCCCAACTCATAGCAACCTGTGAGCCAATCTTCAAGCTATTAAGGAAGAACTCCTCCAGGAAATGGAATGACGAGTGTCAGAAGGCCTTCCTTATAATCAAGAAATAGCTAGTCAAAGCTCCTGTTCTGGTGCCACCCAGGGATGATGTTCCCCTGTTTATGTACCTATCCATAAGTGACAATGTCATGGGCTGCATGCTGGGACAGAAGTACGATAGAGGCCAAGAACGAGCTATCTATTACCTCAGCAAAAGATTCAACAGCAGTGAACACAAGTACACTCTGATCGAAAAAGACGTGTTGTGCTTTAGTATGGGCTTCCATGAGGTTACAACATTACCTCCATGGTCACACAACCCATCTCATATCCCGTGTGGATCCTCTCAAATACATGTTCAACAAACCTATGTTAAATTGTTGACTGTCCAGATGGCAGATGATCCTACAACAATTTGACATCGTATATGTGACTCAAAAGTCCATCGAAGGTCAAGGAATTGCGGATCAATCGCCGCCGCTTCTGTGGGATTTCAAACCCTTGAAACACATTTCCTAATGAAGGAGTAATAGCGGTGCAAAGAACACCATCGAGACGATACGGCGCCAATCATGGAAGATGTATTTTGATGGAGTATTAATATAGAAGGTTCTAGAAAGTGGGCAGTTCTAGTATCTCGATACGGGGAGCGATATCTGTTGTCTTGAGTCAAATTACGCTTTATCAGCACCAACAATACGGCTGAGTATGAAGGCTATCTCATGGGGCTAAAACTTGCACGTTCAATGGGCATCAGGCGGTTAACTATCGTTGGAGATTCGGGGTTGGTAATCAGATAATCCATCGGAATCTATCAAACCAAGGAACTACATTTCTTTGCTTTACCATCGGCGGAGTTTTGAGATGGTTTTGGAGTTCGAAGAAATCTCCTTTCTACACATTCCTCGTAATAGGAATGACTTTGCGGACGCATTAGCAACTTTGGCCTCCTTGATTCGAATATCAGACAAGGAACACTTGTCGAGCGTCATAATTTCCCTGCACAAGGCCCCAGCCTATGGGAATTACATTGGAGAAGTATCGGATGAGCTACCTCCCATCCAACATCCTTGGTATCAGCATATCAAGGAATATCTGCGAGATGGATCTACACCCGCTGAGGCAAGCCCAACTGAGAAAAGGCGGATCCATCGACTTGCTATGAAATTCTACCTGAGTGGAGATGCGCTCTACAAAAGAGATGCAGGACTAGGTCTCCTCAGATGTTTAGACAAAGATAAAGCCCAAAGGCTTATGGATGAAATCCATGGTGGAGTCTGTGGACCCCACATGAATGGCTCCCTCCTTATCAAGAAAGTCCTCAGGACAGGACATTATTGGCTATCTCTCAAGGCTGATTGCAATGACCACGTCAGGAGATGATATCAGTGTCAGATTCATGGGAATGCTATACACGCCCCTCCATGGGAACTCCACAATATGAGTTCACCTTGGCCCTTCTCAATGTGGGGAATGGACGTTATCGGGCCCATTGAGCCTAAAGCCAGTAATGGTCATCGATTTATCTTCACCATGATCGACTACTTTACCAAGTGGGTAGAAGCAGCCTCCTTCCCCAGGGTTACTAAAGAAGTAATCATTATTTTCATCAGAAACAATGTCATTTGTCGATATGGACAACCAGAGGTGATTGTGTCAGACAATGCCAAAAACCTCAACAACAAAATGATGGAGGAATTATGCAGTAAATTCCACATCAAACATCTTAACTCTGTCATCTATCGTCTGAAGATGAACGGTTCTGTTGAAGTGGCTAACAAAAACATCAAGAAGATTATGCAAAAGATGTCCGCCAACCACAAAGATTGGCCTGACCTATTGCCTCTGACTCTGTTAGCCTAAAGAACCTCAATGCGCACTTCCACTGGGGCAACCCCCTACGCTTTAACCTATGGGATAGAAGCAGTACTCCCCATAGAAGTTGAAATGGAATCCCTTAGAGTGTTGATAGATGCTCATCTGGATGAAGACCAATGGGTACAAGACAGGTATCACCAATTGTCTCTGATAGACGAAAGGCAAACCGCGGCTATCTTCCATGGTCAGTTATATCAACAAAGGATCGCCAGATCCTACAACAAAAAAGTCCCATTCTGATGGTTTAAACAACATGACTTGGTTTTGAAGAAAATCCTTGACAACCAAGATCGACCTAAGGAAAATTCGCCCTAAGCGGGAAGGCCCGTTTGTTGTCAAAGAAGTATTGACAGGAGGCGCTCTCAGATTGCAAGAAATGGACGGCGATGAATTTCCACAATTCATCAACTCAGACGCCGTTAAATGGTACTATGTCTGAAGTAACGCAAACACCCTGGTGCAGAATCATCAGGTCACTAGTCATTCCGGTTCTTTAACCCTTTACCACCTACAACTTTCCTATACTTTGCCCCTCAGGGAAACATACATTTCAAGCCAGCAGCCTGGCTTTCTCCTCCGCGTTCCTACGACTTAGGTCATCCCACTGCGGATTGAACCTCTTGCGTTTGTAGTTTGGCTACCCATACATGGGATCAAACTTCTCATACCTGTAGTTTATCCTCAACCTAGGATTACACTTTCTCCTCCCGCACTTTCGACGACCGCATATGGGATTATTGTTGATCATCTCATACGAGGCGTAACTACGTCGACCGATCTCCTCTTCAATAGGAGTACGTAGGCAACCATTTCATATGGCCCGGTCGCAATAAAACAAAAACAACAAAAACATTTCTACCCTTACAAAAACAAAAACAACCAAAAACATTCCTACACCCTTTCTACAATATATCTGACGTTGAACCTCAGATACCGTGGTTGAACTACACGCAGACTGATCTCCTCATCAATAGGAGTACGTAGGCAACCATTCATGGTGCGGTCTCACCCCCTACCAAAACACAAACCCTTGTCAGTTGGTACTGGGATCATCCTTCAATCCACCAAATTTCATTGGCTTCAGACCAAAGGGATGGAATTACCTGAACTCCTCCCGAATAGGAGATTCGGCGACCATCTAAGCTGCAGCCATACCTTGAAGAGCAACCCCAATCCATAAGAGGTGGAATTAACTAGGCTTCTCCTAAATAGAAGTACTGGCGACCATCTATGGTGCGGTCAATCTCAGAGAGGAAAGCCATACTCCTCTCCACATTTCCATACTGTAAACCAGGTCCCAAGACACCAAAGATGGTAGGATACATAGATCGATGATCCATTCTGAACTATCCAGAGACAACTCAATGTCCATCCACTCAGGAGGAATTCAGAATACATCAAGACCACAAGCCCTGAAGCAGCAGGCAAAATATCAAGCAAATAGCAAGACATAGCTAAAAGGGAAGTGATCCAAAAATATATTTCCCTGTCATATATATAATGTTGTTTGATATATATACAATGTAAACTGTACATGACAAAATGGCTAAGTTAGTCTATGCAGGTAAATACAATCTCATCTAAAAGTCAGGATATATACGAGCTAACAAGCCCAACATGGCATCCATCTTAGAGGAAGGAGGTGAAGCTGTGGTCTCCTGTACGAGAATATCCACACGACCCAAAAGATCTGTAGCCATCTGCACGGTGACCATATGATCATCAATATATGCGTTCATCTCTGCGATCATGCCAGTGGTAAGGGACCTCATCTGCGGTATTATCTGTGATGGCTACATCCTGTGCGAGATATAGCACTATCCCGCTCAACTATCATTTGCATCTACGGCCGATCTAGCCTCATCCCGCTCAACAACAACGCATGGCATCTCCGCGATGTAATGCCTCGCTTTCTCTAATAGAAATTGCATCTCTCCCTCAAGGCGGTCAACATCATAGATCGAGCATGATCTCTCTCAAAGGTCATCGATGAAGACTCTACTCTAAGTCGCGTCTTAAGTCTTTGAATCACAAAAGTACTAGTACTAGGAGAATCCGGAAGAAATCTTTGGCAACCCAAAGGTGGGCTCCTCCTCGATGTAGGTATCAATGTGTCTCTATGGGCTCTGCGATCGTCGACTCATTATCCCAGTATGCGACATCTTTTTGTGGTGACAAACCTCTATCTCCATCTATGGAATACTCTGCAGAACTACGGATGATGATCGGAAAAAAGAAGCTATCTCATGCCGATCCCAACAAGCACACACACGGATCGGTCCCTCTGTGAGAGATATCGATAAAGTCAACGCTGACCTATTGCCCCCTCAAAAGGATGGAAATCTCGAACCGGTCGGCCCCGAGACATCACGGCCAGTGGGTGATAAGTAGTCACGCCCCTCAAGCCAGCTAGAGGGAGAAAATCCATGCCCGGAGCGTGAGTAATGAAGCTGTATGGTGAGAAAAGCCCCGAGCACGGCAATATGCTGAATAGATCTCTGATATCTGCCAAAAATGCGGACCAAGACAGAGCATCTGTACACTCCGACGGCTGAAAGGAGTATGACATGGCCACATCATGGGAGAAACAATACCCATGTCGTCTAAGGGTACCAACCGGTCTCAAGTGTGACATAAACCACACGTACAACATGACCGAACTCCCAGTGAACACTCCTATAGGATACGTGCAACAATAGGATGCCGACCGCAGGGTCTCTGCCACAATCATAGGGACAATGGTACGACCCTCTCTAAAAGCTCTCACAGCCATGATCACACCAATGTCTATCTCGTCCATATATCGTGCCATACGACAGTACGCACAGCAACAGTACATCAACTCTGGCCAAACGCCAGTGGTCCTCCGGTGCGGTGAAATCCCCAGAATATCGTGAGTAGCTATCCTCTGAGCCAAATTTGTCGTACAGAAAATGCTGGGATATCACATGGATAGATGTCACTCGTCTGCACTACTCTCTGCGCGCGCAATCTGTGAGAGTCGCGAATCGTCTACTCATGTCTCCCAATGCCAAATGCACGCAAGGTGCATGCCTAAAGCAAGATTGTCGTCAAACGTGCATACTCCTCCAGAGTAGGAGTCAACTCATGGGTGCCAAATCGGAATACCTGCCTATCCGGTATCCAATGCTCTAGCATCCCGTCTACAAACCCTGCAGGAACCTGAAAAGGCAATAAAGTTATGGTATGTTGCAGCAACTGATCTACGGTCACCCTATCTGGTGGTGACATGCTATCGTACCACGATCGCATACCCAATGCTACCAATGATGGTGGGGTATGATCTATACCGCTAACTATCGAAGAAGACATCTGTACGGGCCATGTCATAAGACCATCCAGGGGTCAATGCCGAATATCTCTGGACATACATACATATGCATAACATGATACATGCATAACAGATAATGGATGGCAATATAATATAGGGAATGGAAAAAATGGTGCATACATTCCTAAGTATATCATCATCTAATACATCACTCAGACATGCGACTACAAATACAGGAAGCGTGGCACGATCGCAGCCCTACTACTAATAGAGGCCTATCAAAAGATATAGCGAGAATGGGGCACAGCCACCCAATATCTAACAGAGGCCTATCAAAAGATATAACGAGAATACACATCAAAAGAAGACAATGGTGTCGATATCTACATCATCAATCCTGTCCACCTGATGTAACTCCTCCTGAGTCACTGAATCTCTATCAACAGGGATGTTAGGCCTATAAAGAGGAGGATCTGCGCCGGCAAAACCGAATGGGTCATCTAGGGGGGCGGCCACCGAGCCTGAAGGAACGAATGACTCGCCTCTGCTAGATCTCTACCCAAATCTTGGGATAAATATATGTGCTCGATCCAAGCTATGGTCAAGAGCTATCAATCTGGGTCATATGAGTGGGATCTCGAACACAAGCAATCCAATCCGTCATCATCAAGGATCCTGAAACCATATCCCCCATAAACTATGTGGCGCGGGACTGGGCTCCAATAGTGCTAGGGGACCACCACCGCTTGAACATCTCCTGGGTACATGGACCCTCTAACAATGCAAAACCGTCAACCCCTAACAATGGGATATCTCGTGGATGGTGATCGTGATGATGAGCCAATGACGCTGGCAAAGCAAGAAGATCGGCATACGGATCTCCCCTATGGTGCTCCTAATAGCACGCTCTCCTAAATAGAGCTCACAGCCTCCATCTATGAAGAGAGGAACTCTCCTAGTGGAAATCAAGTACTCGACTCCAGTCGGGTACCCATCCTCAAAGCCGATGGTTAAGTGTTCCCCTGAATAGGAATCCATGTGATGGTGTCAATTTGTCAAGCAACTCCGGTTGATACTGGCGGTGAGTGATGCCCTCATTCTGAGGGACCTCCGCAAAATATAGAATGGTGCCATCGTCGTCCTCGTGGATAGGTATCTAAACCTAACACACTCACAGGACGCAAGCATGGGAGCCTCTCATAAGCCCAAAATTGCCAACACAATGGCAAAACATCTGATATCAGTAAACACTCTTAACCTCTAAATGGGAAATGACAAGAGAAATACTCACCAGCATAAATGGGTAAAAGCCTAGCCAAGCCTCGGTCAAACCCTGTGAGCGCATACGCATGCCCCGAAGGAAATAGGCAAAGGTGTAGGAACCCCAATCATACTCTCCGGCTTGGTCCAGTTCGAATTACAAAGGAGTTCTTACAGACTGGAAAGGTCAAATCGAGAATAAAAATGCCACGCAATTGAGCAAAACAGCATACAATCCTGGTCTTCTCAACTAAAACTTTGAGTCTATACATCACTCATTGGTATTCACCTGAACACAGGGTATACCCTGCCGATGATCTCATTTTGCTATAAATCACATCCGACAATACCTTATACAGGTCCAATGCCACCAACCCCGGGTCGTTACCCTAAATGAGGTCCCCGACGAGGGTTACAACGTATGTCCCCGACGGGGGTTACAACGTAGATCCCCGGTGGGGGTTACAACACGTTCATCCGTTGACACGTCTATCAACGAAGGTCAAGCAGCCTTGACGTTATTCCAGCCGATGGCAAGTAAACCCATCAAAGCATTGAGAAATCGTTTCTATAATTGCGTGACGTCATTTCATGAGTCCCCAGTAGATCCTCGACGGGGTTACAATGTATATCTCCGTGCCGGAGTAACAACGCGATGCTCAACCGTTGACACACATATCAACGAAGGTCAAGCAACCTTGGCGTCATTTTCATAGATAGCGATTAAACCTATCGAGCTCGAGCTATTCGAGGTTTTCATACCCAACCGTCAGATTCCCGGTGGATCTCGACGGGTCACTACGTAATGTTCCATTGATCTACACGACAGCAAAGGTCAAGCAACCTTGACAATCTACTCATAGAGCCTCAATCATTTGATTCACACGCCGTGAAGGTCAAACAACCTCGACAAAGTATATCCCACAGGATTTTTCAACCGTTGATTCACATGTCAGTGAAGTACACATCAACAAAGGTCAGGCATCTCTGACGGCATTTGCTGTTGGTAGTAAATCCAACAGAATCTTGACATGTCCCGGTGATACTAACCATGAAAGGGCAATGTTATTAAAGAGGATAGATGATGGAATATGTTATACACATCCTCAAACAGATCAAGCTTTATCCCCATAGATCTCTTACACATAAGAGGTACATCTTCAGGATCAAGTCATAATCAAAGACACGGGAATTTGGTGATAACTCCAACATCAACATCATAAGAGATTCGGAATACACATCAAATCTGGTCAGTATTGCCAATCCCTAGTTGAAGCAATAGGGATCCAGCAATCATCCCCAGCATGTTGGACTACAACCCCGTACACATGCATCATACATTTGCATCATTTTGCTACCCATAATACCACGTTCATCTTGTTGAGTTTCAAGTGTCTAGGATTCTTTATCCTACCCATGCATCGCCATGCATGAGTATGATAAAGAGGGGCATCTATAGACACTCAAAATTTTCTCTACCTCTCGTCACTAACATTGCGGGGAGGATGATTAAATCTTTTAAGATAGAACCACGAAAGACAATCCAAATCCATCTTTGGATACTACCGAAGTTCATCATCCCCGAGATCACACCGGGAGTAACAAATCCAACCTCGGAGATATCCCCGAGGCATGCAGATACAATACCAGAACACACACCGGAGAAGACCAATTAATCTTGGAGATAACCCCGAGGTATCCAGTCTCAGTCCCAACCATGGGAATAGCCACCAACCTTGGTGATATCCCCAAGGAATGCAATTTCGGCGATAACCCCGAAAATGCTTGTTTCAAATGCAACCGACTTCAATCTCGGCAAGGCCACAACGAGATACACCGCACCAACCCAAAGAATAACATCGGAAGACAGGCACACCTCAAAGGTGACAATGAAGACCTTCAACAATTGTAGCAGTCCAATCTCAGCGAAGTCTGAGCAACGTCTGCTTTATCATTAATTTAAATAACACCGGTGAGGGGAAACATCGTCATCTCGTCAACACAATGCCACATCATGTCCCTACGCAACAATGTCCCACAAGACTAACCAATCCCGAGTGACTATTGTGCGGGGTAACGGATGAAAGTTGAAGCTTGAAGACCGGAGGGCATCGTCCCATCTTCATTGACTTCAGACAAACTCTAATCCCATGCCATCGTACAACTCTCGACAACGGCGGTCCGAAATAGGTCCTGTATACCTCAAACGGATGCCCGGATTGTACTTCTGAAAGTTTGAGGGGACATTACAGTGCCTGAGTGCACGTACTTCGAGATGACCCGACCCGAAAAACTCAGGCCCACCCAGGTTGCCTCTGGTACACCTGCGGCTCAGCCGCAGGTACACCTGTGGCTAAATTGCCTATAAATAGAGGGCTTGGGCTGCCCATTTTGCAAGAGAAAAAAGCGAGGAAGCCCTACCCAATTTGCTCTGCACTCACCCCAAGCAGTGTATTTTCCCCTTTTAAACACTTGTGAGCTCATATATAGCCCTTTTGTACCTACAAAAGTCAGTGTTTACCCACTCTAAAGATATAGATGTCTTCTTTAGCAGTCAGCTGTAAGCCTTCTCACACACTTTAGAGTCTTTCTCTTCATCTCTGCACACACCCTTCTACACGTTGAGAGTCGTGTTGCTTGTTTTTTGCTTTCGGACTTGATCATTAGTGGTTTCATTTTCGATATATATATATATATATATATATATATATATATATATATATATATATATATATATACATTTATATATATTAACTGTGTGTGAAAATTTGTTCGATGAGCCTAGACTTTGATGCGAGCGTTTATTTGCTTTATATATATATATATATATATATATATATATATATATATATATATATATATATATACATTGATATATAAAGCGTGTGTCGAACTTTGTTCGATGAGCCTAGACTTGATGCCCGAGCGTTTACTCGCTTTTGTATATATATATATTTATATATACGAATGTGGTGGGACTACATTCGATGAGCCTAGATTTTATATCCAGTGCGTTACTCTCGCTTTTGTGTGTGTATATATATATATATATATATATATATATATATATATATATATATATATATATATATATATATATTTCTGTTTTTTTATATATATACCGCTATCGCTTTCATACAAATTGCGGTATCTTGTGCTTTAGGAATCATGTGATCATGATTCAACCTATTGGATCTAGATTCGGTTCCCGTGATGGACATTTTCATTGTAAGTGCGACTTATAAATTATTCTGCGGTGTCTGAATTTCCTCAGATGGTTTCCATACCCACAAGGAAGTCGGCATTATATTTGTACATTATTTTAGTACGGATGCCTCGCATTCATGAAATAAAATCAATCAAGTCGAAAACTTAATAAAATGGGAGTGTAAGTGGTCTCAATTACTATTGAGCATCAGGGTTTGAAAAACCTCTTTTATAAAAACAAAGACCCCATATCTTCTTGCTAAAAATTGAATTTTTGCATAAATTCAAACCCTGTATATATAGTTCGAACGAGGCCTCGTGACTACTTCCAAATAATAGCACATCATTGACACACACACACACATCGAGATAATTGTTTCTTGAAAAGAGGCGGTCACGCAGTGGTAACACGGATGTCTGGGGGTGCCTAACACCTTCCCCCCGCATAACCAAGTTCCCGGACTCTAATGAATCTCGGTTTCACCGACCCGTTTAGCAGTGTCACATCACTGGGTCAATATGCAAACCTTTTCTCGGTTGTGTTGGTACAACCATTTAAAAAACCAACTGGCAACTCTTAACAGTCCATCGTCGACATTATACATGTCGGACCTTTTTCACTTATTTTTTCAAACAAATCTCACCTAAAATGAGAACACCAAAGAACAAGTAACGGAAAGGGACACCCAAAAATCCCGACGTCGACAGGTGATGTATACTTATTTTGGGGGCGTCACAATTGGTATCAAAGCTTAGGGATATGATCCCTGGCTGAGATGTGAGACAAGAACTAGGAGGGGAGAGATGGGAAATTCCTTCGCTAGTATGACCTGACTAAGTTTATTTGGTATTTATTTGGTCGGTCAAAGCATATGGATAATATGTGACATGTCAATTAACCCTTGTTTTGTGGCAGTATTTGAGAATGGCAACTGGAAATATTAACAATGGAGTAAATCAGACCTTGGAGACACCTTTAATCACCGCCTAGGGAAACGTGCAATAGGAAGGCAATATTAAAACAACACTACTGAACAAATGATGAATGATGGGATGTTTAGAAGTTTTTTGTAGTTCATACAAAATCAGACGAGGGAGACTCGTGCACAAAATATGGGTGGAAATGATAGCAATGTGCGGCTTGTCACAGCCAAGCAGTTCAAAGAGTTGGGACCACCAGAATTTGCGAGAAAACCAGATCCGATTAAGGAGGAAAAGTGGTTCAAGCAAATTATCAAGATATTCGATGTCTTAGGATGCAAGGAAGAACAGAAGGTTCCATTCGCCACCTTTATGTTCCATGGTGAGGCAAACTACTGGTGGGACTCTGTGAAGCGTACCCAGCTTGCCGCACTCAACATGTCTTGGGAAACATTTCGGAAACTATTTAATGACAAGTACTTTCCTGGAAGTATTCATTATATGAAAGAGGTAGAGTTTATCAAACTGGAACAAAACAATATGATGGTGTCCCAGTACGAGGCGAAGTTCGTAGAGTTATCCAGGTTTGCACCTCATTTGGTAGAGAATGAGGAACGAATGACACAGATATTTCTGAGAGGTCTAAAACCGAGATTCTAAGCGATATCTTATCTCTCATAAATTTTCTTTATATTCAGATGTTGTAAACAGGGCTCAATTATTAGAGCGAGATAATGAGTATGTTCAACCAAGGGACCACAACCAGGGTCATACCGGTGGCAGCAGTCATCGGAGCAATGACAACTAGCGGGGAGGAAAACATTCGGACAAAAGCGGTAATCACTCTGGTGGAAATCGTGGCCATGATGGTAGAAGAAGCGAGTCGGGGAGAGATTTCAAAAAGAGAAGGTACAACAATGATAACGTGAAGACGTCAGAATAAACATCAGCTATTTCTAGGGGAGGAGAACGAGCACTGGTCATTTGTTATAAATGCGGGAAAGAGGGACACATCAGCCCAAACTGCCCACAATAATCCATGGTGTGTTATAACTGTGGAAAGGAAGGTCATATAGCTAGATATTATCTTGTTGCGAAACCAAGTTCAACGGGGATGGTGACTCCAAAGGTTGTCCCGGACAAGTCAAAGTCGGTGGTTCCTGGAAGGGCATTTGTCGTGACTACCCAAAACGTGAGGAACCCGAATGAGGTGATCATGGGTAAGCTAATCATAAACTCTTGCGAAGTATATACCTTATTAGATACCGGTTCTACCCATTCTTTTATCCCTCCTGATTGTGCTCAACGTTTGAACTTGACTCCGGAGAAATTAGACCTTGACTTATCTATTGAGACTCCGTTAGGAGAAACTTTCATTACATCTACTATTTATAAATCTTGCTTGATTCAAGTTGGAACCATAACATTACTTGTCGAACTTATTTCGTTGAAAATACTTGCATTTGATGTGATCTTAGGGATTGATTGGTTAACCACTCATCATGCTAACATTGATTGTTTTCGTAAGGTTGTTAGTTTTCATATTCCTATCCAACCTGTTATGTGAATTCAAACAACCAAACTACTAAAGTCAATCACTGTCATATCAAGCCATAAAGCTATTCGTTTATTAAAAAACGGATGTCAAGATTTCTTAGCCCATGTCACAGACTTGAACAAAAATACGTCAGATTTGAATAATATTTCTAATGTTAGTGAATTTCCTGACGTATTTCCTGAAGAACTTCCGGTCTACCCCTAGAACGTGAAGTTTAATTCTTTATTGACCTTGAACCTGGTACAAAGCCCATTTCTAAAACCCCATATAGAATGGCTCCTATTAAACTTCAGGAGTTAAAGGTCCAACTACAGGAGTTATTGGACATCGGTTTCATTCGTCCTAGTACATCTCCTTGGGGTACTCCTGTGTTATTCATAAAGAAGAAAGACGGGAGTATGCGACTTTGTATTGACTACCGAGAATTGAACCATGTCACCATCAAGAATAGGTATCCGTTACCTCGCATTGATGACATGTTTGACCAGTTGCAAGGAGCACAATTCTTTTCAAAGATCGATCTTCATTCTGGATACCATCAGTTGAAGATTAAAACTGAGGATATTCCGAAGACTGCCTTCAGAACTCGGTACGGGCATTATGAATTCTTAGTCATGTCTTTTGGATTGACTAATGCTCATGCTGCTTTCATGGATATGATGAACCGTGTGTTCAAAAAAATTTGGATCAGTTCGTTGTCGTCTTTATTGATGACATCCTCATCTATTCCAAAAGCCGTGAAGATCATGAGCACCATTTGAAGCTGGTACTGCAAAGGCTTCGTGATAACAAGCTTATTGCCAAGCTGAAGAAATGCGAGTTCTGGCTTGAGGAAGTAACATTCCTTGGGCACGTGGTGTCAAAACATGGAGTATCTGTCGACCCGGAAAAAATTGAAGCAATACAAAGTTGGGAACAACCGAAGTCGGTGACCGAAGTACGTAGCTTTCTGGGCTTAGCTGGTTATTATCGAAGATTCATGGAAGGATTTTCTTGAATCGCTACTCCGTTAACTCAGCTGACTCGTAAAGATATAAAATTCAGTTGGAGCAAGGATTGTGAGAATAGTTTTTAAGAACTCAAGAGGAGACTCATTTCGGCACCTGTTCTGACAATACCATCTGGTTCGGATGGATTTGTTATCTATAGCGATGCTTCAGGCAAAGGGTTAGGATGTGTTCTCATGCAACATGGGAAAGTCATAGCCTATGCCTCGTGACAACTCAAAGAATATGAGAGGAATTATCCTACTCATGATCTGGAGTTGGTAGCAGTCATTTTTGCGTTGAAGATCTAGAGACACTACTTGTATGGGGAGAAAGTGGAGATCTATACAGATCATAAAAGCCTTAAATATTTCTTCACCCAAAAGGAACTCAACATGCGGCAACGACGTTGGCTCGAGCTGTTGAAAGATTACGATCATACCATCCAATATCATCCTGGAAAAGCAAACGTGGTAGTTGACGCGTTGAGTAGAAGATCATATGCGGGTACGAGTGAAATGTTGTTAACACAAAGGTCCATTTTGTATGACTTGCAAAGGATGGAGATAGAGATAAAGGCTCCAAGTACCCACGTGATGATATCAAATATATAAGTAGAACCAACTTTAATCGATAAAGTTAAAGCTGCTCAAGCTACGGACATGGAGCTGATACGTATGGAGAAGAAAGTGCAAGAAGGTGCTATTCCAGAAGAAAGAATCGATGAAGAAGGAATAATTCGAGTCAACTCCAGACTTTGTGTTCCTAACGATTCTGACTTGAAGCATAGAATCATGATGGAGGCACACAACACACCATTTGCAATCCATCCTGGGAGTACCAAAATGTATCATGATCTTCGACATACATTTTGATGGAGCAATATGAAGAGAAAGATCGTGGAGTTTTTCTCGAGGTGTTTAACTTGTCAACGTGTAAAGGCGGAGCATCAAGTGCCAAAGGGTCCATTGCAACCACTTGAGATTCTAAAATGGAAGTGGGAACACATTACTATGGATTTCGTTACGGGTCTTCCCAAGGTTTCTCAAGGCATAGATGCTATTTGGGTTATTGTTGATAGATTAACCAAGTCTGACCATTTCTTGCCTATATGGGAGACTTATTCCCTTGAACGTCTTTCTAGTATGTATGTAAATGAGATTGTGAGATTGCATGGCATGCCAGTATCTATAGTTTTGGATCGTGACCCAAGATTCAATTCACGATTTTGGGTTAACTTGCTGAAAGCTATGGGCATGGATTTATGATTCAGTTCAGCATACCATCCTCAAACGGACGGACATTCAGAGAGGACTATTCAAACTCTTGAAGATTTATTAAGACTTTGTGTCCTAGATTTCAAAGGGAGTTGAGATAAGTACTTACCATTAGTGGAATTCTCCTACAACAATAGTTATCAAGCAAGTATAGGCAAGGCTCCATTTGAAGCATTATATGGATGAAAATGTTGCTCTCCAGTATGCTGGGATGAGGTGGGAGAAGCAACATTGTTGGAACCAGAATTGGTACGCATGACTACAGAAAAGATCCAAACGATTCGACAACGTATACAAAAAGCACTGGATCGACAAAAGAGTTATGCGGATCTTCATCGAAAGGACGTGTAATTTAATATTGGGGATCATGTATTGTTACGTATTGCTCCATGGAAGGGAGTTACAAGATTTGGGAAGAGAGAAAAGCTCAATCCAAGATTTGTTGGTCCATTTGAGATTCTTGACCGAATAGGAAATGTAGCATATAGACTCGCATTACCTCCAAGCATGTCTCGTGTTCATAATGTTTTTCACATATCTATGCTTCGTAAATATGTGAAAGACCCAAACCACATTATTAAGTTAGAACCAGACGAGATAGCCGAAGATTTAACGTACGAGGAGGTACATGTTAAAATCTTGGATAGGAAAGAGCATGTCCTACGCACCAAGGTTATACCACAAGTTAAGCTTTTGTGGAGAAACCATGCTATTGAAGAAATGACCTGGGAGTTTGAATCAGAAATGAAAGCGAGGTATCCTCACCTTTTCTAAACACCAGGTATGTACGTCGATTTCGAGGACAAAATTTTATAAGGAGGGGAGGTTGTAAGACCCCAACTTTTTAATGAATAAAATTGAATTTCCTCTATTATTATTTTGAATAATAAAGTGTTAATTTGATATAATATTTTGGTTATGGGTGAAATGTGCAAATTTTGCAAAATAGGCAAATGGTTATAAAATATTCATTATTTTTGAGGAATATTCGTTTGGTCGTGGAATATTCTTATTATGTAGGGAATATTAAATGACGATGGCGTAGCCATTACTCAGGGCCCCATAATGTAAAACGGTCGAATGAAGAAAATGGCAAGCTCGAGCTTGAGTTTTTATAAATAACGGCGTAATGGTTACAATTAATACTCGTTGAAAATACCCGGTGGTTAAAATACGATGTCTGGCGTGGTTACACAAAGATGGCACCAGCAGTATTGCGAGATTTTGAATTATTGATTCTTACATAAGAAGGCACGACTCAATAATTATTTATGAATTATTGTTCAATATTTTATTTTATTGATTCAATAATTGCTACGTTGATATGTTATATTATTGTTGTTTCAATAATTATCAACGCATGATATTTCCATTATCGGATCAATAATTCATATTATTTGAATAATATTATTAGATAGCATCATTGGCAATGTCTAAGGAAGTTCTGTCTAGGAAAGGGGTTTGGTCACCTAATTGCGCGCCAATAAGGAGAAATCCTTATCAGAATGCCCCCTTTTTCCTAGGAATGACCTGGTTGTCATTATTGTGATTCTGTAATATTATTTGTGAATAATTAATTATTGATTTATATGATAAGAAAATATTTATTTTATGTGGATATAAATGATGGATATATTTATTGTGGTTATAAATAAAGGAATAAATGATGAGGTGTTTTATCAGTATTTGTCAGAATAGAGGTGTTGAAAATCGTCCGTATGTGGATTTCGATCATTTTTCGTTTGGAATTTGGAAAAACTTAAACTTACAAAGTTGTACAAAATTTAATTTCCTATGGAATAGACATGAGATTCGAATTTTTCTGATAAAATGGCTATTTATTATGAATTATTAAAGTTTTGGAAATAAATATTTTTATTAAAAACATGGTGGGCCCCACTTTTGGTTGGTGAGAAATAAAATGTGCTGGAATTTATTTTCAAAAGTGGTGGGCATGAATAGTAGCAGGTAAAGCCATTATGTAGCAGGTTAGTCTGCTATGACGTTCTAAGTATTTTCCTATAAATAGGGTGCTTAGTTAGAATTGAAAATCACACCAGAAACAAGTTTTCTCTCTTTCTCTCTCTATATTATCGAGCGTATTTTGTGAGTATTTAGATACTTTGTGAGTTTCTATTCATCAGTGCAAGTTTCCTTCAGCCTTATACCTGATATTTCAGCCGGAAGTACTGTTCTTTTGAGGTAAGGGATGTTATTTTCTTTATAATGATGTTATTCTTTCAATATCATTATACCGAAATATTGGTATGGATTTTATTGTGGAATTTCTACCTTTTTGTGTCGGAGTTACTATTCACGTATACGGCACTATTTACGAATACAACACTATTCACGAATACGGCACTATTCACCGAAAAATGAAATTTTCTCCTTTTTGTCCAAGATGTCTATTATGGTTACTATCTTTGATTGTATCCATGTTTTGATCTTTATTCTTGAATTTTGCTCCACAATTGATTATTATAAGGTATTTTTGAACTTGGATAAACTAAAGTACGAATCCCTAATATTTGATCTTTTATCTCACTGGATTTGTTTTCTTTAAGATATTTTTCATCATCCTCAGTCCTAAATGATGATATTACTGAATATCTTTGGCCTCGGTTACATAAAGATGAATGATTAACTGATAAATATCTTTGGCTTGTAGTGCAAAGATGAATAGGTGTTGAGATGAACATGACCAACTGGTGATACAAATGAATATCTTTGGCCTGTAGTACAAAGATGAATATTTGATTCAAGATGTATATTGATTGATGTTACAGGGATAAAATATTAATGATGGACTTTTAAATCTTAGAAGATAGTAGAATTCATTTCTACTTGACTCTTCTAATGGATTCTTGCTTCCGATTCTTAGATTGTTGATCTAAAACTTGTTGTCTATTATATTCAGTCAAATTTTTCCCTGTTGAAGACTAATGATAATTTTTTGTATATTATCTTAGTCATAATATTCTTTACTGGGCTAGTTGAGCTCACCCTTTTCCTTTTTCTTCCATTTTTCTTCTCAGGAGGTGAGAACATAGCAGGAACTAGCCGGGGTATGGAGTGAAGGTTCAGGATAGTTGTTTTAGTAGTCCTCACTATTTTGTAAAATAACGTATCAATAAATGTAATCAGGACCCCTTTTGAGTTTGTATATTGTCTATTAGACAATATTTGTATTCAAACTCACAGTATATGTGTTGTCGTATTTTGCAAGATAATTGTATTATTGAGATTGTATTTGTTCCTGTACCATGTATTTCGCGACTCAGAATGGGTGATGTATACCTATTTTGGGGGCGTCACAGAACATATACCCTAAACTTAATTTAGGATGTCCCACAAATCTGTACTTGTCAAATCTTGTCCCAAGCTTATCCTTTGAAACCTTTTTACATAAGTTGGATAACTCATTATCTTAACTTACTTAAAATTAGGAATTCTCCCTGTCCATAACTTTTATGGAGTCTCGGGTCGGATTTTGAGGTTACCTTTTGCAAATATATAGCCATTTCTAGAGTATTATCCCAGAAGGATACTGGAATGTCGGTAAAATCATTATGGACTGTACCATGTCCAACAAGGTACGATTTTTCCTTTCAGATACATCAATTATTACGTATCAGGAGGCGTCCATTATAAGAAAACTATTTTGAGATGATCTAGAAACTTATTACACAAGTATTTATTCCTTGATCTAATCAAAGAATCTTAATACTTTTCAAATTAGTTTCAATTCTGAATTCTTTGAACCTTTCAAATAATTTACACATGTATTTCAGTAAATACACACATTCAACTCTTTGAATGATCATCTCATTTTCTTATACTAAAATCCATTAAGTGATATTCCAGTTCTATACAAAACATTATTATTATAAATAGAACAATAATTGTTCTTAAATATAATACCAAAGATTTTATTATCCAACAATAAAATGGAAATAATATTTTTAACGAGAACTGGAACACAATAACAACTTATTGACTTAATAGATTTTCCCGTATGCAATGCTAAACTATAAGTTTCTATGGCTAATGCAACAACCTTTGCTTCATTTCCCACACATAGGATTATTTATCTTTATTTAGCTTTCTACTTCTGCTTGGTCCCTTCATAAATCTATATTTATTATAACCAAAGTCGGTATCCAATACCCAAATAGATCCTTGATTTAAAGAAAAATTTATTTTAAATAATGAACAAAATTATATTTGTAACCGAAACTTCACTAAGCTTTTTCTGGTTAGCTCTGCAAGATGCTTCTCACAGTTTCTTTTCCAGTGTTCAGGCTTATTGCAGTGGAAGCAAACTCCTTTGCTATCCGTATCAGTTTTGTTCTTATTATCCTTTGTTTATGCCTTTTCTATTTACCTTCTTAGAATCGTTCTTCTTTTTGGAAGATCCTTTGGCCCGTACAAGTAAGACTTGGTCTTTCTTGGTTGGAAAGTGACTCTCAACATTGTTTTCAACATGTTAAGCAAGTCTGGGAGTAACTACAAGATCAAATCTTGACTCAACTCTCCATCCATGACAAAACATGTTGTCCTAATTGTTCAATCAAATTAATCATGTTAAGGACTTTTGTCTGTACTGTAGTGTCATCAGTTATTCTTGATCGAAAGAGTTCCTTAGATATCTGATATCTATCAGTCCTACTTTTCCTTACCATCAACTACTTGATATGAAGGAATATAGTAGGAGAATCCATAGTTTCATGCTAACGTTGAAGCTCGTTACTCATGGATGCGAGCATGATGCATTGAGCCAACTGTGCATCATATTTCCACTTTCTAAAAGTAGCAATCTTTTCCTCAGAGGCATTGTCTGCAACCATTGCAGAAAAGACGTATTAAGGACATAAGATATCTTTTCAGCCAGGAGAACTATTCTCAAATTCCTTAACCAATCCAAGTAATTCGGTCCGGTTAATTAACATCTAATATATTTCGCAATGATAATAATTTTAGACATTGTAAAATTCTGTAAATGAATTTGTAATTTAACAACATTATATCATACATTCTTTTATTAATTACCAAAATAAATTAGGTCTTGTTTTAAATTGGTATCTCCCACTATTTTTATCAAATGATATTACCCTCAATTATATAGTTCAGCAAAATCTAATTAAAGATTTGCTAGTGAGAATAAGGATCTCATTTCAAATGTATATAGCCTTATGGTGACACAACAAACTATATATAAATAAATAGGTTGACAACTCTTGTCAATTACATCAACTATGCAACTCTTGTATTTTGCCTCTTAGATTATTTTGATCAAGTGGTGGCACATCCGAATCAAAATTATCCAAGTTAAGTCCAACCTAGCACTCCATATATTCAAAAAAGAAAATATTGTCCTTGTGGTGACACAACAAAATAACATTGTTCAATTTTTTTTATAAGCATCAAATGTGATAAAATTAACATCTCAAAGAATTAAGATAAGTCTTGTGGTGACACAACAAACTTATAATAATTAATTGATACTCTATTATTTTTATCATGCTAGAAGGCGACATTCGATATTCCAAATATCTTTGAACGCTTAGGACTTAATATAAAATATTTGAGAGGTTTATTATTAATTTGTCTCATCTTGTTTAGCGCGCATGCACATATATATATAAAATATGTGTGCATATTAATTAAAATGTGAAGCATGTTTGCATAATATAATATATATATATATATATATATATATATAAAGTATAAGCATGTACATATAAAATATTATATTCTACCCGAATTGATTATGGACTTTATTCTAGTTTGGTTCACTAGAGCCACCAAGTGAACCAAAAGGTCAAAACTAGGGGTCAAAAGGTGCAAGAATTAATATTTAAATATAACTATTACATTTAAATTCGGGCTCCATTACAAACGGGTCTTCAAGCGCTCCTTGCTCCTTGCTCCTTGATCTCCAATTCTTTAAAATTAATTTTAATTATTCCTATTACAAAACTATTTAAAATAAATAGAAACTTTGATCAGCAGTCAATGAAAAATACATAGGAGAGAGTTAGAATTTACATTAAGAAAAATTTAGAGAAGACGAGTACGCAGACCCCATTTAATAAAACTCATACATTCACGCATCCAACTAAAATAAAATCCAATCACATTGGTCAATAGTCCATAATCAATCTCATTTATTATCATACACATCACCACATGCATCAATAAATAACATTCATCTCATAACTAATAAACATTCAATATATATATTGATATTATTTAATGGGCAAATTTAGTTAGCATAAAATTTAATTTTGAATCAAAATAAACTCTTTTATTTTAATCCAAATTTAAATTAAAATAAACCACTTTTATTTTAATTTATCCAATTTTAAATAAAATAAATATTACATATCTAAATAAACTCTTTTATTTAAGGAAACACGGATTTTCTTTCCTATTCACAAATAAACTCCTTTATTTTGAATAATATGAAATCTTATTTCATATCTAAATAAACTATTTTATTTAAAGAAACACAGATTTTCTTTTCTATTCACAAATAAACTCCTTTATTTTGAATAATATAAAATCTTATTTCATATCTAAATAAACTCATTTATTCAAGGAAACATAGATTCACTTTCATATTCATAAATAAACTCCTTTATTTTAGGAAATATGGAATCCAATTTCAACTCCAATTAGTTATCATGGAATCCAATTTCAACTCTAATTAGTTAGCATGAAATCTAATTTTAAGATTAAAATAAACTTTTATTTTAAGATTAAAATAAACTTTTTATTTTAATATTAAAAATAAACTTTTTATTTTAATTATTAAATAATTAAAAACATTATATATATATATATATATAAAATAAAAAATAAAAAAAACTCCCGTGAAGCTTCCGTTACAGGATTAACTTTTTGAAAAGTTAAATATGTTTTCTATATATATATATGATTCCTAACCTGTTGTAAAGTATTACACACACACACACACACACACACACACATTACATATATATATATATATATATATATATAGATTCCATCCAGAAGAATAGGTTGTTAGGGAGCAACCCTTTTTGCCCAGTTCGCTACAACTGTGTGTGACATTGTTATTTAGTTTTTTTTTTTATAAGCGAATTCTGGGTTGTAGCGGCTAGGCTAAAATGGGTTGTTCCCAACAACCGGTTGCTGTGGATGGAGACCCTATATATATATATATATATAAACCTTAAGGATACTTGAATCCTTGGATGAAGCAATTACAGGAAACTTGAATCACGCGAATCATGATACGAAATCACGGAATCGTAACATAGTACCCTTTTTTTTAATTTTATAAAAAAATAATTTTATACAATAAATTATGCCCAATTAAATTGTTTTAAACACATATCAATATACATATCAAATTAAAAGAATTAATAATTCGCATAAAGGTTTGGCTCTGATAACACTGTTAGGTTTGTAATATTCATGAATGCAATAATATTGCACAAAATAAACGGAAGCGTGAAAAATCCGAGTTTAAAATTTTACAAACCGTATACACGGATCATCCTTTATGCGCAATTATTAATTAAACGAAAAGATAAAGAACAAGAATCATACCCTTGAAGATTCGAGCTTTCTCAGGTACAAGTTTACCTCCAAATCCTTTCGCGTTCAACTTGAATCCATCAGGTTTGGTTCTTTCCTTTGATCAACGTTAGCCACCCAAACGTTTGGCCTCTAGAGGTGATCCACCAAAGAAGAAGAAATATTCAAGAAGAATGGTTGTTGGCTAAACCCTAGTTTTCTATCTCTATAGAAAATGTGTACTCTCCAACAATTGAAATTACGTATGTTATGAAAAAGTCAACAACCCACAACACCCATAATAAGACTCTTCTTATTTATAAATGTGGGCAACCCTCCTTAACAATTAAGGAATTATGTTTTACTTTAATTAATTAAATTCCTCTAATTAATTAGGCTCCCAATCTTATTAGGAATAATTAATTAAACTCTTTTAATTAATTAGCCTCCTAATCTTATTAGGATATATGAGAGTACTTTTATTAATTAATTCCCAAACTCCTTTAGGAATTAAATAATAATAATAGTAATAATAATAATAATAATAAGACACCTCTTATTAATTTATATTTAATATTTTCAAAATATTAAGTTATTTAATTTATTCTATCACCATAGATTAAATTAAATATACTTAATTATTATTACGATTATGCCATTAACTTCTTAAATAATTATTCTTCCTTTTTATGGTATGACCCTTTAGGTTATCCATATTAAACCGATTGTGAATAAATCAATTAGAACAATTCTAATCTTATTTAAATAAATAAATTAAACTATAAATATTATTTAAATAAATAATATTTATTCTACAATAGGGATACGCCTCCCTAGCGATCAACGACTTTTCAGATAATATAGATTTTAACATTAATCATAAAAGAACCTTTGAGTAAATAGTTACCGTACAATTCAATCCTTCTACCATACAATGTCCCAATTAAATATAAGAAATAGAATTATTGTCAAGTCTTAATTTATTTAATTATATGTATTTCGACTCTTAAATGCACAACACCATATAATGCAAATTAGAAACTCCTTTCTAA
Source organism: Panax ginseng (assembly GCA_020205605.1). Classification (NCBI taxonomy): domain Eukaryota; kingdom Viridiplantae; phylum Streptophyta; class Magnoliopsida; order Apiales; family Araliaceae; genus Panax; species Panax ginseng. Next base: position 80,937,478 of record CM035143.1, on the reverse strand, counting down.
TTTCATTATGCCTTGGCCAAGGGCTACTAGGTTGTCATTTATTTGAATCACATAGGACCACTACAAAAAAGGGTCTTTGGCTAAAAGTATATGTTTAGCAACAAAATTTGTCTTTCGTTGCAGATTGTGTTAGGCTTTCACTTTTTGCAACGAAATTCATAATTCGTTGCAAAATTTCGTTGCTAATTCATTGGCGGGAAAAAATTTCGTTAGAAATTCGTTGCAAAAATTTCGGCCACTTGCTTTCCCGTCATTGTGGGCAACAAAAATTTTTTTTTTGCTAAAAATAGGGCTTTAGCAACGATTTTTCAGGCAACGACATTATAAGTCATTGCTAAAAGTGTATGTTTAGCAACAAAACTTGTCCTTCGTTGCAGATTGTGTCAAGCTTTCACTTTTCGCAACGAAATTCACAAGTAGTTGCAAAATTTGGAAACAAAATTCATTAGAAATTCGTTGCAAAATTTGTAACCACTTGATTTCTCCTCATCGTGGGCAACGAAAGCTTTTTATTTCTTGAAAGTTCTTAGCAGCTAATGCGGTAGCATCACAAATTGTGTATGATCTTCCTGTATATTCCTTACGCTTTATATAGCTATGGTAAATATTGTGTTCCTAATAAATTGAAGCTTGTCTGGGAACTGGTTTAGTTGCATTTAATGGGATGATATTACGGTTGGTTATTACTCTTTATTGTTGAATTTCATTGTTGACTTAATTTTGTTGTAGTTTGTGTCTATACCATCTAAAACATGAGATGTGGTGTTTGTCGTGTTCTTATAAACAGGGCACGCATTGAGTGTCAAAGCTATAAGCTAACTGTTGAAGATCTTATTACTGTTGAGTATATAACTCGTTACGTTGCTGGTCTTCAACAGAAGTACACACAAAGTGGTGGTGTTAGGCCATTTGGCCTTTCAACTTTGATTGTGGGTTTTGACCCATATACCGGCGTGCCAGCACTATATCAGACTGATCCTTCTGGGACTTTTTCTGCCTGGAAAGCTAATGCTACTGTGAGAAACTCCAATTCAGAATCCTAATGCCTTGTATTACAATTTGACTAGTATTTTCTCATAAAAAATCCAGAAGTCTAATGCCTTGTATTACAATTTGACTAGTATTTTCTCCTTACAGAATCCTGATGGCTACAAAGCTGCTTGGAACTTCTTGAAGGTTGGTGTAGTTTACAGTTTCATCTTATTGCACAAGACGGCTAAAATTACCGTGTTCAATTTTGTGTAAGCCTTCTGACAACCCTTCAAATTTAGGGTGCAGATGGTATACTTGTTCCTGGAGGATTTGGTGACAGAGGCGTGGAAGGAAAAATTCTTGCCGCAAAGTATGCCCGAGAAAATAGGATTCCTTTTCTCAGAATATGTCTAGGAATGCAAATCGCTGTTATTGAGTTTGCCAGATCTGTTGTTGGACTGCAAGATGCAAACAACACTGAGTTTGACCCTAACACTCTGAATCCTTGTGTTATATTTATGCCAGAGGTTCGTCTTCATACTTTTGAGTTCTGAAGCTAGATATGATTCGTATTTCCTTAAAGTTATCTTTTCTTGCATTGGGCTTATTATATTTGCATTTCCGTATTCTAACTTCATTGTTGCTATTATTTTTGTAACATATGTTTAGGAGGATGAAATAATAATTCAATTGGTGGACCACTATGGGCCAAAAAAATGGTCTACTATTGCACAACATCTACCTTGACGTATTGGTAAGCAGTGTCGAGAAATGTAAGATTGGATATGATTGCTTCAACCTCTGAATTTCAGGTCTGTGTATTTCCTTACTTAAGATTTATGAGTACAAGTCCTGCCAGATTGATTAATGTATGTCTAAACAACGCCAAAGTTGGACTTTTTGGTGTTCGCATGTTCATGAGTCTGTAAGATGTTTACTTTAAATTATCTTCACATTTATAATCTGGTTTGAATCTCTTAATCTATTCAAGTTTTTGTTCGTGATTTTTTCACAGAATTGTTTTTCTTTAAAGCTTTTCTCTTGTGAAGTTTGGGATGGTTTGCAATCTCTCCCTCCCTCCACCACGCACCCCCCTCTCAATCTTGTTTTATTAGTACAATGCCCATGTCTTTGTGTTAGAAAGGAACATTCAATTGTCATTTTGTTATATATGAATTATGAAGGAACTAAGATAATTCAGAACCCTGACATACATTGTGTTATTGTGTTAGAGAAATTTGAATTTTGTAATGAGTCCAAATAGAGTGAGAAATGTGATTTTTTTCCCTCATACAGTGGTACTAGTTTGAGAAAAGATGGGAGCATAATACCTAGCACATACAATTTCTTTCTAGAAAGTAAAAAACTAAAAGAAGAAGAAAGCGAAGAATTTGATAAGTACACATGCTTCTGCTCTTATTTACACTTGTAGTTGGATTTCTAAGGGTGAAAATGAATACACTCTCATGAATGTGTCATAATATGTTTCAAGTACATGCTGAAAATGATCCTATTGATTCATCTAGAGGAATCCCTCGTGAAGACATTAACGTATGAACCTCTACTGTCTCGGTTCATTTTCTGTCTTTGTGCTTTTCTCTCGCATAAGGTAATGGTATGTTTTACATGTGCAATGTTTTTTAATTGCTGGCTACTGTTCAGCAGCTTTTAGTTCCATAACGAACAGAGTAAGAGAAAATATGTGACGCCCCTAAAATTAGGTATACATCACCCATCTCTTGGGTCATGGGATACGTAAGATGTAGAATTTAAATACAACTTACTAATATAAGCGTCAGGTATGCAATACGACAAAACATAAAATGTGAGTTTGAATACAAATATTGTCTACCAGAGATTATACAAACTCAAAAGGAGTCCTCATTACAATTATTATTACACTATTTCACAGAATAGTGAGGACTACTAATGCTATCCTACGGACCATCACTCCGTTCCCCGACTCGCCCCAAATTTATATTCTCATTTTTCAGAAGAGAGGTGTGAAAGGAAAGGTGAGCTCAACTAGCCAAAGAAGAAATATTATGACTACGATAATGCAGAATAAATTATCGTTAGCCTTCAACAGTGTTAAACTGATAAAATATAACAACATCAAGTTTAACTGCAGCGGATCAAGCAATCCATTAAAAGAGTCAAGTAGAGAATAGAATCTACTATCTTTTATGATTTAAAAAGTTTTTCATCACTTTTATCGCTGAGACTTAGCTTAATAAATAATCCACATCATCCCTGCACTACGGCCAAGGATATTCATTAGGGTCACGACCAAAAATTCTATGCACTACGGGCCAAGGATATTTGTGTATTCATCAATGGTCATGATCAAGTCAACAACTGTCCATCAAAGCACTACGGGCCAATGAGGACTTTTTACACATCATTTGTAATATTACGGTCATGATTACACCGAATAATCCCTGGTCATAATCATACCAAGTCCATCCATGCTTTACAGGCCACAGATGACTTTCAAAAAAAATATAAACATGAGGATGATGACAATGATATAAGAATTCAATAAAACAAGTTCAAGAATTAAGTTATTCAGGAACTAATAACGTCCAAATTGTCAATATGATACTGTTTTGTAGAGTAAAATTCAAGATTTCTCAGAAAAATATTTCCATGAAAAATACTGGATGAAGCGCAAATATCAAGGATATTCCACTAATTTCATGGAGTATAGAAGTCAAAATTTTAACCAACTGAGAATAATAAGGAATGGAATAACAATGAAATCACCATGCATGCGGAACTCAGCATGGCGGAGTTATTCCAACAGAATAATAATAATGGAACCGGTCATGTGAAAATTACAATCGATGGATATTCCAATGAATAATAAATAATGAAATAATAAAGAGCGGAACCGGTCCGGCGTAAAAGCCTGAATAGGATGTTCCAGCGGAATAATAAAGACAAAATAATAAAAAGCAGAATCGAATTAGACGTATAGCATAGTATGGGATGTTCCAGCGGAATAATAAAAGGCAGAATAATAGAAGAATGTCACCACATTATAGGTATTCCAGCGTATCTGAGTTATTCAACAGTAATAATAAAAAATGGAATAAGCGAGTTCTCTTCTTAAATACAAAAGAATAATATCCCTTACCGTAAAAGAAAGCTGAATATAAAAGTAGTTAAGTAGCGAGAATACTTTTCTTTCTATCTCTATAGTCTCTCTTTATAGTTTCTCTTTAGAGTTCGGTGAATTAAAAGAAAATAATGAAAGAATGAGCTTCTATTTATAGGAAAATGGAATGCATAATAACTAATCCATGAAGCGGTCAGATTGATTTACTTTAATCGACGGTCCATAATTAAAACAAATTTTTTAAATAAAATATAATATATTCTATTTATAATATAATAAAACGAATAACTTTATAAAAGATTTTACTATGCGAGCACTATGCGAGCACTATGCAAACACTATGCATAATAAAATATAATATATTCTAATTATTGTCTAATAAAAATGTATAACTTTATAAAAGTATTACATTTTATATAAAAAGATTTTACTATGCAAAAACTATACGAGACCTTTATGCAACACTATATATAATAGAATATAATATATTCTATTTATAGAATAACTTTATAAAAGTATTACATTTTATATAAAAGATTTTACGTATTATTACATTAATAATACCAATAAAAACCGAGTGACTTATCACGTAAGCATCAATAATTAATACTGGTGTGCTGCTACTATGCAACCACGCAGTATTCTTTGTACTTTTAACAAGGGTGTTTCAACAGAGTTAACGGTAAAACTTCCGCCGTTATTTTCATAAAGTATTTTTATCGTTTTTTCAATCCGACAATAATTCCGTTAATAGGTCCACCAATGATTGTCTTTGTTATGCGAATATTCCCTATTAAAGCGAATATTCCCTAACCAATCGAATATTATATAACAACTTGCGTACTTTGCAAAATTTATAAATATTACCCACAACTATAACAATATATCAATTTTACTCCATAATATTCAAAAATAATATTTATAGAAAATTCATCTTTATTCAAAAAGTTGGGGTTTTACAATCTCCCCTTCTTATGAAATTTCGCCCTCAAAATTAGGGTACGTAACTGGTATATTGAAGAGGTAAGGATACCTTGATTTCATTTTAGATTCTAACTCCCAAGTCATTTCCTCAACATCGTGGTTTCTCCACAAAACTTTGACTTGAGGTATAACCTTGGAGCGTAGAATATGTTCCTTCTTATCCAAGATTTGAACAGGAACCTCTTCATACGTCAAATCTTTCGCTATTTCGTCCGGTTCTAACTCAATAATGTGGTTCGGGTCTTCCACATATTTACATAGCATGGATATGTGAAAAACGTTATGAACACGAGACATACTTGGCGGTAAAGCGAGTCTATAGGTCACAGTTCCTACTCGATCGAGGATTAAAAATGGGCTGATAAATCGAGGATTGAGCTTTCCTTTCTTTCTAAATCTCGTAACTCCTTTCCATGGAGCAACATGTAACAACACATGATCTCCTATATCCAATTCCACATCCTTTCGATGAAAATCAGCATAACTCTTTTGTCGATCTTGTGAGGTTTTATACGTTGCCGGATCGTTTGAATCTTTTCTGTAGTCATACGTACCAACTCCGATCCCAACAACGTTGCTTCACCCACCTCATCCCAGCATACTGGAGAAAAACACTTTCTTCCATACAACGCTTCGAATGGAGCCATGCCAATACTTGCTTGATAACTGTTGTTGTAGAAAAACTCCACCAATGGTAAGAACTTGTCCCAACTTCCTTTGAAATCAAGAACACAGAGTCTTAATAGATCTTCAAGAGTTTGAATAGTCCTCTCCATTGTCGGTCCGTCAAAATCGAGGATGATATGCGAGAAGCTAAATCGTAAATCTGTGCCCATAGCTTTTTGCAAACTAACCCAAAATCGCGAAGTGAATCTTGGGTCTCGATCAGAAACTATGGATACTGGCATACCATGCAATCTTACAACCTCGTTTATGTACATACGGGCAAAACGTTCAAGTGTATAAGTTTCTCATATCGGTAAAAAATGAGCAGACTTGGTCAATCTATCAACAATGACCCAAATCGCATCTATGCCTTGAGAAACTTTGGGAAGACCAGTAACGAAATCCATGGTAATGTGCTCCCACTTCCATTCTGGAATTTCAAGTGGTTGCGATGGACCTTTTGGTACTTGATGCTCCGCCTTGACTCGTTGACACGTTAGACACCTTGAGATAAACAGCGCTATCTCTCTCTTCATATTGCCCCACCAAAATGTATGTCGAAGATCATGATACATTTTGGTACTCCCAGGATGGATTGCAAACGATGTGTTGTGCGCCTCCATCATGATTTTATACTTTAAATCAGGGTCGTTAGGAACACAAAGTCTGGAATTGACTCGAAGTATTCCTTCTTCATCGATTCTTGCTTCCGGCATCGTACCTTCTTGCACTTTCTTCCTCATACGCATCAGCTCCGGATCTGTAACTTGAGCAGCCTTAATTTTATCAATTAAAGTCGGTTTTACTCGTATATTTGCCATCATCACGTGGGTCCTTGGAGTCTTTATCTCTATCTCCATCCTTTGCAAGTCATATAAAATGGGCCTTTGCGTTGACAATATTGCACTCGTATCCGCATATGATCTTCTACTCAATGCGTCAGCTACCACGTTCGTTTTTCCAGGATGGTATTGGATGGTATGATCATAATCTTTCAACAGTTCAAGCCAACGTCGTTGTCGCATGTTGAGTTCCTTTTGAGTGAAGAAATATTTGAGACTTTTATGATCCATAAAGATCTCCACTTTCTCCCCATACAAGTAATGCCTCCAAATTTTAAGTGCAAAGACAACAGTTGCTAACTCTAGGTCATGAGTAGGATAATTCCTCTCATATTCTTTGAGTTGTCGTGAGGCATAGGCTATGACTTTCCCATGTTACATGAGAACACATTCTAACCCTTTGCCTGAAGCATCACTGTAGATGACAAATCCCTTCGAACCAGATGGTATTGTCGTAACAAAGTCTTTGAAATGAGTCTCCTCTTGAGTTCTTGAAAACTCTTCTCACATTCCTCGCTCCAATAGAACTTTGTATCTTTCCGAGTCAGCTGAGTTAGTGGAGTAGCGATTCGAGAAAACCCTTCTACGAATCTCCGATAATAACCACTAAGCGGTAGAAAGCTACGATTTCGATCACTAATTTAAGTTGCTCCCAGCTTTGAATAGCTTCAATCTTTCTTTGGGTCAACAAATATTCCATGACTTGATACCACGTGCCCAAGGAATGCTACTTCCTCAAGCCAGAACTCGCATTTATTCAACTTGGCATAAAGCTTGTATTCACGAAGTTTTTGGAGTATCAGCCTCAAGTGTTCCTCATGATCTTCACGGCTTTTGGAATATATGAGGATGTCATCAATAAAGACGACCACAAAGTGATCCAAATATTCCTTGAATACTCGGTTCATCATATCCATGAAGGCAGCAGGAGCATTAGTCAATCCAAAGGACATGACTAGGAATTCATAATGCCCGTCTTAGAAGTTTAAAGCCGTCTTTGGAATATCATCGGTTCTAATATTCAATTGGTGATATCCCGAACGAAGATCAATCTTTGAAAAGAATTTGGCTCCTTGCAATTTGGTCAAACAATTCAACAATGCGTGGTAATGGGTACCTATTTTTGATGGTGACATGATTCAACTCCCGATAATCAATACAAAGTCGCATACTTCCATCTTTCTTCTTCACGAATAGAACAGGAGCATCCCAAGGAGAAGTACTAGGACGAATAAAGCCAATGTCTAACAATTCCTGCAGTTGAGTCTTTAACTCCTGAAGTTCAATAGGAGCCATTCGATATGGGGCTTTGGAAATGGGTTTTGTACCAGGTTCAAGGTCGATACAAAATTCAATTTCACGCTCTGGGGGTAGGCCAAGAAGTTCTTCAGGGAATACGTCAGGAAATTCATTAACAATAGAAATATTATTTAAAACTGACGTATTTTTGTTTAGATCTGTGACATGAGCTAAGAAAGCTTGACGTCCGTTTTTCAATAAACGAATAGCTTTATGGCTTGAGATGACAGTGATTGATTTTAATGGTTTGATTGCTTGAATTCGCATAATAGGTCGATTAGGAATATGAAAGCTAACAACCTTACGAAAACAATTAATTTTTGCATGATGAGTAGTTAACCAATCAATCCCTAGAATTACATCAAATGCAAGTATTTTTAATGCAATAAGATTGACATGTAATGTGTGGGTACCAACTTGAACCAAACAAGACTTATAAACCGTGGATGTAATGAAGGTTTCGCTCAACGGGGTTTCAACAGATAAATCAAAATCCAATCTCTCCGGAGTCAAATTTAAACGTTGAGCGCAAGTAGGAGAAATGAAAGAGTGGGTAGAACCGGTATCAAATAAAGTATAAACTTCGCTAGAGTTTATGATTAGCTTACCTGTTTCGACCTCCTCGCACATTGCAAGCTTTGACTTTTTCTCGAGCGGCCTTTGGTGCCTCCATCCTAATTTGAACTTGTCTTGGTGAACGACAAAATCGGGCTAGGTGACCTTCTCTTCCATAATTATAACACACTTTGGATGGCATCGCGCAATTTGGAGTGATGTGTCCCTCCCCTCCGCATTTGAAGCATATGATAGGTGGTCTTTCTCCTTCCTTAACAACGTGGTCTTTGGTCTTTGGCGTCTTTCCATCATTGTTGAATCTCCTCTTCTTGAAATGTCCATTCTTATTGTTTTAGACCTGATTACCACCGAAGTGGTTACCATTTATGGCCTGTTGATTCCCTCCACGCTTGTTGTCACCGCTTCGATGACTGCTCTCACTGGTATTATCATTTTGTCGGCTACTCTCTTTTGGTTGCGTTGACTCGTTATCGCGCTCCACCAACTGAGCCCTATTTACAACATCTGAATACAAACACAGTTTATGAGAAATAAGATGTTGACGTATCTCCGGCTTCAAACCTCTTAAAAACATTCACGCCATTCTCTCTTCATTATCCACCAAGTGGGACGCAAATTGGGATAACTCCGCAAATTTTTCCTCGTATTGCGACACGGTCATATTGTTTTGCTCCAATTTGATAAACTCTACTTCCTTCATGTGACGAATACTTTCGGGAAAGTATTTGTCATTGAATAGCTCTTGGAACTTCTCCCAAGACTTCTTCAGTATGGCAGGTTGAGTACGTTTTACCGATTCCCACCAGTAATCTGCCTCTCCGCGCAACATAAAGGGGGCAAAGGGAACCTTTTGCTCCTCGGAGCATCCCAAGACATCAAATATCTTGGTGATCTGCTTTATCCATACTTTTGCCATAAGTGGTTTTGGCTCTCCCTTAAACTCCGGTGGTCCCAGCTCCTTGAACTGTTTAGCGGTGACCGTCCGAGAGTTTCCAGTGTTTTCATGTACATTTTGGACAGGAGCCGCTCTCGCCTGATGTTGCATAAATTGCATAAACCCTCTGAACAGTCCATCATTCATCATTTGATTAGTGTTGTTGTTTGCATGAGGATTGTCGCCTTCCTGATGCACATTCTCCTGATTATTGATATGTGGAGATTCAACGGTCTCTTGTCCTCCATTGCTATTCTCAACATTCTCGGATGTCATTTTTAGATACTGCCACAAAACAAAGGTTAATTGACATGTAACATATTATCTCTAAACTCTGACCAACCAATTTAAATACAAAATAAATTTAAGTAGGTCATACTAGCGAAGGAATTCCCCGTCTCTCCTCTCCTAGTTCTAGTCTCACATCTAAGCCAGGGATCATATCCCTAAGCTTTGATACCAATTGTGACGACCCCAAAATTAGGTATACATCACCCATCTTGGGTCGTCAGATACATGGTACAGAATTCAAATACAACTATCGTGTACAATACGAGAAAACATAAATTGTGAGTTTGAATACAAATATTGTCTACCAGAGATTATACAAACTCAAAAGGAGTCCTCATTACAATTATTATCACACTATTTCACAGAATAGTGAGGACTACTAATGCTATCCTCTGGACCATCATTTCCTGAATTTAACTACCACTACTACTCGTCTCAGCTATATTCTCATTTCCTGAAGAGAACAGTGAAAGGAAGGGTGAGCTCAACTAGCCCAGTAAGAAATATTATGACTAAGATAATGCAGAATAAATTATCGTTAGCCTTCAACAGTGTTAAACTAATAAAATATAACAACATCAAGTTTAACTGCAGCGGATCAAGCGATCCATTAAAAGAGTCAAGTAGAGAATATAATCTACTATCTTTTATGATTTAAAAAGTTTTTCATCACTTTTATCATTTGAGACTCTCGATTTTAATAAATAATCCACATCATCCACACTTTTACTACCGAGGATATTCATTAGGGTCACGACCACAAATTCCATGCACTACGGGCCAAGGATATTTGTGTATTCATCAATGGTCATGATCATGCCAACAATTGTCCATCAATGCACTACGGGCCAATGAAGACTTTTTACACATCATTTGTAACATTACGGTCATGATTACACCGAATAATCCCTGGTCATAATCATACCAAGTCCATCCATGCTTTACAGGCCACATATGACTTTCAAAAAAAATATAAACATGAGGATGATGACAATGATATAAGAATTCAATAAAACAAGTTCAAGAATTAAGTTATTCAGGAACTAATAACGTCCAAATTGTCAACATGATACTGCTTTGTAGAGTAAAATTCAAGATTTCTCATAAGAATATTTTCATGAAAAATACTGGATGAAGCGCAAATATCAAGGATATTCCACTAATTTCATGGAGTATAGAAGTCAAAATTTTAACCAACTGAGAATAATAAGGAATGAAATAACAAAAAAAATCACCATGCATGCGGTACAGATAAAAGTGAGTTATTCAATGAGAATAATAATAATGGAACCGGTTGGGGTAAAAATCACACCAAGCGGGATGTTCCAATGAATAATAAAGAATGAAATAATAAAGAAGCGGAACCGGTCCGGCGTAAAGCCTGACAGGATGTTCCAGCGGAATAATAAAGACAAAATAATAAAAGCAGAATCAAAGTCCGGGCAGTATAGCATGTATGATGGATGTTCCAGCGGAATAATAAAGACAGAATAATGAAGAATATCACCACGTATAGGGTATTCACAGCGTATACTGAGTTATTCCAAAGAGAATAATAAAGAAATGGAATAATGAAGTTCTCTTCTTAAATACAAAAGAATAATATCCTTTCCGTAAAAAGAAACCGAATATAAAAGTAGTTAAGTAGCAGAATACTTTTCTTCTATCTCTCTATAGTCTCTCTTTATAGTTTCTCTCTAGAGTTCAGTGAATTCGTAAAGAAAATAATGAAAGAATGAGCTTCTATTTATAGGAATATTGAATGCATATAGTAACTAATCCATGAGCGGTCTGCATTGATTTACTTTAATCTGCGGTCCATAATTAAAGCAAAAATTTTTAAATAAAATATAATATATTCTAATTATTGTCTAATAAAAGCAGATAACTTTATAAAAGTATTGCATTTTATATATAAAAATTTACTATGCAAAACACTATATCGAGATAATTATGCAACGCTATGCATAATTGAATATAATATATTCTATTTATAGAATAACTTTATAAAAGTATTATGTTTTTATATAAAAGATTTTTACGTATTATTACATTAATAATACCAATAAACCCGAGTGACTTATCACGTAAGCATCAATAATTAATACCGTAGTGCTATTATGCAATCACGTGTATTCATCTGTATTTTTAACACGGGTGTTTCAACGATTAACGGTAAAACTTCCGCCGTTATTTTCATAAAGTATTTTTGTCGTTTTCTCAATCCGACAATAATTACGCTGTGAGGGTCCACCAATGATTGTGCCGTTATGCGAATATTCCTATTAAAGCGAATATTCTCCGACCAATCGAATATTATATAACAACTTGCGTACTTTGCAAAATTTATAAATATTACCCACAACTATAACAATATATCAATTTTACTCCATAAAAAATTCATCTTTATTCAAAAAGTTGGGGTTTTACAAAATGGCTTCCTTAATAAATTCTCTGCTCACTTGTCTGCTTAGGCATCTTGCATAGATGTTATGCATACATATTTTTTTAATTCATCTCTAGGATACTTATTCTTATAAACAAATCCTAATTTTCTCAGTGTTTACTTGTGTTCTTGTTAATCTTCTCTACTCCATGCAATCTGGATAATATGCCCCTGGAGGAAAACCTCATGTTCTGTTGCCTGTTTAAGAAGGAACTCTAGTACTTGTACATGGAAGAGGGGGGTGACTTAGAATTAAAAAAGTGGCATATTTCATCTGCAATAGACAAAATAAATTGTCAGTTCACCGGTGGGCATTGGTAGTGTACAGGGGCTAGATAAAAAAATGGTTGATGAAGGGCTGACTGGCATTAATTTTCTTTTTATTTGTCCCAACAAGAGCATTGTGGATATGAGAAGCTTTGGAAATAATTTCAATATGCATCTTTGGTTGTATCAATGTGTATTACAACTGATAATGCTGCTGCTATCCTTTTCTGTCTTGTGATTGTTGTTGTTTTTGTTTCTAATATGATATGATAATATAGGTGGTAAAATGTTTTGGAGATATTTTATATAATTCTGTCTCTCCGTTTTACCGTATTTAAAATGGCAAGAGAGTTTGAGGTATGGAAGCATATTAACATGGCGATTGTATTGTATTGTAGTATCATGCCTGGATAATTCAAATCAGAGACTTCGGCATTGAATTTTTTTGTCCAATAGAATGTTTTGTGGCTCGATATTTGAGATGAATAATTTGTTCGGTCCAGAATTTTACCCAATATTATTTCCCTTCCATTTGGTAACAATTACTACAATATTATTTCCCTTCCGTTTGGTAACATTTACTACAATGCCTAAGTTTTTGTACTTGCTGATGTATAAGTTACTTCGGATATTATTGGCAAGTTAATTATGTTTGATATCAACTTGATGTGGGATCTGTTTGGCTGCATGATCATGTGTATAAATTAGGTGCATGTAGCTTTTCTGTTCTTTTTATAGGCTTATTGGTATAGTGGATATTCTTCCATCTTATGCTCATTTCTCATCTCTGTGTTTTCAGTTTGGCAGGTGGTCTGGTGTTTTTCTTCCTTCGCTAATGTTTGAATAGGCAAAAATGCTATTGGATGATGTGGCATGTGGGTCTCCATGAGGCCAAATTTGTGACAATAAATTTGTTCTAAATTTGATTAAGCAATTGTTAAGTCTTGAGTTGTAATGTGAATGATTTTAAATGATGTATATAATATTTTTTATGTTTTATTTTATAGTGTACTTGTGTTTGTGTTTGTTGAATAAATGTGCATTATTAATTGTAAAGATAATGAATGATTATGTAGTGGATGATTTTATTAAGTTAATAATATTTTAGTTTTTTGTATTTTTGCCATTATTTGCTATAGCGACATTGAGCCAGCTAGGTTCATAAAAAGAATGTCAAATTTTGATTTGGCAACAATATAATTCATTACCAAAGCATTGAACAAGTTTTAATATAGCAATAATTTTTTATACATTTAACAACAAATTTTCGTTGTTAATGACATTAAAAATATAATATTTGGCAAAGAAAAATTAACCTAATAACAATGAAGAGGATATTGTTGCTAATACTAAAATAAAAGGCAATATTTTTTATCGTTGCAAATCATATCAACTTTCGTTGTACATATAAAGAAACGGCAACATATAATGTCGTTGCTAATCGACGACTTTTGTTGCAATTAAAAAATAACCAGCAACAAACATTTTCGTTGCTGATTCAGCATAATGTCGTCGTCAAATAATATAATCAGCAACGAAAATAGTTGCTAAAAAGTTTACATTCTGCAACGAAAGCAAGCTTAGGGAACAATTTTCATAATTTACTGCAACGAAAAATGTCGTTGCAAAATGGTGTCAATTGCAACGAAAATGCATGGTCGTTGCAAAAAAAAAATAGATTCATTTCGATTTGCCAATTAGCGGGCTTTTTGCAAGCGAAATGGGGTTTTTGGCAATAAAATTTTAATTATTACGCAACAATACATTTTGTTGCTAAAGGATCGATGTCTCTCAGATCGAAAGCCAAATTTCGTTGCAAAATGTATTAGTTTTGGCAGCGAAAAAAATCGTTCGTTCTTGGAACAATTAGCAACGCCTATCATTCTTGAACGAAGATGCAACGACGAGAAAGTCATTGCTAAAACCTTTGCAACGAAATTTGGCACCTTTAGCAACGAAAATCAGTTGTTGCTGAAGCCCCATTTTTTTGTAGTGGACATTTCTCTTCTTTTACTAAAAGCGATAGATTCTTTATTGATCATACATTATCTCCATGTACAACTTATTATACCCAAGCATACCCTTTGATATACCCTAAGGGTCTTAATGAATAAGTCAAAGTATAACTCATCATACACAAGATACTATGATGATCTCAAGTCCAAGGATCACTTGTACTACTATCACTACAGGAATTCCTATTGACAGGTAAGTACAACTCCATTAGGTATTCCTTACCGAGCCACGTTCAGTGAACTTATTCTCCAAAAAGCACCTACATACTTGCTTTAGTGTCTCCACACAAATGATCATTAGATCAATGATCCTCATCCAATGAGCAAGCAATGTATGTACCAATCTATCCAGATTCACTAATCCCCAATTTAGTAATCCAACTATTAGGAAATATTTTAGTTTTAAGCTTTCTAAGAATTTAGATCTCATTAGAATGATCATCATCATTATTCTAAAAGCATTGCTTAATACTATGGGTTTATCACATATTCTAAAATAACATCATGTAGATAATTAAAAACTTTTAATAAATTAATATTTTTTATTAATAAATGAATAAGATTGTTACAAAATATATGCTTTATCATCAAACATGATTGACTTGTGTGCATACTACATTCAGTAACCATTGTGACACCCCCAAATTCAGGTACTTGGAACCCGAACTCGGTGCTTCACAATACCATTTCTTTGAGCGGAATAATAATAATAATATAAATATCAAACTTAATTTACATATATCAGAGTTTTCTAGTCCCTGGTACACGACCTTTAATACATTTCATTATATCATAGATAATAAATATCATTATCTTAATATAGTCTAACTATTACATAAGATAGCATAAAGTTTATTCTGCTAGCTTTCCCTTTCTTTTGTCCTTGTCTGAACCTTCAGTGTGACACCCCCAAATCTCGGTACTTCATTACCTCAAGATTTGGTGTTCACGTAATCAAAACATTCATTTATAACTACCTAATCATAAATAAAATTGAATAATAAACCTGCCCATACAGGAATTACATAAAATAAAATCTCTCAGGTTATCTAACCTTTACAAACAATCATTCATGCGGAAAATTTAAATAAACTTCATTACATTCTTTAAACCAAAGTCTGATAATAAAACTATCAAAACTATTACAAGTCTTGGTACTTGTTCATCTTTTCCTTTCCTTTCTTTGGTGGTGCTAGTACGTCACCCTTTCCATCTTTAATTTGTAAGGATTTTACGGGCAAGAGTGAACAAACAAGGCTCACTTGAAATAACAATGAATAACTTTTACATTCTCTCGCCCATTCAGGGCTCAATAGAACTGAAACAATAGGTTCTATTAACATCTTAAACATTCCTTGCCCATTCAGGGGCTCAATAGAACTAAATAATAAGTCCTATTAACATCTTAATATTCACTGAGGGTCTAATGACCATGAACCTTGTCCACAGTTATAAGTAATCTTTCAACTTAAACTTTTATAGTCATACGACCATAATGACTTTAAGGTACTTAGGGGGATCAACCCTTCGTACATGTATTGTATAAAAACATTTCAGCGCAAAGTACAAAACTAGCGTAACCCCTATAAATAAGGTTGTTCATCTCAGTATTTTGAGTACAAGTCCGCCCCAAAGATAGTTTGGTTTGGATACACTTCAAGGTAATTTGGAATTCAACGGACATCAACTAAGGATTAGTTGAATGAAAGATAATAACACTATGTTATTGAATAATAATAACTGAATAAATATTTCGTTCTAAGTTCATGCTTTAGGGATAATCTAATAGCATAACTATTGAATAACACATCATACCTTGCTTTGAATAACATTAAGCTAAGGTTACATCTTAGAATTTAATATCAAGCATGCACAACAAATAATAACTTGAACGATAAACTAAAGGTACTTGCATGCTAATATAACAAGTTTAGAGTTAAGAAAACATGCATAATCATAATAACTATCTCAACGAAAGTGTGGAGATGGAAAACTTGTATCATCATGAATAACTGGATACAATGAAGTTGCTTAATGGAAATACTTTACTCAATAAAGTATATCATATGAAATTTGCATAACGAAGCTTTAGAATTAGAAAACTTGCTTAAACACAACAAACTAACTCAACGAGAGTATGGAGTTAGAGAACTTGCTTAATGTAAAAAGATAGGTTTAGAAACTTGCACAATTATAAAAGTAGAGTTAGAGAACTTGCCTCGTAAATGAGGTTAAACAATTACTATTCACGTTCACCCCAAGTCCTACACATACCATATGTATTGACAATACACATTAGTTACACTAACATTACCTTTATGAGTTACTTTATTACTCTTAGTATAGCTACTAACTAAGTTTAAGTTTAAACAACATCACATCTTTTCATGAACATTACTTTTTAGCTTTATTACAACTACTTAAGTGATCATTTCATTGAACCACATGCACATTAACAACTTGATACAACATCCTATTACATGTTCAACATGTTATCATTAAGTTATACTAATACACAAAGGGTTGCACTTACATTCGTGCATCCCGACGCCCTCCGATTGGCTCCAAATACAAAACAGTCCTAAAGATGGCCATTTTGACTATTATTACATACCTCAAATAAAACAACTTAAAGCATGAAAATTGTAGGTCTATTCGTCCTCGTTCCGGATCATCTTGAATCAACTCAATCGGAGTTCGTATGAGAAAGTTATGGCCATTTTACTACAGGAGGTCAAAATCGTCAGTCCTGGACCACTTTTCGGTATTTGGGGCGAGAGATGGCGCCAGGCGGCGAATTCAATATTTGTGGGCGAGAACTTGGCCTATTTTTGGTATTTGAAGTATGCGAAATTTAGTATTTGGGCGTAACAACAATTCGCCCCAAACAACATGTATAACTAATATAAACTACACATAATTGCTAACAATTATCTATATACCAATTTCCAACAATTGAACAACAAATTTAAAAGACTTAAATCACTAAAATAATATTTGGTTAAAACTCAAAACTCCATTATTGATATCTAAAGTACAGTGAACGAAATTTTTCCTTTATATCAACCAAATTTGATTCCTTTAAAATACAAGTATACCAACATATAACAAATTAACATGTATAGTTCAATTCCTCAGTTAGCATACATAACTTTTGATATTTCTACAAAACATATATTCGTATATATATACTTCACTGAACAAATCAATTTCTTCCTTTAGCCTATAATTAGCATACACATATATATATATATATATATATATATATATATATATATATATATATATATATATATATATATATATATACAGAATACGCATGCTAGTGATAACAATTACAATTGTACATATACATGCTTTCAACCAATTATACAAACATAGTTTTACGAGAGAGTTTTGTAAAAATCTTATACACCATAAAGTTGAAGAACACATAGACATTAGGCATCATGAATTCACAAATATATATATGTACATAAATTAAGGTTAGAGAAACCCACCTTTTTTGCTTACTTTACGAATCTTTGTTAACGGAATTTGCTTTGAAAATCACGCTCTCTCTCAAACTACGAACTTCTATCTTTTTCTCAAAACTCTCTCTAGCCCTTCTTTCTTTTCTCAGTAATAATTTAGACTACTAACCACGTAACTCAACTGATATCCAATACGTGTAACATAAAATGGCCATGGCCATAATACGCCTAATCAATAATAACATCAGTTATAAAAATATATAACGTACCATTTATAAATATATATATATATATATATATATTATTTAGTTTATTTTATAAACAATTTAAATTTCAAAAATCCAAAAGCCATAGGGCTTTGTTTGGCAAATCCCTTTAAAATAAAATAGTTTATATCCTTAAGCTTTGTTGGGTAAAACTAAATTAAAATTACTTTAATTTATTTTAATAACTCTTTATAACATAGTTATTTGTCATTCTTTATGAAATAACAATTTATTAAATAAATAACTTAATCACATAACTCAATCCACATAACACATTAACTATTTAACAAATAAATAATTAACTAATCACATTAATTATTTAGCAAATAAATAATTAACTAAATCAACTCAATCAATTTGAACAATTACTTATTCAATAATAAACACATCCAATAAATATTTATATAAATCAATAAATATTTATAACTTACATTTAAAAAAATCTGGAATGTTACACCATTCCCCTCTTATAAGGATTCTGTCCCCAGAATCATAACTCAAACAACACATTCGTTACATTCTTCCTTACTTATAAAGATTCTGTCCCCAGAATCAAGAAAGCAATTAAACAAATAACTCGTGGTACTCTTTCATCATTTTCTCTTCGAGTTCCCCGTTGCTTCTTCTTCAAAGATTGTGGTTTCTCCATATCACCTTCATGTAAGGTATCACTTTATTCTGAGCACTTGTTCTTTCCTCGTCACCTATACGGATAGGAACCTCTTCATAAGACAAATCTTTCTCAAAGCGCAGCGGTTCGTACTTTCGATCAATGCGTGATTGTAATCGGGTTTATATGGTCGTAATATCGAAATATGAAAAACATTATGAATGTTTTCCAACTCTGGAGGTAGAGCTACCTCGTTAGCTACCTCTCCAACTTTTTGCAGCACTTCAAAGGGTCCAATAAACCTCGGGCTTAGTTTTCCCTTCTTACCGAAATGAATTTTCCCCTTCCAAGGAGAAACTTTTAGGAATACATAGCTTCCTACGTCAAATGCACGATCTTGCCTGTGTTGATCAGCATACTTCTTCTGTCGGTCTTGAGCTGCTACCAATCTTGTCCTGATGAGTTTGATAACCTCTGCAGTTTGTTGCACTAATTCTGGTCCTAGTAGTTGACGTTCACCAACTTCATCCCAGCACAGTGGAGTTCTGCACTTTCTGCCGTATAACGCTTCGTAAGGCGGTATGCCGATGCTCGCGTGATAACTATTATTGTAGGCGAATTCCACCAACGGTAATTGCTCTTCCCAACTTCCTTTGAAATTCATGACGCATGCTCTCAACATATCTTCCAATGTCTGGATCGTTCGTTCGCTTTGGCCATCTATTTGTGGATGATAAGCCGTACTCATTCGCAATTGAGTTCCCATGCATTCTTGTAGTCTCTTCCAGAAGTTGACGTGAATCGCGGGTCTCTATCGGACACAATTGACACTGGCACTCCATGTCTTAAAACGATCTCTTTGATGTACAATCTTGCCAACTGATCAAGATTGAACCTAATCTTTCTTGGTAAAAAGTGCGATGATTTTGTCAGTCTGTCCACTATCACCTAAATTGCATCGCATCCTCTCTGAGTAGTTGGAAGATCCACCACAAAATCCATCGTGATATGCTCCCATTTCTATTCCGGTATTTCCAACGGTTAAAGTAATCTGCTGGGTCTTTGATGTTCGACTTTTACTCTTTGACATGTCAAACATTTAGCCACGCATTTTGCAACATCCCTTTTCATATTCGGCCACCAAAAATGTCGGCGTAAATCTTGATACATCTTCGTGCTTCCTGGATGAATCGAATATCTTGAGCTATGAGCTTCGATCAAGATTTTGTCTTTCAATTTCGTGTTCTTTGGAACCCGATTCTTCCCTCGTCATCAGTAGTAATCCTTGATGATCGACCTTGTATTTCGTATCGCTACCATCACCCATATTCTCTTTTATCTTTCCACATTCTTTATCTTGTAACTGAGCGTTTTTCACCTTGTTCAGTAAAGTTGGACCTGCTTCTAACTGAAATAGTCGTTCGTCGGATTCCTGTGGAAATTTGATTTCCAGCTCTAACTTTGTCATTGCTGAAATGAGCTCCTCCTGAGTTGTTATCAGCATTAATTTCTCCCGACCTTTCCTGCTTAAAGCATCTGCAACCACATTCGCTTTGCCTGGATGATAAAAGATCTCACAATCGTAATCCTTTATCAATTCCATCCATATCCTCTGACATATGTTCAGGTCCTTCTGAGTGAAAATATACTTTAGACTTTTGTGGTCTGTGTAGATCTCACATTTCTCTCCATACAGATAGTGTCTCCATATCTTGAGAGCAAATACCACTGCAGCCAATTCTAAATCATGAGTCGGATAACCTTTTTCATAATCCTTCAGTTGTCTTGATGCATAGGCAATAACTTTGCCGTTTTGCATAAGAACACAACCCAATCCTTTGTGTGAGGCATCACTATACACCATAAAATTTCTCAGATTATCCGCAGAGGTTAACACAGGTGCCATACTTAGCTTCTTCTTCAAATCTTGGAAGATCTCTTCACAATTTTCCGTCCAAACGAATTTCATAGCTTTCCGTGTCAAATTTGTTAACGGAGTGGCTATCTTGGAAAAATCTTGTATAAATCTTCTATAATAACCGGCCAGCCCCAAGAAACTCCTCACCTCCGAAGGTGTCCTTTGTTGTTCCAAATTGATTACAGCTTCCACTTTTGATGGATCTACTGAAATCCCATCTTTGTCAATCACATGACCCAAAAATTGTACACGATCGAGCCAAAATTCACACTTAGAGAATTTTATGCATAAACTTTCCTTTCTTAGTGTCTCCAATGTCGACGTAAATGTTCCACGTGTTCTTCTTGAGTTTTGGAATACACCAGAATTTCGTCGATAAACACCACTACGAACTTGTCTAAGAATGGTTTAAATACCTTGTTAATCAAATCCATGAACGCGGCAGGGGCATTTATTAAACCAAAAGACATCACCAGAAACTCGTAATGTCCTTACTGAGTTCTGAATGCCGTTCTAGGTGTATCCTCCTTTCTTACCTTCAATTGGTGATACCCACTTCTCAAATCTATTTTCAAGAAGTATTTAGCACCCTTCAACTGATCAAACAAGTCATCTATTCTAGGTAACGGATACCTATTCTTAATAGTGACCTTGTTTAACTCCCTATAATCAATGCAAAGACGCATTGATCCGTCCTTCTTCTTCACAAATAAATAATGGCGCCCCCACGGTGATACGCTTGGTTGAATATACTTTTGTCAAATAGCTTCTTGCGGTTGCACCATCGGTTCCTTCATTTCTACTAGGAGCCATTCATGCATGAGGCCTTCGATATCGGTGCAGATTCGGCCGCTTAAATCGATTCACGAACTCAATCTCTATCAAAGTGAAGTCCCGGAAAATATTTCGAAAATACATCTACTTAATTCTCTAACCCACCGGTTGGTATCTCCTCCAGTTTTACACCCTTCTTCTGAGTATCGACTATGTAAGCTAAATAACCCACACAAACCTTGACTCAACAACTTCTTGGCTTTGCGTAATAATCGGGACATTTCATTTGTCTAAGCGATACCATGGAAAACTACCTTTGATTTGAGTCATAAGGTTTACACACTTCTTGTGACAATCAATTACTGCTCCATATTTGAACAACCAATCCATTCCCAAAATTACATCAAATTCCCCGAGTCTAATCGGAATTAAATCTACCATCAGTATATTCCCTTTTATGTTTGCTCTACAGTTTTTGTATACGAACCTAACAGGAATCACCTCTTCGCAATTTCTATGTTCAAAGGGAAATTTAGTTCTTCTCTAGGCAATTCTAACCTCTTAGCAAATTCATCAGATATAAACGAGCAAGTAACACCCGAATCAAATAATACATAAGCATTAATATCGTTGATTGGGATAATACCTGACACCTCATCTTTTGATTGCACAACATCTTGCACAGTCATGTTGAAAGTTCTGGCTGTGGGTTTGTTTGACGCTGTAGGTCCAGCAATGGCCCAAGTACCTCCACTGCTGCCTCCCTTACTTCTTACTGTTTCTCCGACCTTCTTCTGAGGGCATTCACGAGCAAAATGATCCTTGGATCCACATGTGAAACAAACATTCTTCTTGGGTTGGGTGCAATTTGAGGCTATGTGACCCTCCTGGCCACAGTTGAAACATGCACGTTTCCCCATCAAGCACACACCCTTATGAAACCTCCCGTATGTAGCACATGCTTCAAACTTCCTAAACTGTTGTTTACTCTGCTGGTTTCCAGTACCCCCAATTTCGTTCCACTTCCTCTTCAAGTTGTTGTTGTTGCTGCCATTTCCATTGCCTCCGCTACCATTCTTCACTTCCACCTCATTCCTCTTCTTCTTACGCTTCTTGATTGAATTTTGTCCTTTGCCTCACCTCCACCTTCAAATGAGTATGACCTTCTCCATCATCGCTGCAAACATCTTCAATCGGAACAGGAAACTCTCATGTCTGATGACCTGTGGCTTCAAATCCTGTTCGAACCTCTTTGCCTTACGCTCGTCTATGCTGACTTGATATGGCGCAAACCTCGCCAATTCGTTGAATTTCACGGCATACTCAGACACCGTCATCGCTCCCTGCTTCAGTTCCAAAAATTGAACCTCTAACTGACTCTTCGAACTCTCTGGGAAGTAGGTCTCGAAGAATAACTCCTTAAACCTATCCCAAGTCATCACTCCTGGTCCTTCCCGGGTTTTATTGGCTTACCACCAATAACTAGCTTCTGCTTTCAACATAAATGTTGCAAAAGCAGTCTTCTGTTCATCCACTACCCTAGCGACTTCAAATATCTTCTCAATCTCCATAATCTAGGTCTGTGCCTCGACCGGATTCGTTGACCCACGGAATTCAGGTGGTCCGACCGCCTTAAACTCCTTAAACGTTGTGCCTTAGATTTGAGGTTGATTCTGCAACGCTCCTGTTAGTAATGTCACTAGTTGTTGGACGGAATTATCCTCAACATCATTATTGTTAGTTTTCGCATTGGTTCTCTGACGGGGTGGTTCACGTCTGGGAGGCATTTTCTGTTTAAAAAAACATCTATTAGACTATTACCCAACTTTGTTAAGTATTTTCTAATTATCTTGCCTCCATAAAAGAATTAACCACATAACACTTTTGAATAAAATAATAGCTTTTTATTTATTCATCATAACTTTGAAAAACATAACAATAATAGCATCACTGGTATTTACATTCCTTTCCTGAACTACAAAAGTTACAGGACAACATCATCATTCTCATATCCCATGGTTACTTAACACTAGGGATTTACACATTATTTAACACTTATTACTTGCAAAATAGACACATTTCCTACGATGATCTATTAAGATACTCAATAGCCTTTTGACGCTCTTCTTCCATAACACGGAACATGGTTCGGCGATCTAACACGTATGATGGCAGAGTCTCGAATCGAATTGGATAACCCATGACCCGATCTTGAGCTCGATTGATCACGTGATTGAATACTTTATCCATCTCTTCCATCTTCATCCTCTTTGCTTGTCGGCCCCTTTATCGCTTCTTCCAGTTCGTTGATAAGCTTCCTCGTATGCGTCTTCAGCTCTCACCCTCTTGGTAGCTTCTTCATTCAGCTTTTTCTTCAGTTCCACGACCATCTCGATCAGTTGTTCTTTCTCTCCTTCACCAGCATCACTTCTCTTCAAAGATTAGTTAGACGTTCATCTCGATCCTAGATGTCATCGTCCTTCTGTGTCATTGCAGTCTGTTGTTCAGCTACTATCTCCTGCAACTCCTCAACTGTGTCCTGAAGTTCCACGTTACGGTCAGAGACTTCATCATACATACTGACGACCATCGAGGTTAGTGGAGTCTCTTCCTCCTCGTCCTCGTTATCCTCATCCTCCTGTGGCAACTCCACGGGATCCTCCTCATCCGTCTCCACATCATCATCCTCATCTTCAACCACTTTGACCAACGGGGCTGACTCCCGTGGAAGTAGTTGTTCCCAAACAACCTGAATGTTGCGACGCTCCTCCTCTATAGGCATTTGAGGTCCTTCCTCCTTAGCCTGACTGGATTCTCCGACATTAGTCATCCTGACAACAAAATTTTAAAGTTTTAGTTATTAATCATTCTACTCGACACTCGCGAGCACATAAGTTATAAACACATAAGCACATAAGTTTTTATTACTTCTTCCTTAAAACTCGATAAGAGTTATCTCCACTATCTTTTCAAAGGTTACTTCCTAAGGCTTTTTCCCCCACCTAAGGTTCATAACCTAAAGCTTTGATACCAACTTGTGACACTCCCCAAATCTCGGTACTTCATTACCTCAAGATTTGGTGTTCACATAATCAAAACATTCATTTATAACTACCCAATCATAAATGTAAACACCCAAAATTTTCTCAGACTACTATTACTAACATTACAGGGGAGGATGATTCGCTTTTTAAGAGAGAACCACGAAAGACAATCCAAATCCACACGGATACTACCGGAAGTTCAACATTAACCCCGAATCGCAACTGGGAGTAATAGGTTTCAACCTCGATTTAACCCCGAGACCTGCAGATACAATACTGGAAACACACACCGGAGAAGACCGATTAATCTCGGAGATAACCCCGAGGTATCAAGTCTCAGTCCCAACCATGGGAATAGCCACCAACCTTGGTGATAACCCCAAGGAATGCGCGAGAGATAACCCTGTAAATGCTTGTTTCAAATGCCATCGACTTTAATCTCGGCAGACTCACAACGAAATACTTTGTGCAACACACGGCAATCACATCGGAAGACAGCACACCTCAAAGATGACAATGAGGATCTTCAACAAATGCAGCAGTCCAATCTCAGCGAAGTCTGAGCAACGTCTGCTTATCGGCCCAATTCGACAGTAACACCAGTGAGGGGCAACATCGCCATCTCGTCCAACACGATGCCACGTCTCATCTCTACACAATAATGTCCCACAAGGCTAACCAATCCGGAGTGACTATTGTGCGGGGTAACGGATGAAAGTTGAAGCTTGAAGACCGGAGGGCATCATCCCATCTTCAAAGACTTCGTACAAACTCTAATCCCATGCCATCGTACAACTCTCGACAACGGCGGTCCGAAATAGGTCCTGAATACCTCAAAATGGATGCCCGAATTGCACTTCTCAAAATTTGAGTGGACATTACAAAGGCTCGAGTGCACGATTGAGACAACTCGACCGATAGAACCGGGCCGACCCGACCATCTGGTACACACTCATATGAGCTGCATAGGTACACCTGCAAAGACCTTTTGCCTATAAATAAGAGGCTTGGGGTGCTTTGATTTTAAGAAGAAAAAAGACGGGAAACCCCGCACAATTTGCTCAGACTCGCCATAAGTGTATTTTCCCACTTTCAAACACACGTGAGCTCATATATATCCTCTTTTGTACCCGTAAAAGCCCGGTGTTTACCCACTCTAAAGATATAGAAGCCCTTTTATCGATCATTTGTAAGCCTTCTCACACACTTTAGAGTCTTTCTGTTTCATCTTTGCACACACCCTTCTACACGTTGAGAGTTGTGTTGCTTGCTTTTTCAGGACTTGATCAGTGGTTTCTTTCGATGTATATATATATATATATATATATATATATATATATATATATATATTATATATATATATTGACTAACATTATCGAGTTATATATATATATATATATATATATATATATAGTCAATAGAGGCATAACTCGATAATGTTAGTCAATATATATATATATATATATATATATATATATATATATATATATATATATATATATTATATATATTAATTATGCCGGACTTTATTCGATGAGCCTAGACTTGATGCAAAGTGCGTTTATTCGCTTTATATATATATATATATATACTTATATATATCAACCTGTGTGTGGACTTTGTTCGATGAGCCTAGACTTGATTCAGTGCGTTTATTCGCTTATATATATATATATGTACTTATATATATCAACTGTGTGTCGGACTTTGTTCGATGAGCCTAGACTTCGGTCTGGTGCGTTTATTCGCTTTTATATATATACACTTATATATATTAACTGGGGTCGAACTATGTTTGATGAGCCTGGATTTTACATCTAGTGCGTTTATTGCTTTCTTATATATATATATACATATATATATATATATATATATATATATATATATATATATATATATATATTTGTTTTGTCTTGCACGGAGTTCCCTTCGTGGCGGTTGATAGTTTTACTGACTTTTCTTTATATTTCGTCTTCGCTCGGAGTTTACTTACGTGGCGAGTTGACTGATTTCTGACTTTTATTTACATTACGTCACACTGGAGTTTCCTTCGTGGCGGTTGGCCGTATCTGACTTTATTTATATTTCGATCCCCATGGAGGTGCTTTCGTGGTTGGTGATCCCATCATATATATATATATTTACCGCTTTTATATATATACCGCTTATTGCTTTTATACAAATTGCAATATTCTCGTATGCGCCTAGGAATCATGTGATCACAGATTCATCTCATTGGATCTAGATTCGGTTCCGTGATGGACATTTTCAAATTATAAGCGACTTTTGTAAATTATTCTGCGATGTCTCGTATTTCCTCGATGGTTTCTATACCCACGAGGAAGTCGGCATTATTTTTTTATATATTATTTTCGTACGGATGCTTCGCATTCGTCAAATAAAATCAATCAAGCCGATCACTTAATAAAAATGGGAGTGTAAAAGGTCTTAATTCCTATTGAGCAGCAGGATTTGAAAAACCTCTTTTATAAAACATCATTGCCATATCTTGCTAAAAACTGAATTTTTACATAAATTCAAATCCTGTGTATATAGGTTCGAAAGAGGCCTCACACAACTTTCATATAATAGCACATTGACCCACACACACACACACACACACACACACACACACTCAGATAATAGTTTCTTGAAAAGAGGTGGTCACCGTGGTAACACGGATGTCGGGGGGTGCCTAACACCTTCCCCCCGCATAACCAAGTCCCCGGACCCTAAATGAATCTCAGTTTTCCTGACCCGTATATCAGTGTCACATCACTGGGTCAATGTGCAAACCTTTTCTCGGTTGTGTTGGTACAACCATTTAAAAAACCAACTGGCGACTCTTAACAGTCCCATCATCGACATTATACATGTCGGACCTTTTTCACTTGTTTTTTCAAACAAATCTCACCTAAAATGAGAACACCAAAGAACAAGTAACGGAAAGGGACATCCAAAAATCCCGACGTCGACAAGTGGCGACTCTGTTGGGGACCTCCAGTAAGAGGACTTAAGCCGCTACTACAATCTTTTCAAAACTGTTATCTGCTTGTGTGTGGATGTTGCATTTACATTGGATGAATGTGTACGAATGCATGTCTTGTTTGAGCTTAGTGCTTCGCATCATATCTGCGTGTGATGTTAGTGCTTCAGACTATAAATCGCTTATGATATTAGTGCTTCGCACATGTCATCATTCAGAGCACGGTGAGACGCGATGTATGTGAATGTATGTTGTGTGGTCCCTCCACGGGAGGCTATCCGTCGGTGTTTGATTATGGACTCGTGAGAAGACTAATTCTCCGAGGCTCGGGAAAGGCACCACCCAAATTCGCTCCGGTTGAAAAATAGGATTAACTTCCGCCTAGTAGATTGCGATGATTTGGGAACCTTCAAGCCAAAAAGCCGTGAGAGTAACCTAAGATAAAGTCACCGATAAACCCAAAACAAAGGAAAGTCTCTTCATGCCCTCATTTCAATTATTGTAAACACAATTACTTGTAATTTCAATCCATATCTATCTCCATGTAATGAGAAATATGAAGCAATATGTCCACATACATGTTACGAACAGCTGACACCCGTTTTGCAGGATAAAATTCCTAAAATGGACACATCACATAGCATGTCATTATACACCTTCCCTAAGGACTAAACTATGCCAGTCTTTCGCAGGGAATCAATCGGACCTACTACCCGGTCAAAGTCCAAAAAGGCAACAGGCCTATAGTCAATCATGTCATCATCCGACCAGATTGAACTTAATCCAGTTTCTCACAAAGAGTTCGACGGATTAAGCAAACAGATTACAGATTTGGCTGTTCTATTAAAAGAATTACACGGTCTACATTGGGGTTAGAAAATACCAGACATACCGAGCCCTCCACACAAGGAGGAATTCCGGTCATTACCATACCAGAGCCAAAATTGGATACGACCAACAAAACGCAGGATGCTGCCCATTCCACTGGAGATCCAGACAATGGTGACATCAAAAAGAAAGTCCTCCAAATGGAAGAGACCCTTCGCACTATCAAAGGAATTGGAACACACGGGAGTGTTTCATATGCTGATCTATGTATTTTTCCTGGTGTTCACTATCTAGAAAAATTTAAAACTCCTTACTTTGAAAAATATAACGGGTTAGGGGATCCTTATACACATTTAAAAGTCTTTATTGGAGAACTGGGATCCTATGCAGATGATGAAAAACTCAGAATGTAATTATTCCAAAAGAGTCTAACTGGAGAAGCCCGTTCGTGGTACACAAGATTAGACAACTCCAAAATTCACAGTTGGGAAGCGCTAGCACATGCCTTCCTCACTCAATACAATTTTCAAACTCAGATGACTCCCGATCGGTATCAAATTACCAAGATCAAAAAACAGTCTAATGAGTCTTTCAGAGAGTATGCCCAAAGGTGGAGACACATGGCTGCCCAAGTTAGTCCTGCCATGACAGAATCAAAAATGGTCATGACATTCATAGACATACAAGAAGCTCCTTTCTATGAGAGAGTTTTAGCCGGCATCGGCAAACCGTTTTCTGAAATGGTTAAACACGGGGAGATGGCTGAAATGGGGTTGAAGTCAGGAAAGATTCAAGACCTAGCCTCACTCAAAGCTGTTGCTGATCACATCCAATCTGGAAATTATGGGAACAACCCCCGGAGGGTCCATAAAAAGAAAGAGGAAGATGTTTTCCTGATACTACAGGGACAAAAAGGCAATCAAAGTATGCCCATTCAAAGGAGAAACTACACTCCCTTTCCAGCACAGTCTGCAAACCCTCCAGTACCAAAAGGTGGAGAAGTCAAACACCATCGAGTGTTTACACCCTTATGGGATACCCTCGAGAACATTTTTAATCTTCTGACAACACAGAAGAAAATTACGCATCTTCTTCCACCAATTTTAGCCTTAATGGCGGGGGTTTCATCTTCGCTAGGAAATGTGCTTATCATTAGGGGCACACGGACATGATACTCGGGATTGTTGGGCCTTGCAACACAAGATCCGAGACCTAATAGATAATGGAGAGATCGTAGTCACCAAACCCGATCAAACCTCACGTGATAAGACAACCCTCTTCCTTAACACAAAGAAGAAGAGGTCAACATGATTAATTGGAGCAGTGGACAGAGTTCCAACTTCAGCTGTGACTCCCCCCAGACCATCAAAGATGGTGATGACAGATGGGATTATGCTAAGTTCCAGTTCACAATGGAACGAAAGATGAAAGCTATCTGCAAACAAATTGAGCAATTGGCGGAACTGGTGACTTATCAGCATCAAGTGACTCGGCAATTAATCATCCAGGAGCATGCCAGTCTCCTACCAATCATCATGAATATTCCCTCGTCCCTTTCAGAAAATGAAATGCTGGAAGATAAAGTGACGAAGAGAGCAAATGCCAAAGCCCGTCGGGATTTCGCCAACAAACGGGAATTCACCTATTTGGGCCAACCCATGGAGGAAATCCTTCACATGTTAATCAATGAAGGAAGGATCAGTTCCCTTCTACCTCCAATCAACCCCCATTCGAGACGGTAACAACTCGATGGAGTATGTCAATACCACTCCCGTCTCGCGGTCACATCACCAGAAGAATCTTTGGGCACTCGCCACCTTATTCAAAATCTAATCGACAGTGGTGTGTATCTGGCTTGGCGAGATAACGACAATGTGTTACGAGCAAGTGAGAATGCAGGCCCTACTAAGTGGAAAAGTGTGGTAGCAATTATATCTACTGAAGGTGAAGGGATTAATACTGTTCTCACAACACCGATAATTCAGCTCAAAGGAGGAAGAAATCCTTTGAAAGTAGCCGCTCCCGAGCCAATCAACTTGCCATGCAGAGCACAATATCCTATTGTTAGCTTGCGCAAGGTTCCGTGGAATTATGGAGAAGGTGAAGGATCCACCTCACATACCACTGCTGCAGTGTCGAAGGAAAATCCACTGTATCCTCCCCATCGGGTGATGAACCCCACCACCAAATCCAAGGGGAAAATACCCATGGAGAAGATTGAAAAATTCCTCCACGCTGTGGGTCATAACGAAGCCTCGGTGGTTTTAAGCTTGAAGGAAGCTCCACCACAAATATCAATTTTGGACTTGGTCCTAACTTCCGAGAATCCCGGAAGGTCTTGTTAAAGGTTTTGGAAGAAGCCTATCTCCGGACATCGGTGGATCGTGAAAAATTTTAACACATGGTTGATCACATTTTCAAAACTAATGTGATATCCTTCATCGATGATGACATACCGCTTCAAGGGACCGGTCATTCGCAAACCGTTGCACATTCTTTGTCTTGTCCTCCAGGATATATGGTGGTCGGAGTCTTAATAGATGGAGGTTCTCTCGAATATCCGCCCATATGCCACCTTGGTGAAGATGAATATCAATCTCAACCGAATTCGGAGTAGCCATACTATCATCAAAGCTTTTGATGGAGCCCGCCGTAACTCGGTTGGAGTAATTGAGCTGCCAATCAAAATTGGCCCTCATACATTCTGTGTATCCTTCCATGTGCTCAAGATAGATTTAGGATACAACCTGCTCTTGGGACGACCATGGATCCACATGGCAGGGGCAGTCCCCTCCACCCTTTACCAACAACTGAAGTACATTATCAACAATAGCCTGGTCACGGTCAACACTGAACCAGAGATTCCTCAGCATGGGGATATACCGTTCATCAATGCCAATGCAGACGTAGAACGGTCCGGTTTTCATGCTTTGAAATAAGCAACACCCAATACCACGCTATCGAGCACCATTGCTCGAACCCACATTTACGATGAGGTGATGTCACCACTCAAGAAATGATGTCGTTGGAGTCATAAAGCCGTGACAAGGGTTGGGTAAAGATGGCCAGGTATCCAAGACCCCATTCGATTAACCAAGCAAGTTGGAGCAATTTGGACTAGGCTATTCTCGCCGACTCTAGTCATAGGAATCCTCATAAGCATCAGCAGATTCCTTTGGCTTCAACCATGTGGCGTTTGGCTTCGCCTTCAAACTCCGAGTCCGCACAACCTCCAGTAAAGGTGCCAGCCAATGTCATGGCCATGTTATTTCCTAAGTCAAAACCGGTGGAGGAAAAGAAAATCGTTATTCCAAATCCCGCAATTGAAGAAGAGGAGAGGAGAATCAAGGAAAACGTTGTCCGAATAATGTCGGGCATGCGCATCATCGTCCATGATGAAC
The DNA here is from genome assembly GCA_020205605.1 of Panax ginseng. NCBI lineage: Eukaryota > Viridiplantae > Streptophyta > Magnoliopsida > Apiales > Araliaceae > Panax > Panax ginseng. The sequence continues at coordinate 80,905,765 of CM035143.1, read as the reverse complement.
ATACCAACAGATACACCCCAGATGATGATAGTCCTGACGTAATGGCCATCATTCGGGACAAGGAGGATGATGACAATCCCTCCATCACTGCGGTCCACCCGGACTTTACCCTTACCAATTGGAACAACATTCCTTGCTTTGGTCGACAAGGGTAAAGCGGGCATAAATTCTTTTCTGCCCTGTAGATACAATAAATGCTTACTTTTCTGTACAGTATTAGCAATATATTTTGCCAGTATATGCTAACACTGTGTATGATCAACGCATTTCATATATACTAAGTGAAAGCATATTTTGTTTCAGGACTCTGAATTTAGATGTGCCTGTATTTGCGGATACGATGCCTCTCCTACACAAGAATTGTACCTTTGATGTAGAGATGAATTCAGCCTTGATGGATCCCCAGGATGACATTGAGGTGCCTCCAGAAATTCAAGAATGGGTCAAAGACAAACCCAAACCCAACCTTGATCAAACCATTTCTTTCAATCTCGAAACCTTAGAAAGCCCTAAGTTAATCCAGATTGGTTCAGACCTTACCCCAAACCAACGGAATGACATGGTTATGCTATTAACAGAATTCCAGGATGTGTTTGCATGGTCTCATGAAGACATGGTGGGTTTATCCACTGACATTGTCCTTCATCGCCTTCCCATTAAAGAGGGATTTAAGCCGATCAAGCAAAAGCTCAGGAGATTGAAACCTGAGTGGAGTTTAAAGGTGAAAGAAGAGATTGTGAAACAATTTCAAGCCGGCATCATCATGGTGTCTACATATCCTGAGTGGATATCCAACATTGTGCCCGTACCTAAACCTGGAGGGAAGGTGCGAGTTTGCGTGGATTACAGGGACTTGAACAAAGCTTGCTTAAAAGATAGCTTTCCCATGCCATTTATCCACATTCTCATTGACAATATTGCTCAATACGACATGTACTCCTTTGCTGATTGCTTTGCGGGGTACCATCAGATCATGGTTGCCGAGGAAGATCGTGAGAAGACTGCTTTCATCACTCCTTGGGAAACTTTTTGCTATAGACGGTTGTCATTCACCTCATCAATGCGTGAGCTACCTATCAACGAGCTATGATGGCTCTTTTCCATGACTTAATGCATAAAGAGATTGAGATCTACGTGGATGACATCATTGTCAAGTCCCGGAAGGAGGATGAACATCTAGACCATCTCAGAAAGTTATTCAACAAGTTGTGTAAGTACAACTTGAAGTTGAATCCAGCTAAGTGCGCCTTTGGCGTCAAGTCAGTCAAGTTGCTAGGATTTCTAGTCAGCCACAAAGGGATTGAGCTGGATCCTACCAAAATCCAAGACATCACAGAAATGCCCATTCCTCAGACAGAGAAGGAAATACGTGGATTTTTGGGAAGGATCAACTTCATCAGCAGGTTTATCTCCCAACTCACAGCAACCTGTGAGCCAATCTTCAAGTTATTAAGGAAGAACTCCTCCATGAAATGGAATGATGAGTGCCAGAATGCCTTCCTTACAATCAAGAAATAGCTAGTCAAAGCTCCTATCTTGGTACCACCCAGGGATGATGTTCCCCTGTTCATGTACCTGTCCATAAGTGACAATGCCATGGGCTGTATGCTGGGACAGAAAGACGATAGAGGCCAAGAACGAGCTATCTATTACCTCAGCAAAAGGTTCAGCAGCAGTGAACACAAGTACACTCTGATCGAGAAGACGTGTTGTGCTTTAACATGGGCTTTCATGAGGTTACAACATTACCTCCATGGTCACACAACCCATCTCATATCCCGCATGGATCCTCTCAAGTACGTGTTCAACAAACCCATGTTGAAGCGCCGATCGTATCGGATGGCGATTGATCCTACAACAATTTGACATTGTATATGTGACTCAAAAGTCCATCAAAGGTCAAGGAATCGCAGATCAACTGGCCGCCGCACCTTCAGGGAATTTGAAACCCTTGGAAACATATTACCCCGATGAAGGAGTAATGACAGTGCAGCAACACCATCTGTACAATACACGCCAATCATGGATGATGTATTTTGATGGAGCTGTTAACATGAAAGGTTACGGAGTGGAGCAATTCTAGTATCGACGATACGGGAGCGATATCCGTTATCAATTAAATTACGTTTGTCGGCACCAACAATACTACCGAGTATGAAGGCATCTCATGGGGCTAAAACTTGCCTGCTCGATGGGCATCAAGCTTGTTAATCGCCCTTGGAGATTCGGAGTTAGTAATCAGATAATCCACCGGAGTCTATCAAACCAAGGAACTACATTTGCTGCCTTACCATTGGCAGGTTTTGAAGATGGCTTTGGAGTTTGAAGAAATCTCCTTTCTACACATTCCTCGTAATAGGAATGATTTCGCGGACGCATTAGCAACTTTGGCCTCCTTGATTTGCATATCAGACAAGGAACACTTGCCAAGCGTCACAATTTCCCTGCACAAGGCCCCAGCCTATGGGAATTACGTTAGAGAAGTATCGGATGAGCTACCTCCCATCTAACCTCCTTGGTATCAGCATATCAAGGAATATCTGCAAGATGGATCTACACCCGCTGAGGCGAGCCTGACTGAGAAAAGGTGGATCCATCGACTTGCTATGAAGTTCTACTTGAGTGGAGATGCGCTCTATAAAAGAGATGCAGGACTAGGTCTCCTCAGGTGTCTAGACAAAGATCAAGCCCAAAGGCTTATGGATGAAATCCATGGCGGAGTCTGTGGCCCCCACATGAGTGGCCCCCTCCTTGTCAAGAAAGTCCTCAGGACGGGACATTATTGGCTATCTCTCAAGGCTGATTGCCATGACCACGTCAAAAGATGCTATCAGTGCCAGATTCATGGGAATGCTATACACGCCCCTCCACGGGAGCTCCACAATATGAGTTCGCCTTAGCCCTTCTCAATGTGGGGAATGGACGTTATTGGGCCCATTGAGCCTAAAGCCAATAATGGTCACCGATTTATCTTTACCATGATCGACTACTTCACCAAGTGGGTAGAAGCAGCCTCCTTCCCCAGGGTTACTAAAGAAGTCATCATTGCTTTCATCAGAAACAATTTCGTTTGTCGATATGGACAACCAGAGGTGATTGTGTCAGACAATGCCAAAAACCTCAACAACAAAATGATGGAGGAGTTATGTAGTAAATTCCACATCAAACATCTTAACTACGTCATCTATCGTCTCAGAAGATGAGCAGTCTTAGTTGAAGCGGCTAACAAAAATATCAAGAAGATTATGCAAAAGATGTCAGCCAACCACAAAGATTGGCCTAACCTGTTGCCTCTTACTCTGTTAACCTACAGAACCACAATGCGTACTTCAACTGGGGTAACCCCCTACGCTTTAACCTATAGGATGGAAGCAGTGCTCCCAATAGAAGTTGAGATGGAATCTCTCAGAGTGTTGATCGACGCTCAGCTTGATGAAAACCAATGGGTACAAGACAGGTATCACCAATTGTCTCTGATAGACAAAACTATCTTCCATGGTCAGCTATACCAGCAAAGGATCGCCAGATCCTACAACAAAAAAGTCCGGCTACGGCAATTTAAACAACATGACTTGGTTCTGAAGAAGATTCTTAATAATGAAGATCAGGCTAAAGGAAAATTCGGTCCTAACTGGGAAGGCCCGTTTATTGTCAAAGAAGTATTGATAGGAGGCGTTCTCAGATTACAAGAAATGGACTGGCGATGAATTTCCACAACTCATCAACTCGAGATAATCGTAAAAGCAGTATATGTCCGAAGTAACCAAGAAAACACCACGGTGCATCATCATCAGTCACCAGTCATTCCGGTTCTTTAACCCTTTACCACCTACAACTTGCTACACTTTGCCCTCGTGGAAACATACTCTTCAAGCCGGTGACTGGCTTTCTCCTTTCAGCTCATACAACTTAGGTCATCCCACCATGGATTGAACCTCTTGCGTTCATGATTTGGCTACCCATACATGGGATCAAACTTCTCCGCACTGCAGCTTTATCCTCAACCTAGGATTAAACTTTCTCCTCCCGCACTCGACCTACACATGGGATTACGCTTTTCGCATACCGAGGGCGTAACTCGTCGACTTGATCTCTTCTTCAATAGGAGTACGTAGGTAACCATGTTACATGGCCCGGTCGCAATAAAACAAAAGCAACAAAAACATTTCTACCCTCTTCAACTTACAAAAGCAAAAACAAGCAAAAACATTCCTACACCATATCGCCCATATCAAACGTTGAACCTCTTACACGTGTTCGAACTACTACGAGACTGATCTCCTCTTCAATAGGAGTACATAGGCGTGCCATTCATGAGTGCGGTCTCACCCCTACCAAAATACAAACCATTGTCGTGGTGTTGGGATTCTCTTTTAATCCACTACATTTCATCCGGCTTCAGACCAAAGGGATGGAATTACCTGAACTCCTCCCAAATAGGAGATTCGGCGACCATCTAAGATGCGGTCATACCTCGAAGAGCAATACTAAACCATAAGAGGTTGAATTAACTAGGCTTCTCCTAAATAGAAGTATTGGCGACCATCTGTGGTGCGGTCAATCTCAGAGAGGAAAGCCACATTCCTTTCCATATTTCCATTCAGAAACAAGTCCCAAGACACCAAAGATGGTATGGATATACATAGATCGATGATCCATTCTGAACTATCCAAAGACAGCTCAATGTCCATCCACCAAGGAAGAATTTGAGAATTCATCCGGATCACAAGCCACAAGCGGCCAGACAAAATATCAAGCAAATAGCAAGGCATATCTAAAAGGGAAGTGATCCAAAATATATTTCCCTATCATATATAATGTTGTATGATATATATACAATGTGAACTCATACATGACAAAATGGCTAAGCTTAGTGCATGCGGGTAAATACAAGATCATCTACTGAATCGTGGTACATGCGAGCTAGCAAGACCAACATGGCATCCCTCTCGGATGAAGGAGGTAAAGCTGTAGTCTCCTGGATAAGAATATCCACACGACCCAACAGATCTGTAGCCATCTGCATGATGACCATATGTTCATCGATATAAGCACTCATATCTGCGATCATACCAGTGTTAAGGGACCTCATAAAGATTATCTGTGATAAACCACATCCGTGCAGATATAAAACTATCCCGCTCAACTATCACTGCATCTCTGTCTGACCTGGCCTCATCCCGCTCAACAACAGCGACATCTATACGAGCTAATGCCTCGTCTCTCTCTAATAGGGCAGTGTCCCTCACATCAAGAGCAATCGACATCATAGATCGAATCTGGTCTCTCTCAAAGGTCATCAGATGAAGACTTTTATCTAAATCTTTGTCTTAAAGTCTTTGGATCACAAAAAAATCTTGGTACTAGGAGAATCCGGAAGAAATGCTGGCAACCCAACAACAGTATCCTCCTCGATGTAGGTACCAATATCCTCTATAGGCTCTACGTCGTCGAACTCAATCTCAGGTACTGCAAATACTGCTGCAGCCGATAAAACCTCCATCTCCATCCATGTGGAGCACTCTGCGGAATAACCGGGACGACTGACAGGAAAAGCAGCTAGCTCACGTTGATCCCAAAGAAGCGATATACGAGATCGGTCCTCGCACCGAGAGGTATCGAGACGGTCGAATACCGACCGCCCCCGAAAGGATGAAAATCCTCGGCCCTGGTCAAAGCGCGATATCACGACCCAATGGATGATAAGTCGTCACGCCCCTTAAGCCAGCCAAAGGGAGGAAATCCATGCCCAGAGCATGAGTAATGAAGCTGTATGGTGAGCAAAGCCCCGAGCACAACAATATGCTAAATGGATCTCGGATATCTACCAAAAATGTGAACCAGGACTGAGCATCTATACACTCCGATGGCTGAAAGGAATACGACATAGCCACCTCATGGGAGAAACAATGCCCGTGCCATCTAAAGGTACCAACTTGTCGCAAATGTGACATAAACCACACATACAGAATGACCGAACTCCCTGTAAACACACCTGATGGGTAAAGCACGGCAGATGGGGACGACGATCGCAAGGTCTCGCCATGATCATAGGTACAATGGTACGACCCTCCACGAGAGCTCTCACCGCCATGATAACGCCTATATCTATCTCATCCATGTACCGCGGCATGTGTATCGTATGACAAGTACACATAGTATCGATTACATCAACAACTCGTAGAATGCCAATGATCCTCCCAAACACGGTGAAATCCCCTAAATGTCGTGAGTATCTATCCTCCGCACCAAATCTGTCACACAGAAAACGCTGAGAGATCACATGGCCAGATGTCAGCTCATCCTGTACCACTCTGCGCCTCAATCCGGTGAGAGTCATGAATCGTCTACTCATGTCTCCCAAAGCCATGTGTACGCAAGGTCGGTCTAGGGGCAGCATCATCAAACGGGCATACTCCTCTATAGTAGGAGTCAACTCATGGGTGCCAAAGCGAAATACCTGCCTATCAGCTAGCCAATGCTCTAGCATCCCATCTTCAAATATTGCAGGAACCTGAAATGCCAAAAGGGTCATGGTATGCTGCAATAACAGATCTATAGTCACCCTATCTGGTGGTGACATCTTTATCGCATCACACGAGCAAGATACCCAATACCACCATTGACGGTGGGGTATGATCTATACGGCTAACTGTCGAAGAAGACATCTGTGCGGGCCGTGTCATAAGACCATCCAGGGGTCAATACCGAGTATCTCTGGACATATATACATATGCATAACATGATACATACATAACAGATAATGGATGGCAATATGATATAGGGAATAAAAAAAACGGTGCATACATTCCTAAATATATCATCATCTAATACATCAGCTCTATATAGCTACCAGCACATGAAAATGGGGCACAAATGCCCTACTACTAACAGAGGCCTATCTAAAGATATAGCGAGAATGGGGAACAGCCACCCAATATCTAACAGAGGCCTATCAAAAGATATAGCGAGAATACACATCAGAAGAAGACAATGGTCTCGATGTTCACATCCTCAATCTCGCCCACACGATGTAATTCCTCCCGAGTCACTGGATCTCTATCAGCGAGGATGTCGAGGCCTATAAAGGGAGGATCTGCAAGCAGAAACCAAATGGGTCGTCTCGAGGTGCCAAGACACGAAATGGAAGGAACAAATGTCTCGCCTCCTGCTTTGGATCTCTCGCCCAAATGCCGAATAAATATCTCGTGCCGATCCAACCGCCGGGTCAAGCTATCAATCTGGGTCGGATGAGTCGAAGCTCGATACACAAGCCACCCAATCCGTCATCATCAAAGATCTCGGAACCATGTCCCCATAAAGCGTGTGGCACGGATGGGCACCAATAGTGCGAGGGAGCCACCGGCCATTGGAATATCTCCCGAGTACATGGACCCTCGGATAAATCAAAACCGTCAACTCCCAACAATGGAATATCAATGGCGGGTGACTGTGATACAGGCCAATGACGCCTAACAGGAGGCAAGATCGGTATATGAATCTCCCCTGTGGTGCTCCTAATAGCACACTCTCCTAAATAGAGCTCCCAGCCTCCATCGGTGAAAAAAGGAAATCTCCGGGTGGAAATCAAATACTCTACTCCAGTAGGGTGTCCATCCTCAAAACCGATGATCAAATGATCCCCTGAATGTGGAAGCCATGTGATGGTGTCGGCTGTTAGTAACTCCAGCTGCATATGGCAATGAGCGAAGCCCTCAGATACAAGGACCTTTGGCAAAATAGAATGATGCCATCGTCGTCCTTGTGGATAGTTATATAAGCCTAACACACTCACAGGACGCAAATATGGAAGCCTCTTATAGGCCCAAAACTGCCAACACAATGGAAAAACATCTGCTATCAGTAAACACTCTTAACCTATGATAGAAAAAGACAAGAGAAATACTCACCAGCAGAAACGGGTAAAATCCTAGCCAAGCCTCGGTCAAACCCTGTGAGCGCAAACGCATGCCCAGAAGAAAATAGGCAAAGGTGTAAGAGCCCCAATCGTACTCTCCTATACGGTCCACATCGCGTGTGGCGCTGACCAGAGCGAAAGATACCGTAGAAGAGTTATCTGCTATGAAGTAGCCTCGAATGATTATCAGGAACAATCGCCGCAAAACGCGATCCCTGATCCTGACATCATCAAGCATGGGTTCACTCAATAGCCCGCTCATAACATTTACGCTCAAAGGACTTGAACGGACAGTCCTACCTTTGAGCGCACCCGCCGGAACTCCTAACAAGGACCGGACGACAGTAGGGGTGATATTCACCATGCAAGGAACTGGCTCCCCTCCAAACTCCATACCTTTGATAAATCGCCAATCCATAGGCGTCATCATCACCTCGCAATCCAGTAGGTGGAGTGACTGAGTCTGATGAAACCATCGCTCAGACAATGCCCTGAGGTAACCCCAGGGACAACGATAGGGAATGATAGAGAAAAATGCCCCAAATCCTAACTCATGCACTACTGCTCTATAATCAGGATGAAGCACCTGGTACATGGAGTGGATGCTAAACCCGATTCCGAGGTCGTGTAAAACACGGAACTCGCATGGAAGCACGATCAACATCGGGACCTTTTAATCCTCATCAATAGGAAAGAAGGAAGATAAGGCTAACGTCATACCTCGTTAGCATGCAAGTACATCGATGGGTGTCTACCCAAATCACCTAGCAACTCTGGGTTCACCACCTGGATGCTCGGAAGCTCCATGCGAGGGATATGTACAACAGGAGCGGGATCCTCAATATCCACCTCCTCGCCCTCTCACGTGCGGAACCACTACCGGACGGGACGAATCACGTACCTCCACCAACCGAGGCGAGGTCAGCCTCGATGTAATCTGGGACGAGACACTTGAAAGCCCTCCGCCAGACGCCAGAGGCGGCCCTGTAAGAACCTTTCGGTGATCCGGATCCATAATATCCGGACAACAAGTCTCCAAATCACCTCAGAAAGGGTGTGGTATTGCCTTACCTGGAGCTTTCTAAAATGCATTATATGACTATATGAATGCATGCATTTACTTTAATATATAATAGAGTTAGAATGCATAACTACCCAATGCCTACATTTGGAAAAATTTCGCCATAGTCCCTTTGAAAATAGGACTATCCACATGCTATTGTGTGCATGTCTAGGTGGCCATTCAAGAACTTTTTGTCCCAAAGTCATATACATAATATATGCATTAAAATCAAACTCATCATGCATATAAGGCCAACCTTAATGCTAGGAGTATCTTTCCTTTCTACCTTTTGCTCATTGGACCTCAAATAGGACAAAAAAATAGCGAGAAAAAGGTGCCAATTTGGTATCTCAAAAGTCAAATTTTTTCACATCATTATGTTCAGCATGGTTTAATACTAACATTTACTATGTTGAATATTTTTTATTAAGGCATTTGTGCATACATAATCACTACTATGTGTTTAGATGCATTTCGTGCAATATCTCACAATCTAACGGACAGAAACTGGAAAAAAATACATGTATGCGTTACCAGAATAGGGTAGAACACTTGTACGGTGACAGAATTTGCAGAAAGCAGCCCGAACTTAGCAAATCTGGAAGTGGCTCGCGGTTTTTCTAAAGTGAAACAAGTTGAAAGTGACTTGTGAAGTGAAGCCTGCTGGGATTTATAATCCACGCCTGGCCGCAGGCCCACCTACGGCTGTAGCAGGTGCACCTACGGCTCCTCTATATGGGTCCCACCCCTCCGGCTCGGTCCAGTTCGATTTGAAACAGAGTTCTTACGGGCTAGAAAGGTCAAATCGGGAATAAAAATGCCATGCAATTGAGCAAAACAGCATACAATCCTGGTCTTCTCAGATGAGACTTTGAATCTGCACATCACTCATTGGTAGTCACCTGAACACAAGGTATACTCTTCCAATGACCTCAGTTGTCGCAAATCACATTCGACAATACCTTATATAGGTCCGATGCCGCCGACTCTGGGTAGTTACCCTACATGGATCCCTGACGGGGGTTACAACGTGAATCTCCGACGGGGGTTACAACGTGAATCCCCGACGGGGGTTACAACGTGAATCCCCGACAGGGGTTACAACATGAGTGCCCGACGGGGGTTACAACGTAGATCCCCGGTGGGGGTTACAACACGTTCATCCGTTGACAATTCTATCAACGAAGGTCAAACAGCCTTGACATTATTTCAGCCGATGGTAGGTAAACCCATCGAAGCGTTGACAACCATTCGGTAGTTGCGTATGTACTTATGCGTCCCCAATAGGTCCCCGACGGGGGTTACAACGTATATATCCGGCGGGAGTAGCAACGCATGCTCATCCATTGACACACGTATCAAGGAAGGTCAAGCAACCTTGACATCATTTCAGCCGATAGCGTTTAAACCTGTCAGAGCTATAGAGCTATTCGAGGTTCTCATACCCAAATGCTCATATTCCCCAGCGAATCCCCGGCGGGGGTCACAATGCAATGCTCCGTTGATCTACATGTTAGCAAATGTCAAGCAACCTTGACGATCTCCTCACAGAGTTTCAGTCATTGATTCACACATCAGCAAAGGCCAAGAAACCTTGACAGCATATCCCATAGGATGTTTCAGCCATTGGTTCACAAGTCAATGAAGGTCAGGCATCCCTGACAGCATTTGCTGTTGGCAGTAAATCCAACAGAATCATGACGTATTCTGGCGATACTAACCAGGAGAGGTCAACATTATCCAAGAGGATAGATGATGGAATATGTTATACACATCCTCAAATAGATCAAGCTTTATCCCCATAGATCTCTTACACATAAGAGATACCCCTTCAGCATCATGTCGTTATCAAGAACACAGGAATTTGGTGATAACTCCAACACCAATATCCTAACAGATTTGGCTTGCACATCGATCTGGTCAAGATTGCCAATCCCCGGTTGAAGCAACAGACGAGAGAACCAAAGAATCATCCCCAAAGATGTTGGGCCACAACCCCGTACACATGCATCATACATTTGCATCATGTTGCTACCCTTAGAACCATGTTTATCTTGTTACGTTTCAAGTGTCTAGGATTCTTTATCCTACCCATGCATCGCCATGCATGAGTATGATAAAGAGGGCATCTGTGAACACTCGAAAGTTTATGTACTCATCATTATTAACATTACGGGAGGATGATTAGTCTTTAAGAGAGAACCACGAAAAGACAATCCAAATCCACACCGGATACTACCAAAAGTTCAGCATTAACCCCGGATCGCAATCTGGGAGTAACGGTTTCAACCTCGGATTTAACCTTGAGACTTGCAGATACAATATCGGAACACACACCGGAGAAGACCGATTAATCTCGGAGATAACCCCGAGGTATCCAGTCTCAGTCCCAACCATGGGAATAGCCACCAACCTTGGCGATAACCCCAAGGAATGCAGTTTCGGAGATAACCCTAGAAATACTTGTTTCAAATGTCATCAGCTTCAATCTCGGCACTCACAACGAAATACACTGTGCCAACACGGAAATCACATCGGGAAGACAGGCACACCTCAAAGATGACAATGAGGATCTTCAATAAATGCAGCGATTCAATCTCGTGAAGTCCGAGCAACGTCTCGCTTATCGGCCCAATCAAGCAAGAATAACCGGTGAGGGCAACATCACCATCTCGGCCCAACACGATGCCACGCCTCGTCTCTACGCAACAATGTCCCACAAGGCTAACCAATCCAGAGTGACTATTGTGCGGGGTAACAGATGAAAGTTGAAGCTTGAAGACCGGAGGGCATCGTCCCATCTTCAAAGACTTCGTACAAACTCTAATCCCATGCCATCGTACAACTCTCGACAACGGCGGTCTGAAATAGGTCCTGAAAATCTCAAAATGGATGCCTGGATTGCACTTCTCAAAATTCAAGTGGACATTACAATTGCTCGAGTGCACGATTTCGAGACAACTGGGCGACCCGACAGTAATCCCGGCCGACCCGACCGCCTTCTCTAGTACACTGCGGCACCTTTTGCCTATAAATAAGAGGTTTGGGGTGCTGATTTTAAGAGAAAAAAGGCGGAAACCTGCGATAATTTTCTCTCTCTTCTCGCCATCTGATGTATTTTCCACCTTTCAAACACCTGTGAGCTCATATATAGCCTCTTTTGTACCCACAAAAGCCCAGTGTTTACCCACTCTAAAGATATAGAAGCCCTTTTTATCAGTCAGCTGTAAACCTTCTCACAAACTTTAGAGTCTTTCTCTTCATCTTTGCACACACCCTTCTACACGTTGAGAGTCATGTTGCTTGCTTTTGCCCGGACTTAGGTCCATGGTTACCTTCCATTCAGATATATATATATATATATATATATATATATATATATATATATATATATATATCGACTAACATTATCGAGTTATGCCTCGATTGAGCCTAGACTTTGGTCCGGCGTTGCCATCGCTTTAATATATATATATATACTTATATATATTAATTTATGCATTCGGACTTTGTTCGATGAGCCTGAATTTTGATGCAAGTGCGTTTATTCGCTTATATATATATATATATATATATATATATATATATATATATATATATATATACTTATATATATCAACCGTGTGTTGGACTTTGTTCGATGAGCCTGAACTTTGATTCGATCGTTTATTCGCTATATATATATATATATATATATATATATATATATATATATATATATATATATATACTTATATATATCAACTGTGTGTAGGACTTTGTTCGATGAGCCTGAACTTGATGCCTCATGCGTTTATTCGCTTTTATATATATACACTTATATATATTAAGCTGGGGTCGAACTATGTTCGATGAGCTTGATTTTATATCAGTGCGTTTATTGCTTTCTTATATATATATATATATATATATATATATATATATATATATTTGTTTTGTCTTGCCTCGGAGTTCCTTCGTGGCGCTTGATAGTTTTTCTGACTTTCTTTATATTTCGTCACGCCTGGAGTTTACTTGCCGTGGCGATTGGATTTATTCTGACTTTATTTATATTACTCGTCTTTGGAGTTTCCTTCGTGGCGGTTGACCGTATATCTCTGACTTTATTTATATTTTCGATCCCCATGGAGGTGCTTCGTGGTTGGTGATCCTCGTATATATATATATATATATATATATATATATATATATATATATATATTTACCGCTTTTATATATATATACCTTATTGCTTTTATACAAATTGCAATATTCTCATGCGCCTAGGAATCATGTGATCACAGATTCATCTCATTGGATCTAGATTCGGTTCCCGTGATGGACATTTTCAGCTGTAAGTAGCTTGTAAATTATTCTGCGATGTCTGTATTTCCTCAGATGGTTTCTATACCCACGAGGAAGTCGGCATTATTTTTTTATATATTATTTTAAATGCGGATGCTTCAGATTCATCAAATAAAATCAATCAAGCCGATCACTTAATAAAATGGGAGTGTAAAAGGTCTTAATTCCTATTGAAGCAAACAGGATTTGAAAAACCTCTTTTATAAAACATCATTGCCATATCTTGCTAAAACCGAATTTTTACATAAATTCAAACTCTGTGTATATAGGTTCAAAAGAGGCCTCGTACAACTTTCATATAACAAACACATTAACCCCCCCCCCCACACACACACACACACTCAGATAATAGTTTCTTGAAAAAGGCGGTCATAGTGGTAAACACGGATGTCTGGGGTGCCTAACACACCTTCCCGATAACCAAGTCCCCGGACCCTAAATGAATCTCGATTTCGGCAATTCAGATATCGGTGTCACATTCTCTTTGGGTCAATGTGCAAAACTTTTCTCGGTTGTGTTGGTACAACCATTTAAAAACCAACTGGTGACTCTTATTAGCAGTCCATCGTCGACATTATACATATCGGACCTTTTTCACTTGTTTTTTCAAACAAATCTTACCTAAAATGAGAACACCAAAGAACAAGTAACGGAAAGGGACATCCAAAAATCCCGACGTCGACAATAAATAAAATTGAATAATAAACCTACCCATACAGGAATTACATAAAATAAAATCTCTCAGGTTATCTAACCTTTACAAACAATCATTCATGCGAAAAATTTAAATAAACTTCATTACATTCTTTAAACCAAAGTCTGATAATAAAACTATCAAAACTATTACAAGTCTTCAGTACTTGTTCATCTTTCCCTTTCCTTTACTGGTGCTAGGTACGTCACCCTTTCCATCTTTAGTCGTAAGGATTTTTGATGCAAGAGTGAGCAAATAAGGCTCACTTAAAATAACAATGAATAACTTTTACATTCTCTGCCCATTCAGGGGCTCAATAGAACTGGACAATAGGTTCTATTAACATCTTAAACATTCCTTGCCCATTCAGGGGCTCAATAGAACTAAATAATAAGTCCTATTAACATCTTAACATTCATTGAGGGTCTAATGACCACGAACCTTGTCCACAGTTATAAGTAATCTTTCAACTTAAACTTTTACAGTCATACGACCATAATAACTTTAAGGTACTTAGGGGGATCAACCATTTGTACATGTATTGTATACAAACATTTCAACGCAAAGTACAAAACTAAGCGTAACCCCTATAAATAAGGTTGTTCATCTCAGTATTTTGAGTACAAGTCCGCCCCAAAGATAGTTTGGTTTGGATACACTTCAAGGTAATTTGGAATTCAACGGACATCAACTAAGGATTAGTTGAATGAAAGATAATAACACTATGTTATTGAATAATCATAACTGAATAAATAATAGTACTAATAATAATAATAATAATAATAATAATAATAATAATAATAATAATAATAATAATAATAATAATAATAATAATAATAATAATAATAATAATAATAATAATAACAACAACAACATACGTTTGGATAAACCTGTTAAGTTAAACACAATTAAAATTTCAAATAAATTGCAACTCAGACATGATTGTGCATAATCATTATTTTTATTTCCCGTCCAAAAAAAATCGACGGAATATTGACTGTGCATATATTTGTTGACGTGACTCGTTATTTTTGCTGACGTGGAGCTGGGCTTGCCAGGCTTAAAAATTTCCTTAAAAAAAATATTGCTCATAAGTGTCGAACCTCAGACCTCTCCAAACTAGACACCTTATATTCCAATAAAAGCCAATAGACCAACTACCTAATCATGCTAAAATGAATGTAACACTAATATTTAAACAACTTTAATTAGCATCGTTTCTATGCATGTGAAGATGACATAATACATTTTTTGGTCACTGTACTAGGAATTGTAATAATAATAATAATTGTAATAATTGTAATAATAATAATAATAATAATTTTTAAATAATTAAAATAATAATAATAATAATTAAAATTTTAAATTATAATAATTATTGTAATAATACAGTGACCAAAAAGGGGATAATACAACGTATTATTACAATAATAATAATTATATGAATATTTATAGATAAATTTATATGAATATTTGTTTATATAATATATATATATATATATATATATATATATTAAAATATTCATAGTTACATTATATAAATATTCATAGTTACTTTATATATATTTAGTTTAATGTGGAGATTTAAGATGGATATATATATATATATATATATATATATATATATATATATATATATATATATATATATATATATATATAGATGGCAATATATATTTAGTTTAATGTGGAGATTTAAGATGGGTGTATATATATAGGCGGTAGTATAATTTATCTAATACACAAAAAATATAACATAAGAAGAAAAATATCATGCCTAGGTTTCGAACCTAAGACCTATTGGTTATTGGGCCATTAAGCTATCATTGAGTCATTCTAATTTATTAGTTAACCAAACTACCGCCATAACTTTGTAGCGGTAGACAGTGTAGTACATGAGCAAATGAGGGACAAATGAGTAATTTCTCATTTTATTTCTGACGCAAATTCTTAGGGAAAATCCATTTCAATCCGTGTCATCCAATGTTGCGATCAACGGTATAGATTATAGTTATTGGAATAGTACATGTGACAACCGATTACCAAGAATGGGGGCCCATATATATATATAGCCGTGTATATTCTATTTGTGCGCAGTCTTTCAAAATTGCGTCGCTTTGGCATATTTGTATTTTATTTCTGATTTGGGAGGAGAGGAGCTGTTTTTTTAATAAATAAATAAAAATCTGCCAAAACGATATAATTTTGGCAGACTATGCACAAATAAATTATACACAGCTGTGTATGACCATATTGCTTTATATATTAACTTACCAAACTATAATTATTAACTTGTTACAATTTGTTTACTTAAAAAACTTAATTGCGATGTCGAGAGGCGGGAGCAATAGACAATATAAGTTTGAAAAAAAGAACTAAATATTCAATGTAAACTTTTGAATCTAATTATAGATTATAAATATTACAAATTTTAAAAGTGTATATATATAGGGTTCTAATTCATGGCAATAGGTTGTTGTTAAGTACTATTCAAAGAACCATCATCTCTATCGTTAATCAATATAATTAATGGTTGAGATTGAAAAAAATAAAAGACTTGCTGCTAAAATTGTAGTGGCAGTAATTATACTTATTAATCTACTAAAGTAAGTGTAATTACTGTCGCTACAACTTTATAATGATAAGACTTTATTTTCAATCTCAACCATTAATTATATTGATCAATGATGAAAAACGATGGAGATGATGGTTGCTGGAATAGTATTCCTAACAACCGGTTGTCATGAATTAAACATATATATATATGATTTTTTGATAATTAAGAAACTCGAAATTGACCAAAATGAAAAGGTAATATGATTGAAGATAGTATGATTGATACATTGTTCAATAGAACTAATTATAATTAAATTTGAACATGTATTATTATTATTATGTAATTTGTATTTAAAAATTATAAGCTTATGATCACTAAATTATCCTTAGAATGACCAACCAAATTAATTTTTCTCCTTTTGGCTATTGATTGATAAGATTTTCTTTGAATGAAACAAGTTAATAATTATTTGATATATGATAATTATGAAATTAATAATTATATAAAAATACAATGAAACATAACTAATATATAATTAAATTTTCTTATTTTATTTTTTTTTTTTACACACTCAAAAAAAAGCATTTTATGAATAATATATTTCAATTTTATCCTTAAGTCAAATATTTTTATTTCTTAAATATAGATAAGACTTTAGGACTTTGGGTCTAAGCCGCCTGGACCAAAACGAGAAAACCGCGAACAAAAACCAGGGCTACGATGATATTCATGTTCTTTTTTCTCCATTCAACCTTAGAATTCTAAACAAAACCCTAATAAGATTCTCCTATTAAAGTGCTTTCTGGCAGGTCCTCTTCTCTCTCCGAATCCCAATACGATGAAGCTACACGATGAGAAATTTGAAGATCTGATTCGGAAAGGTATCTACTTGGCTTCCCCCCCAATGACTGATTAGTTTTGATCTAACTTTTTCGATAATTTTGAAGATTGGCGAATTAGTTGGTGCGATCCATTAAGTGTTGGTTGTTCCATGGGTTCTAATGACTTAATTGTTTGGTTTAACTAAATTATTTATTATTTTCAATTTAATTTGGGAAGTTACATAAGGAGTTTAAGTGATAGCTTAGAGATAGAGATATGCTTTTTATAGTGGTAGTTGTGTTTTTTCCCCATCATATTTCTCTTTTCTGTAATTTGAAGATTAAATTTGTCAAATCCTTATATCCATGTTCATCTTCCCTGTCCGTCATTCTCTCCCATTTTCTAGTCTGATTGAGTCAATTCTACTGATAGTGTTTTTTTTATTATATATGTTTAATTACTATTACCATGTTTTATTATCAACATCTTAATAATCTGAGGTGTGGTTTGGATTGCAATTGACTATATTTTCTCTCACCAGTCTGAAGAAGGACTGCTAGTAATGTCTGATAATGGTTGACTCAATTTGCGGTGAGGCAGTTGTATGTTATTCTCTTAATAACAATTGGTCGTCAATTAAAATTGGAATTATTTTTATTCTTTTGAACTTGTATGCAGATCTATTACTTACTATTGATGTTATACTTAATAAATTTGAAAATAATTTGTTAATTGCAATTTTTACGAACAACTGTATATGTTGGTAAATTTTTCTCATTTGATATTTCATTTACAGGCTTTTAATTTGGGAAGAATGTTATTACGGGCCAATAACTTATTCTGATCTACCACAAATGTCTTGTATTGAGAACCCAGACTTCACTTTTGATGATTGGGAAGCTTGTTTTGTATCTGCTTTGAAGCTCGTGACGTCTCTTCTCGGGGTACAAGCGGAGGATAGAGTCCGATTGCTTGTTAACAAGATGATGATGGACAATCATGTTAATCTTGTTGGAGAAGGGTATAATTTTTCAAGTTGTTTTTTTTTTGTTTTCTCTGCTTTATTTTGAGGGAAATTTCGGGTTGAAAAAGAGAATTTCACAGACGACTTGTCTTAATAATTTTGTTTTTTCAGGCTAGTTGGGCGGGCCGCATTTACCGAAAACTATAATTGGATTCTTTCTCAGAACTATGCTAGAGAATCCCATCCACCTGAGGTATATCATAGGATGAATGGTTCTGCTAATGGCTTAATATATATTCAATATATACTTTGCGATGATAAACTTTTTAAGGGCAGTTGTATATAAGTATTGACTTTGAGTTCCTACTAGTACCAGACATTCTGCTATCTCATTTCTTAGGATTGGAGCTTCCTTAACTAGGTTTCAGACTATGATGGATGCCAAAAATGTTGTTTTAAGTTATGGTCTTTGCCAGATACAATACATTCTAAGACATTAAGTTTTGATAATGTTGATCAACATGTCTAGCGGCTCTTATGTTCAT
Organism: Panax ginseng; assembly: GCA_020205605.1. Taxonomy (NCBI): domain Eukaryota; kingdom Viridiplantae; phylum Streptophyta; class Magnoliopsida; order Apiales; family Araliaceae; genus Panax; species Panax ginseng. The sequence continues at coordinate 80,886,858 of CM035143.1, read as the reverse complement.
TTTAAAAATTATCAAATAAAGTAATCCAAAAATTATTCATTGGTCATACTATTTAATTAAGGCCATTGGCATGAATCAACCAGATTTTGGATATACATGCTATCACATGTCATATCTTGGCATGAACCTACTGCATGTCATATCTTTGTGTTCCATTTACTTCTTGTAAGAGTAAAAAAATAAGATGTATAAAACATAATTTGGATGCTTTATTTTACTTTAGAAAACTTTGAACCATCATTCTTAAGTGGGGGTAGATGCATTAACTAAAAATGCATTATTTGATGATCTCTGGAGTATAAATTAGTTGCACACTTAATGGTGCTAAATTACTTCTTCGGTGTTTATCATCATGTGTATCTTCATAATTGTTCTTACATATGCGTACTCTATAGTTGTTTATGCCTAGATGTCAACTATAAAATTTTATTTTCTACTAGTTGTTGAACTTTTCAAGACTTTGCATATTGTCCTTGCTATTAAGCTTGGAATGAAACCTCAACAGGCAATATTTGAAGTGAAAACTCTTTCTGATGTTGAAGGGTTGTGTGTTGCATTTGCAGGCATTCATGGGTCTTCTGATCCTTGTCTTACTGTTAAGGTAAAAAAAAATTCTTTCGTTGAGCAAATAAGCTCATAGATTTCTGAATAAATAAAAATAAGATGTGCGAATTTTTATATATTTCATGGTACATTTTTCACTGAGCATTGATGACATTGCATTTGTTATTTTTGCGAGAATGAAGGATCCATCATTAAATATTATGCTTATGGAGCTGGAAAGTGTAAATTCTTGTTATTGCTTTGGAAATTTTCTAGTTGGTTAATTGTAAAGATAATGAATGATTATGTAGTGGATGATTTTATTAAGTTAATAATATTTTTGTTTTTTGTATTTTTGTCATTATTTGCTATGAGGACATTGAGTCAGCCAGGTACACAAAAAGAATGTCAAATTTTGATTTGGCAACAATATAATTCGTTACCAAAGCATTGAACAAGTTTTAATATGGCAACATTTTTTTATACATTTAGCAACAAATTTTCGTTGCTAATGGCATTAAAAATATAATATTTGACAACGAAAAATTAACCTAATAACAACGGAGAGGATATTATTGCTAATACTAAAATAAAAGGCAACATTTTTTATCGTTGCAAATCATATTAACTTTCGTTGCACATATAAAGAAAAGACAACATATAATGTCGTTGCTAATCGACGACTTTCGATGCTATTGAAAAATAACCAACAACAAACATTTTTGTTGCTGATTCAGCAGCATAATGTCGTTGCCAAATAATATAATCAGCAATGAAAATCGTTGCTAAAAAGTTTACATTCTGCAACGAAAGCAAGCTTAGGCAACAATTTTCAGAATTTACTGCAACGAAAAATGTCATTGCAAAATGGTGTCAATTGCAAAGAAAATGCATGGTCGTTGCAAAAAAAAGAATTCATTTCGTTGCCAATTAGCAGGTTTTTGCAACGAAATGGGGTTTTTGGCAACAAAATTTTAATTATTCTGTAACAATACATTTTGTTGCTAAATGATCGATGTCTCTATACGAAAGCCAAATTTCGTTGCAAAATGTATTACTTTTGGCAACGAAAAAAATACGTTATTACTGGAACAATTATGGCGCATCATTGTAACGTAATGAACGCCTTGATAACGACAATGAAAGTCGTTGCCAAAACCCTTTTGTAACGAAATTTGACACCTTTAGCAACGAAAATCGGTTGTTACTGAAGCCCTATTTTTTTGTAGTGCAAGATTTTCTTGAAAACTTTTCTAACACAAGGTCTAACAAGTTTGATCATGAACAAAGACACTATAAACACTATATCATGCTCATTTATATTTGAAATCAATCATGTGTATAAACCACTAAGTTCAGAACTTGTAGATCATAAGTTTCAACAAAGTTTGCATTCAAAACATTAAGTTCTTGTTAGAAATCCCTCACTAAATCAAGTTGATAACTTCATACTACATAAGAAAGCTCTATATCTAAGGCTATAGTCATTTTCAGGTGTATATATATAAGTCATAACACCACATTAGCAACACATAGCATAACAAAAACCGAGGCTGGTTCGGGTTCTGAGGCAAAATTTGTGCCCTACCTAGACCGAAGCGATAACTTGCTCACGCTACAGCAGTATCAACCAACCTTTATTTGAATCAATTTAAACATGCTCAATTCATCATTAAAGGTTCCTTATATGTATACATACTTCCTAAACCCATGATAATATGATAATTCACTTTGATTGACAGAGAATTTTAAGTAATTTTAAGAATTAAACAAAACTCAACTAAGAACTGTTGCCTCTTTTTTAGTTCTAACAAAAGAACTCTAACTCATGCAAGCATACATGTGTCAACAAATAATACAGAGCAAGTAAAGTATCGATCCCACAGAGAAAGTTGTTTAATTTAAATTACTATGTATCAATTAAATCACTATATTTATATGCTCAAACTAATGAATATGATTGGTTTGTTACTCTAATCGCAAATAACAACTAAAATAATAATAAAGATGTAATAAATCAAATCTAAAATTAATGGGATCCTAACTTCATTTAATATATCATTTAATCACCACTATCATGCAAGACTTGTTCACATATCATAGGAAAGTAGCCAAGAACACTAAAAGAGTCATAGCCATTTTTCAATGCACTATGACCTACTTATATAGCATCCACAAGCAATAGACTCTATGTAATCATCAATATAACCAAAATCACTATATGTCTATGTGAAATTGCAACCATATTGAATTTAAGTACAAGGCCCTATTCTAACTCATACGGTGAAACAGTATATGTCTATCTGGTTCACGAAATACACAAGCTATATAAAACAACCCCATATACGCATGCTATCATGATTACAATCCATACTTGCATGTTTATTATCAATTACATACAAGTACTGAAACGAATGGTGATCAAGCATTCATACATGCAAAACTATCATGACAGAAATCCCAAATGATATGTAAAACAATCCAGCATTCAAGCATGCAATCAAACTACATATTAAAATCCGTTAGAATCCCATAATGGAGTTTAGTTCATGACTGAACCAAAAGCCATTATGGGATCAATGCTAAACATGGCTAATAAACAAACAATTGAAAGATGAAAGATAGAAACGATCAAACCCAATTGTTGAAAATAATCCCCTAGTAACATTCAAATCCTCATAAACATCCAGCAAAAATACTAATAAAAATATCCACTCTGGTAGAGAATCCCAAGAAGAAGTAGAAAAGTAAAGTTTCAGCTTCCTTCTACGTTGGAATCTCTCTCCCAGTGTAAACCCTAGTTCCAAGATGAAAATACATAAAAACTGAATAATTCTGAATAATCCTCCTCTGACACCAGTCAGAAATCATTTAAAACCGATTACAACCCTTAAAAATTCAAAATTAAAATAAACATTTCAAGATTAGTCAACATCAGTGGCCGAAGCGCCTCCCCGATTTAATCTCTCATGGTATGCGACTTACAATATGTCATGATGTCGGTAGGGTGCTTTCATGGCAGTATGGCTTTTGCAACTATTATTCACGGTTACGCTCACTCGAATCGATATGTTCTACTGCTCATTCCTTTGTTCATCCCTGCTTAGCCTCCTACTCCACTTTATCCTCATGCCACGCATCCACAGTTTGTGCCCCGCTTTATACGTCTGTTCGCCTCGTGCCCTCTAATTCCACCAAATTAGGCCGTATCCTGTACTTTTTCACCAAAAGTAGTTTTATGTATATGCAATGCAAACTAACATGAAATGCAACTAAAACACACTAAAATATACTTGAGATGGGCATAGTTCGCGTGAATTGGTACTCAATAAGTAGTTATAAAACCCACTTATCAAATACCCCCAAACTTGAACTGTTGCTTGCCCTCAAGCAATGCATACTAATGAACAATGAAAATGAAGCTATATATATACAACTAAATTATGATGTAACTAATCTCACATTGTCCAGTTATCACAGAAATTCAGTCCAAATTGCCTCAGCGAATTTTTCTAGATTCAGGAATACAGATTCAAACCAAACTATAGGCATAATGTCATACACTTAGATAATTCATAAATGTTATAGATAAGTTGTGTGTGTGTGTGTGTTATATTCACCAAAACTTGATTTAAGCAAAGAATACTCATGCTATATTGCTCAAAATAGAAAATTATAGTTTAAATCAAGAATCATGTATACATATGCAACGAAGACTATTCCAACATATCAAAACAAACTGAGGTTCAACAATGGGCTTAACTGCTTTATTTTTACTCACGAGGATGATTTTCGCACTTTCCCGCGATGTTTATTGCTATTTTTCTTTTTCTTTTTTTTTCACATGACTGTGCAATGTCTTACTCCATTAGGTAGCACTGCTACCCCTTAGCGAGCTTTCAACCAACGATTCCCAGACCATGAAAGACCTTAGGGCGCTAGGTGTAGAGATAATCCCCTCGGGCGTACTTACTCAAGTAGCCAGGGCCCCGAAATAAGACTAGCCACGTTATTACTATATTTTTTTTATACATAGATACCTATGTTTTCCCAAAGTTTAAAAATCAATGTTATAAACCGTCTAAGTTCACTTTCCACACATTTCCCTTTTTAAAACTACATTTTCTATCGAGCAATGCAACACATCCTTCTTATACCTACAAGTGATTATGAACACATTCGTGCAAACCGAAAGTATTTAAACAACGTTATGAATTGCATTGTGTAAAACATTATATCTCAGCTCATATTATCCAAAATACTCAAAAATCGTTTAAAAATTCACTATCATCATCGGCTAGACAAAAATTTCTATACGGCAAGAACTGTGAGATATGCGAACTAAACATGAACATGCAACTATATATGCAAAAATAAACTATATGATGCAAAAATTTAAACTAAACATGCAAAAACTATAAAATTAAACTAATCATACTCAACTACATGCAACTACACTACTACCCCAATACCCCCAAACTTATAATATTTAATGCCCCATTGAATGAAGGTAAAGGGTTACGAAAAACTCCCCGAATGATCAGTGTTACCACCCTCCTCGGGTGGTGAATCTGGTGGTGGATATGGCACTCCTGTCCCAAACTGAGGCCACACTAGCGTCGTTCCTTGCTGCGCAAAAGCTTCGGCCAAGGCCCTCGTGAGTCCCATCGCAAACGTGCCAAGATTTATCGTACATGGCATCGACTTTTTTCTCCAACCTTCAGAGCTGGCGATCACCATGGGTGGCATGTGCTTGCGTGGACAGGCTTGCCTCATCTGTCTAAGGGGGCTGCTGTGGTGGCTCTAGAAAAGTAGGCTGAATAATAAATCCTAGTCCGCGTGGGTGTGGTACACCACCCGTCCAATCCTTGAACTTGGCAATAATAGCATGAGTGATGTCGTGGCTTGGGTGCTGGAACTGCTCATTATTCCATAGGACTCCTTGTTGGGTACAAAGCATGGCTACCACAGATGCATGCAGAATAATCCCAGTTTTCCTCCCTCGCATATAATGCAACATGTTTTGATGAATTAAATGGCCTACATCAATGTATTTGCCTTTGATGATGCCCCAAAAAATAATAGCATGCTCAGTGGTTATTGCATTGTGGTGAGCTGACGGAACTAGCTTGGCACAGATAAACAGGTTCCATGCTTGGGCATATCGATTCAAGGCGGACGATGGAAAAGATTTCGGCTCAGTTGTCCCTGCCTTATACTTCCATTTGGTGCCCGAAATACACAATTTAGCAATCACTACTGCTAGATCTGTTTCTAAACGTGAACCGTCTATCCAATTGGCAGACCCGGTGGGTGGTGTGTCATGTATGTTGAAAACTACTCTGATCGCTGGAGGTCAAAAATCCACTTGCTCTTCTCAAACCAGCGTTATTCCTGCTATTATCATCTCCTTAGCATTCGCATAAAATTCTCGAACATTCCCCATGGGGATAGGCATAGGAGATGTAGTCAAGCCAACCCAGCCTCTTTCTCGTATCATATACTAGAGTTGGCCATCCTGCTTCTCAGGTAGAAGCCCTCGTTCCTTCACAAAAGATTTGGCCACACTCCGATAATAGTCTTGCTGGGCCTCCAAACTGATAAATTTCCTCTCGTCCAGGACATCCTCTTCTTGGTTATCGGAGGAAGATGCTGATGAAGAAGAGATGGAGATTGAGCGTGCTCTTTTTGGACCCATGTGCGGATGATAGAGAGAATGAAGATGAATTGCATGATGAATGTATCCCCAAACTTACTACTACACAACCCAAGCAGAACCCTAGATTTATGCCAGTGGAGAGATTTATGGGTATGAACTTTTATGAGAGCTGAGGAGTCTTATGATTATCGGAGAACAGAAGAATACGCTTCTATTATATCAGTTGAGAGACCCAATTAAACCACGACTCGATTTTTAAACTTTTATAAATTTTTCCACGGCTGCTTGTCTCGCGCGGCCGCGCGACCTTGCAATGGTTTTCAAGCGCGACCGCGCGACCCTACTTCCTACACTGCTGAGTTTACTCCAAAACTGATTACACAGTGAGATTTCACTTGAAGATTCCTGCAGCACACCATTTACTCGTATCAATGTGTGAATTCTGGAATAAGCATAACTGAACAAGTAGATTCTATACAATACTAAAACACTGTCCCATGCAGACTGTAATAACCGTGAATTTTAAGTCACCATGAATGTATGTACATTTTTTTTTACTTTGTGTTATATATGGATACATACATTTATGGATTTCATTAAAAATGAAAGCCTTGTGACCTAATTATACATTAGGTAAGGATATTAAATAACCTAAGGGTTATGGTAACACGAAAAAGTTAGTATTTTATATGTATACTAACTTAAGTGGGTAAACTTAGTATTTCAAGTGACTAATAATTTTAAACCTAATTCTTGTAAATCTAATTAGGTTATGAGATAAAATCATATGTATAAGTAATTAAACTTCATATGATTGGAGATGAAAGCCCTAAATTATCAAATTGGGTAACATTATTAAAATTGTTGGACTATGTTTTATCTAGCCCAAATCAATTAAAAGAAAAGCCCAAGAAAAATAAAATGTAATCAATACTTAGCCCACTTGATTGGGGGTATTCTAGACATTTGATTAATCAAAATTGGGCATTTAAAATAAAAGCTAAATGGTGGATATTATGAGGATCCTAAGTGGATTAATTAATCTAGCTTGTCCATTAGTAGACATGATTAAACATAAGGACAATGTTGTAAGGCTCCCATTGGTTGCCACTCCATTATGCACATTTAATCATGTTTAACCTAAGGTAAGTAATAATACAAAGTGTTTTACCTAATGGGCAACAAAATGATTGTGGGAGAATTAATAATGAATTACCCATTACATTTTGAATGCACATCTCATTCTTCCAACACTTCATTCGTATTCCAACATTTCATTTTCTCTCCATCTTCTTCATCTTCTTCTTCTATCTCTTGCTCCCAAGCTAGCCAACTTCAAAGAGAGAAAGAAAGAGAGAATTTCATCCATAGAAAGAAAAAAATATAGGAGTGCTAGTTGTTTATGCCCCTAAGTTTATTAGTTACTTTGGAAAATCAAAGAAGGTAGCCACTAAGTCAAGGTATAATGTACCTTCATCTTCTTCTCTTACCTTGTTTTGATAGCTTGAGTTTTGATGGGGTTATGTACAACTACTCAAGATACACTAGTTATACATACCATCATGCATGGAACTAAGTATCTTGAGTGTTGGATCTAAGGCTTAGAGGAAGAAAATGAGCATATGTTCTCCAAGGGTGAAAACTCTTGTTTTCTTCCACTAAATCTTGTGTAACTCAAGTTCTACAACTTGGAATTATGATCCGTCGAAGGGGTGCTAGATACATGAGTTATCTAGTAAACCCAAGTGGTAGATCACAAATCTAGTAAGTTTTGAAACCTTTAAGATTATTTTTCCCAAAACAGTCCACTTTATATGCTAAAGCTTTGAAACTCTAAATCAGCTACTGACTTGTTTTTCATGAGGCTATTTCGGTCAGTTCCTTGTCTTGTAAAAAATCTGGAAAAATATTACAGAGGTACCTTATGAAGTTATCTACGCGTAGGAAAAAGAACGGACACGTTTCGAGTTATATATTGTGCGTAATGACTATTTCCGTAAAGGACTCCATAAATATTATCCTACGAATACCTCACTGTGTATACACTGGAAAATTCCAAACTTTTTACAGTAGCTTCATATATGTTAAGAGAGCATACCCTGAAAATTTCAGAATTTTCTGAGTAAAACTCAATTTATGAAAAATAGAGCAAGATCCGAGTGTTTTGGACACTCTAAAAATAGTAAATCATTTTCTAAAATTCTAGAAAAATTAGAGGATCATTGTTGGTTCATATTCTATTAAAATCCAGAAGCTGAGAATTTTTGGAATCAGTTTGCTATTTTTCCTAAAAATGATTAGGTTATGAATAAAAGGAAATAAATAGTTAAATGATGCCTTTAATGAGAAAAATATGATTTTTATGCTTGAATGCTCATAATATATTGTATCATGACTATCTTAGGGCATTTTGGTAATTTATAATAATAAATATTACTTATGACCTTTTATGGATATTAAATAAGAGGTTATTAAAGGATGAACAATTAGAATAAATTGTTTATTAATTTAATAAATCATTGGAATATTATTATAATACTAATAATATTATAATATGATGTTGTTATGTAAATAAAAATATTAGATTAGAGTATTATTATTAAATAATAATATTCGAGATTAAATAAAATATTATTAAATGATTAATAATATTAGTAAGTGAATAAAATATTATTAAATGATTAATAATATTAGTAAAGGGATAAAATATTATTAAATGATTAATAATATTAGTAAGTGAATAAAATGTTGGTAAATGATTTAAAGTATTATTAGTGAACCAATAATACTAGAAGGTGAATTAATATTATCTAAGTTAATAATATTATGTGAATTAAAGGTAGTCGTTAATTAATAATAACACTATCTAGGCATGATAATGTTTATAAGAACTTATTGTAATGTATGATATCTATGTGATTACATAATCTGATGTTATGCATTGACTAATTGAAAGACTAATTATAGGTCTCTCAAAGGAAGATAATTTAACTACATAGTGGATAGAAATTTATTTCGTAGCTGTAACCTACGATCGAGGCAAGTTTCCTAACTCAACTTGAGTTATTATTTTCAAAGAATATTAGTGAATAATTATTGATGATTATTCACGTCTTTATTGATTATTGAAATTCGCACTTTGTGCAATTGAATTCCGTTCTACTGCCATTGAACTGTGAATTAAATTAAAGTTCTTCATTTATGAACTATTTATGGGATAGATCTATGCTAATTGTATCAGCTAGATCAAGCATGTCTAAATTTGTTAAATCAAATGGATTTTAAATAACTGTTCTTATTAATTGATATGGTAAGAACTCTCATTTGAGAAATGAACAAATTTGATTAAGGCATGATATCAATGTCGGATTATTAAGTGTTTATGCATAAATCACGGGTATGAAAGGTCGATCCTTGAATACCAAAATTTATTAAAAGGTCCGATTTAAATCATCGAGCACCTTGACAAATGTTCATGGTTATTCAAAACCACTCGATTCATGTTATTCAATTATCGAATATTCAATTGTTGATTATTAATTCATGTTCCTTCACAATCTTATATTATTGTTGAACATTGAAGGCAATATTTCTTTTCTAAGTCATGATATATCTCCTTTGTCTTTATAAACTTGTGAAGCAAATTAGTTGCTTACTCTTGCTATATCATGACCTCTATTTTCGATTAAGCTAAGAAGGATCTAATGCGAAGGACAAGGGCAAGGGCAAGATCCGGGAGTAATTTTAGAATGAATGTTAAATTAGTTATTATCTAATGGAATTTCTTGAGTAAAGCTGTTTGTATTATAAATGGTGTATTTAAAGTTAAGGTTAGAGAGACCTTGGGACCATGTTTTGAGACTTTTGTATAATGAACAATGTATGTTTATTATTTCGAAATAGTTATAGAATGCTTATGATGATGATAGGATCGTGAGCAATTGAATACGAGGTTAGAGAACACGGATTTGGGGCGCCACGGAGTTGGTATCAAAGCTGTAGGTTATAAACATTAGGAATGCGAAACCTAGGTTATAACCTTAGTAGAAAACTCTTACGGAGTATGTTAGGAGATGGATTGTGGAAATTCATCGAGTATGTGTTGTACTTAATAAAATATTATTTCATTTCATCAATGGATATATTTTATTGTAGTACTGATGTTGTATCCTTGTTTTATAGGATGCCAGGTGATAGTCGCAAAGGCGTACCATTACATGAGACCAGGAGGAGGTCGTCCCAGAGGAGGTGTCGGACACCTCGAAGGATGTGATGATTAGTAACCTGTTAGAAAAAAACTATGCTCAGGAGCAAAGGATTTTGCAGTTGGAGGCGGAGAATATGAACCATCAACACACGGAGCAGCAGTATAAGGATGCTGCTTATCAGGCACAGATGGAGCTAGCAGAGATACGAGTCCAGCTAGAGCAGGAGAAGGCAAAGTTCGCAGCATTGAGAGTAGAGCATCTGGCGATGCAGAGTGAGTTTGACGTAGAGATTGCAGACAAGATACGGGTGGAAGAAGCATTTCATAAGTCGGCCAAACAGGTGGACCTATTAGAGATGGCACTTTGGATGCCATGAAGGTCGAGTGGAGACTTTAGGATCGGCATTAGACGCAGCTGCGATGAGGGCCCGGTAGCGATTGGGGCTAGGAGGGTCCACTCGAGATAGGAGAGTCTAGTCGATCCGATTCGACGAGAGTTCGAGTAGTTGCTTCCCTAGGAGCCCGTGGGGTGACTGGCGGGAGGCCACCAGTGGTGATGATGTGATGGCCCAGTTGTAAATAGATGCATTAGTACCTTTCTTGTTGTGTAATAAGGTTTTATGTTGATGTAAACCTCGGTGAGGTGTGAGGTAGTAAATGGTTATGTACTTTCCCTAATTGTGTTTGTAGGGAGGTATCATTATGAGTTAATCCCATCTTTTGTGTTAAAATGGGATAGTAGCATTTATAAAATATACCGTATTAATCGTGTAAGTCTTTGAAGATTGGTGTATGAATATAAATGCGATTATTATTATGATATGTGTTATAAAATTTTAAATAGTAAATTTTCTATTTAATGTTATGTGAATTGGTTGGTGATTTGGAAAATGTTCTTTAAAAACAAACTTAACCCACTAAGTAGGAGAAAGACTTCCAAATCTCGGTAACTTAAAACTCTCACATAATGATCATCGATTGTTTAAATAAATAGCGTATTACATACTAAGTAATCATATGATAATAAATCCGAGTAACGTGTTAGAATTTTTGTTTCACTAGATAATGGCGCCGCAGACGTGGACTCGGGAACCAAGATATTGAAGAGTCGAGTTAATAATGCGGTGGGATCTCAACAAAACCCAATGCAAGATTTTATTAACATGATGGTTGAAGCCATGAGGAATCAAGCTCAACTCGCATGAAATCAAAGCGAGCACCCAAATAGTAAACTTTAAGGACTTCAAGGCGGTAGGACCGCCGAGAGTTCAGGAGGAACAACAAGACCCGATAGAAGCCCAAATGTGGGTAAAGGAGATTGAGAAGGCCTTCGTTATTGCTAGAGTAGGAAGAACGAAGACCATTTTGCTACCTACTTAATGAAGGGGAGGCTAGCTATTGGTGGGATGCCAACCGTAACAAAGCGGAGGCCCGGAATCGTGACTTGGGAAGCATTCAAGAAGTTGTTCTTCGAGAACTACTTCCCTGAGAGCATTCACGCAAGAATGGAGATCAAGTTCTTGGAACTAAAACAGGAGAATATGTCAGTATCAGAGTATGCTGCGAAATTTAATGAATTGGCCAGATTCGCTCCACATCAGGTGGACACAGAGGTGAGGAAAGCGAGAAGGTTTGAAAATGGACTAAAGCCGTGGATTTATAGTAAGGTAGCGGTTTTACAAATCCCATCATTCTCAACTCTATTGGAAAAAGCTCTTATAGCGGAAGGAGGAAGCGAAGCGGTCTCAAGATACAATCGGGAGAAGAATAAGAAGAAATCAGAAGGTGGGAATCAAAATGTCAGCAGTGGCGGTAGCAACAATAAGAAGCGGAAATGGAGCAGTGGGGGTAGTAATCTGGAGATGCAGCAAGGAAGCGTGCAACAAAAGAAGTCGGTGTGTGGGAACTGTGGAAAGGGTCACTGGGGAGTCTTTGAAAGGAAAAATGATATGTTATACATGTGGGCAAGAAGGGCATACCTCACCCAATTGTACTAAGGTGAAGAAAGGAGGTTGCTTTAATTGTGGTGAAGTGGGACATCGGATCAAGGATTGCAGAAGAAGAAAAGCATGGATGGCGGAAATGGCGTAGGGCAATAACACAAAGACAAACGGTGGAGGACAAGCCCACCCAAACAAGCCAACAACACGGACATTCAATATGGCGGTCAGGCAAGATTTGTGGCATCGGGGAGGTGGTGTCGGTATAATTCGATCAATGATATAAATGCCTATGTGTTATTCGATTCGGAGCTTCATGTTTTTTTGTATCGATGAATTTGCTCAAAGATTAAGTTTACCTCATGAACTATTAGAACACCCAATGAATGTAGAAGTAGCAAACAAAGAAATTATCCCCAGTAGACTACATCTATAGGAACTGTTGTGCTAATGTAAGAGGTTTTAAGCTTAACGTGGATTTGATACCGATTCGTCTTGGAGAGTTTGATGTAATCCTTGGGATGGATTGGTTATCAAGTCATGAAGCGGTCATTGACTGTAAGAAAAAGTGCATACACCTAAAGACTCCGAATAAGTCAAAGGTGGTATTTTATGGCAGTAAATCGCCAAGACAATCTTGTTGTCTGACGATGATGCAAGCAAGGAAGTTGCTTAGGAAGGGTTGTATAGGTTATTTGGCTCACGTTGTGGATACCCTTGAGAATCGAGGGTGAACCGGGTCAAATACCTATTGTAAGGGAATTCGTTGACGTTTTCCCGGATGAAATTCCGGATTGCCACCAGATAGAGATAGAGTTTGTTGTTATCGATTTGGCACCGGGGACATCATGGGGTATCCAAAGCGCCGTATCGTATGGCTCTGTGAGAAATGAAGGAACCGATGGTTCAACTACAAGAGTTGTTAGATAAGGGATACATTCGACCAAGCGTATCACCATGGGGAGCACCGGTCTTATTCAGTAAAGAAGAAGGATGGGTCATTAAGACTTTGTATCGACTACTGAGAGTTAAACAAGGTCACCATTAAGAATAAATACCCATTGCCCGGGATCGACGATTTGTTTGATCGGTTGAAGGGGCAAAATACTTTTCAAATATTGACTTGAGGATGGTTATCACCAACTGAAGGTGAGACATGAGGATGTTCCAAAGCGGCATTGAAACTCGGTATGGACACTTTGAGTTTACGGTAATGTCTTATGGGTTAACTAATGCACCAAAGAATATTCATGGATTTGATGAGCAGGAGTATTTTAAGCGAAGATTTGGATAAGTTTGTTATCGTGTTCATCGACGACATTACGGTATATTCCAGAGCGAGAGGAAGATCATTTGAACATCTAAGGAAAGTATTGGAGGCGTTAAGGAGGAGAAGTTGTATGCAAAGTTCTCCAAGTGTGAATTTTAGTTATGGAGAGTGCAATTTTTGGGTCACGTTATTGACAAAGATGGTGTTTGGTAGATCCAAACCAAAAGTAGAAGCGGTTATCAACTGGGGAGCGACCAAAGACACCAATGTAAATTAGGAGTTTCTTGGGATTAGCAGGATACTATCGAAGATTCATCCAAGATTTTTCAAAGGTAGCATCGCCATTGACCAACCTTACTAGAAAGGCAGTGAAGTTCGTTTGGACGGAAAAATATGAACAGAGTTTCATGGAATTGAAGAAGAGGCTCAGTCAAGCACCTGTGTTGGCTTTTGGGACAACATGGGAGGATTTGTAGTGTATAGTGATGCGTCACACAAGGGTCTTGGCTGTGTACTGATGCAGATGGCAAGGTCATTGCGTACGCTTCACGTCAGCTAAAGGACTATGAGAAGGGTTATCCGACTCATGACCTGGAGTTAGCAAAGCGAGAGTTTTTGCCTTGAAAATTTGGAGGCACTATTTGTATGGAGAGAAGTGTGAGAGATATATACGGATCATAAGAGTCTAAAGTATATCTTCACCCGAAGGAGCTAAATATGAGGCAATAGATGGCTAGAATTGATCAAGGATTATGATTGTGAGATTCGCTGTACCATCCGCAAAGCAAATGTAGTGGTGATGCCCCAAGCGAAAAAGCGAGAGAAGTTATTGAAGTTAACCATTCAAGAGGAATTGGTGAAGGATTTGAACGACTTGACTTAGAGGTTAAGTAACCGACGAAGGTCAATGAGAAATTATTTATTGTGGCAATGAGCCCTACTTTATTAGATAAGATTAAAGAGGCTCAAGAGAGAAGGGCGAAGATTCAGCGACAAAGATCAAGAAGTTAGGCAATGAAGGGATGAATTGAAATACAAGATTGATGGCACCAGATCGCTAAGATTTGAAGGACGAATTTGGGTACCAATTAATACCGAACTAAGAGAAGAGATTCGCAAAAAGCACATAATACGAGGTACTCGATACACCCGAGGAAGCACAAAATGTATCAAGACTTACGTCAACACTTTTGGTGGCCAAACATGAAGAGAGATGTTGAATGTGTCGATAAATGTCTAACTTGTCGGAGAGTCAAGGCGTAACATCAACGGCCAAAGTGGACTATTACGACCTTTAGAGATTCCAGAGTGGAAATGGGAGCACATCACGATGGATTTTGTGGTGGGACTTCCAAGAACGCAAAGGGACACGATGCCATATGGGTGATCGTAGATCGTCTTACTTAAGTCGGCTCACTTTTTTTGCCGATCAAGATCGTATAGTCTGGACCACCTAGCCAAACTATACATCAAAGAAATTATATCGAGACATGGCGCATCAAGGTATCTATTGTGTCGGATAGGGATCCGCGTTTCACGTCAAACTTACGGAAGAGTCTTCAAGAAAGAATGGGGACGCTTGACTACGGATGAGCACCGCGTATCATCCATGAGCAGATCGATGGGCAAAGTGAGAGAACGATTCAAACACTTGAAGACATGCTCAGAGCTTGTGTGATGGACTTCAAGGGTAGTTGGGAGGATCATCTTCCATTGGTAGAGTTAGCATACAACAATAGCTACCACGCCTTGACATCGGAATGCCGCCGTCGAAGCTAATCGTATGGGAGGAAATGTAGAACGCCCGTATGCTGGGATGAAGTGGGTGAACGTCAACTATTGGGACCAGAACTGGTGCAGCAGACCGTAGAGACCATTAAGGTGATTAGAGCCCGACTGGTAGTAGCTCAAGATCGCGTAAGAAGTATCTGAGACTTACATCGCTGTAAGCGAGATTTTGAGGTGGGAAGCCATGCATTTTGAAAGTATCTCCTTGGAAAGGAAAGATAAGGTTTGGAAAGAAAGGTAAGCTGAGTCCGAGATTTATTGGACCTTTTGAGATATTGAAGAAGATAGGCGAAGTGGTGTACGAGGTAGCTCTACCTCCTGAACTAGAACATATTCATAATGTGTTTCATGTGTCAGTGCTACGACCATATAAGCCTGATTACAAGCATGTGATATCGCATTTGAGCCAATTCAGTCGAAAAAGATTTATCGTGACGAGGAAATTCAAATCGAAGTTTTAGATAGAAAGGAGCGTAAATTGCGAAATAAGGTTATACATTCTCGTAGAAAAGTTCTTTGGAGGAACCACAATTTGAAGAATCTACGTGGGAACTTGAAGAAAGGATAAGAGAAAATTACCCACACCTTTTTTGAGTAACCTTATATGTAATTCGAGGACGGAATTCTTTATAAGGGGGGAGGATGTAATAACAAGTGAATTTTAAGTCACCATGAATGTATGTACATTTTTTTTTACTTTGTGTTATATATGGATACATACATTTATGGATTTCATTAAAAATGAAAGCCTTGTGACCTAATTATACATTAGGTAAGGATATTAAATAACCTAAAGGTTATGGTAACACGAAAAAGTTAGTATTTTATATGTATACTAACTTAAGTGGGTAAACTTAGTATTTCAAGTGACTAATAATTTTAAACCTAATTCTTGTAAATCTAATTAGGTTATGAGATAAAATCATATGTATAAGTAATTAAACTTCATATGATTGGAGATGAAAGCCCTAAATTATCAAATTGGGTAACATTATTAAAATTGTTGGACTATGTTTTATCTAGCCCAAATCAATTAAAAGAAAAGCCCAAGGAAAATAAAATGTAATCCAATACTTAGCCCACTTGATTGGGGTATTCTAGACATTTGATTAATCAAAATTGGGCATTTAAAATAAAAGCTAAATGGTGGATATTATGAGGATCCTAAGTGGATTAATTAATCTAGCTTGTCCATTAGTAGACATGATTAAACATAAGGACAATGTTGTAAGGCTCCCATTGGTTGCCACTCCATTATGCACATTTAATCATGTTTAACCTAAGGTAAGTAATAATACAAAGTGTTTTACCTAATGGGCAACAAAATGATTGTGGGAGAATTAATAATGAATTGCCCATTACATTTTGAATGCACATCTCATTCTTCCAACACTTCATTCAGATTCCAACATTTCATTTTCTCTCCATCTTCTTCATCTTCTTCTTCTATCTCTTGCTCCCAAGCTAGCCAACTTCAAAGAGAGAAAAAAAAAGAGAATTTCATCCATAGAAAGAAAAAAATATAGGAGTGCTAGTTGTTTATGCCCCTAAGTTTATTAGTTACTTTGGAAAATCAAGGAAGGTAGCCACTAAGTCAAGGTATAATGTACCTTCATCTTCTTCTCTTACCTTGTTTTGATAGCTTGAGTTTTGATGGGGTTATGTACAACTACTCAAGATACACTAGTTATACATACCATCATGCATGGAACTAAGTATCTTGAGTGTTGGATCTAAGGCTTAGAGGAAGAAAATGAGCATATGTTCTCCAAGGGTGAAAACTCTTGTTTTTCTTCCACTAAATCTTGTGTAACTCAAGTTCTACAACTTGGAATTATGATCCGTCAAGAAGGGGTGCTAGATACATGAGTTATCTAGTAAACCCAAGTGGTAGATCACAAATCTAGTAAGTTTTGAAACCTTTAAGATTATTTTTCCCAAAACAGTCCACTTTATATGCTAAAGCTTTGAAACTCTAAATCAGCTACTGACTTGTTTTTCATGAGGCTATTTCGGTCAGTTCCTTGTCTTGTAAAAATCTGGAAAAATATTACAGAGGTACCTTATGAAGTTATCTACGCGTAGGAAAAAGAAGCGGACACGTTTGAGTTATATATTGTGCGTAATGACTATTTCCGTAAAGGACTCCATAAATATTATCCTACGAATATCTCACTGTGTATACACTGGAAAATTCCAAACTTTTTACAGTAGCTTCATATATGTTAAGACAGCATACCCTAAAAATTTCAGAATGTTCTGAGTAAAACTCAATTTATGAAAAATAGAGCAAGATCCGAGTGTTTTGGACACTCTAAAAATAGTAAATCATTTTCTAAAATTCTAGAAAAATTAGAGGATCATTGTTGGTTCATATTCTATTAAAATCCAGAAGCTGAGAATTTTTGGAATCAGTTTGCTATTTTTCCTAAAAATGATTAGGTTATGAATAAAAGGAAATAAATAGTTAAATGATGCCTTTAATGAGAAAAATATGATTTTTATGCTTGAATGCTCATAATATATTGTATCATGACTATCTTAGGGCATTTTGGTAATTTATAATAATAAATATTACTTATGACCTTTTATGGATATTAAATAAGAGGTTATTAAAGGATGAACAATTAGAATAAATTGTTTATTAATTTAATAAATCATTGGAATATTATTATAATACTAATAATATTATAATATGATGTTGTTATGTAAATAAAATATTAGATTAGAGTATTATTATTAAATAATAATATTCGAGATTAAATAAAATATTATTAAATGATTAATAATATTAGTAAGTGAATAAAATATTATTAAATGATTAATAATATTAGTAAAGGGATAAAATATTATTAAATGATTAATAATATTAGTAAGTGAATAAAATGTTGGTAAATGATTAAAAGTATTATTAGTGAACCAATAATACTAGAAGGTGAATTAATATTATCTAAGTTAATAATATTATGTGAATTAAAGGTGAGTCGTTAATTAATAATAACTTATCTAGGCATGATAATGTTTATAAGAACTTATTGTAATGTATGATATCTATGTGATTACATAATCGATGTTATGCATTGACTAATTGAAAGACTAATTATAGGTCTCTCAAAGGAAGATAATTTAACTACATAGTGGATAGAAATTTATTAAAAGTAGTTGTAACCTACGATCGAGGCAAGTTTCTAACTCAACTTGAGTTATTATTTTCAAAGCATATTAGTGAATAATTATTGATGATTATTCACGTCTTTATTGATTATTGAAATTACGCACTTTTTGTGCAATTGAATTCCGATTCTACTTGCCATTGAACCGTGAATTAAATTAAAGTTCTTCATTTATGAACTATTTATGGGATAGATCTATGCTAATTATCAACTAGATCAAGCATGTCTAAATTTGTTAAATCAAATGGATTTTAAATAAGCATTCTTATTAATTGATATGGTAAGAACTCTTGGTCGAGAAATGAACAAATTTGATTAAGGCATGATATCAATGTCGGATTATTAAGTGTTTATGCATAAATCACGGGGTATGAAAGGTTGATCCCCTTGAATACCAAAACTTATTAAAAGGTCGATTTAAATCATTGAGCACCTTGGCAAATGTTCATGGTTATTCAAAACCACTCGATTCATGTTATTCAATTATCGAATATTCAATTGTTGATTATTAATTCATGTTCCTTCACAATCTTATATTATTGTTGAACATTGAAGGCAATATTTCTTTCTAAGTCATGATATATCTCCTTTGTCTTTATAAACTTGTGAAGCAAATTAGTTACTTACTCTTGCTATATCATGACCTCTATTTTCGATTAAGCTTTGAAGGATCTAATGCGAAGGACAAGGGCAAGGGCAAGATCCGGAGTAATTTTAGAATGAATGTTAAATTAGTTATTATCTAATGGAATTTCTTGAGTAAACTGTTTGTATTATAAATGGTGTATTTAAAGTTAAGGTTAAAGAGACCTTGGGACCATGTTTTGAGACTTTTGTATAATGAACAATGTATGTTTATTATTTCAAAATAGTTATAGAATGCTTATGATGATGATAGGATCTTGAGCACTGAATCTGAGGTTAGAGAACCTGGATTTGGGGGCGTCACACAGACTCTATTACACACTCACTTATGCTCACATAGCCCTCTATTATGAATGAAATAAAGATGAACTAGCTAAATACAATACTGAATAAATAAAAAGAACATAGAGATAGAGATAATGGGTTGTCTCCCATCAAGCGCTAAGTTATAGTCAATTAGCTTAACTCTCTCTGATGCTTATGTCGAAGAAAAAATTGAGGCGACTTTCTGTCTGTCTACCTCACCACCAAAGTAATGCTTCAAGCGTTGTCCGTTCACCTTAAAAGGCTTGTCTGGCAACGTATCGAATACTTCAATTGCACCACGCAAAAAAACAGTTTTCACTGTAAATGGTCCTGACCACCTCGATTTCAGCTTCCCGGGAAAAAGTTTAAGTCTGGGGTTATAAAGCAAAACCCTTTGTCCCAGTTCAAATGCTCTCTCAATGATTTTTTGGTCATGCCATTTCTTCACTTTCTCCTTATACAGCTTCGAATTCTCGTATGCCTATAATCTGAATTCATCCAACTCATTGAGTTGGTGTAGGCTTTTCTCCCCGACAGCTTTCAAATCAAAATTTAGCTTTCGAATTTCCCAATATGCTTTATGCTCTAGCTCCATAGGAAGGTGGCAGGCTTTTCCATACACGAGCTAAAAAGGTGACATACCCAACGACGTCTTATATGCCGTCCTATAAGCCCATACTGTATCATCCAACTTCAATGACCAGTCCTTCCTTGTGGGATTCACAACTTTCTCCAGGATTCTCTTAACTTCTCGATTTGACACTTGACTTGGCCATTCGTTTGTGGGTGATCTGTTGTAGCAATGCGATGGTTCACCCCATATTTAGCCAACAAAGTCAGAAAGCGCCTATTGCAAAAGTGGCGCCTTTGTCGCGATGATAGCCTGCTGAGTCCCAAACCTCGTGAAGATACTTCTGTGTAAAAATCTGAGGACGACCTTGGCATCATTTGTCGGAAGAGCTGCCACTTCTACCCATTTCGAGACATAATCTACAGCGAGCAGGATGTAGAGATTTCCGCAGGAAGAAATGAATGGCCCCATGAAATTAAGTCCCCATACATCAAAAATTTCTACTTCCAGGATTGTATTCAATGGCATTTCATTCCTTTTAGGGATGTTCCCCACTCGCTGACATCTATCACACTGCTGGACAAAACTTTATGCATCCTTGAAAATTGTCGGCCAGTAGAATCCTACTTGTAGTATTCTAGCCGCTGTTCTTTCACCACCATAGTGACCTCCATACATAGTAGAGTGACAATCCTGCAGAATCCCCTCGGTCTTGCTATACGGAATACACCTTCTTATCACTTGATCAGAAAACTGTTTAAACAAATAAGGCTCATCCCATATATACCATTTGACATCATGCAGAAAATTCTTCTTTTGACAACTCACCAAATCAGAAGGTAACATCTTACTCACTAAATAGTTTGCGTAGTCTGCAAACTGTGGCACTTCCCTTTGCTTATTTAATCTTTGCAGATATGGAACTTGAGAGTGAATTGGTGGTACTGAACTCTTAAGCTTCTCCTCTGAACCTGCTTTATCTTTCTCTTTCTGCTGAACCTCAGACTTTTCCAGATTTTCTTCCTCAACAGTCACCTGCTCTGCTTCGCGCGACCGCATGGCCTCCTCAGTACAATTGGACACGGGCGCGCGACTTGCAGTGTCTGCAGTGTTTTTCCTAGATCTCAATGTGATAGCTTGACACTGTTTCTTCCCGTCTCTTCATGGATTTGTTTCTATATTACTCAGCAATGAACCCCGGGGCCTGTTTGTAAGCATGTTCGCCATCTGCCCCATCTGAGTTTCCAGATTCTTAATAGCCACTGCTTGGCTTTTGATCATAACCTCTGTATTTGCCATGTATTTCATCATCATCTCATCCATTTCTGATTTCTTTTCTTGCTGAGGTGCAGCGGGAGTGTGATGTTGTTGTTGTTGAGAAAATCCCGACAGAAATGGTGGTCTAGGATTAAAGCTGCATTTCTTATGTTGGTTATGGTAAACCGATTATTTGTTTGAAGGCGATTCTCATTGATTCCTTGGTTATTTGACCAACTAAAGTTTGGATGATTTCAGTTGTTGGGGTGGTATGTGTTCTGAAACTGTCCTTGATCTTTCATGTAGTTGCTCACATACTGTATCGACTCCGAGCTGATAGCACATTGATCTGTCGAGTGTGACCCCGGACAAATCTCACATACGAAGGCAACCGTCTTCGTTTTACCTTCTGCTAATGTATCTATTTTCTTCATCATGACTACCATCTGTGCTGACAACTGCGTGATAGCATCTACTTCCAACACACCTGCGACCTTGGGCTGTGGCATCCGAGATGTAGCATTCTGAAAATCATGTGATGCCATTGTCTCGATAAGGTCATAGGCTTCCTCATAGATTTTTACCCATAATGCCCCTCCTGCAGCTGCATCAACAATCGGTCTCGACTGCCATCATAATCCATTATCAAATGTGTTGATCACCATCCAGTCTGGCATACCGTGATGTGGACACTTCCTCAGCATCTCTTTATATCTTACCCATGCTTCATATAAGGACTCGCCCTGTTGTTGCTCAAACTGAGAGATAGTTGTCCGCATCTTTGCAGTCTTAGCCATTGGGAAGAACTTGGCTAAGAATTTTTGTGCTAAATCCTCCCATGTAGTTATAGATCCTGCTGGCAAAGAATGTAGACAACTTCTTGCTTTATCCCTCAATGAGAATGGGAATTGCCTAAGTCTGATAGCATCCTCTATTACACCGTTGTATCTGAATGTATCACAAATTTTGATGAAGCTTAACAGGTGTTCATTCGGATCGTCTGTAGCGGCACCCCCAAACTGCACTGAATTCTGCACCATCTGAATAGTGCACATTTTTATCTCGATCATATTGGATGTTATCGCTGGTCTGACGATGCTAGACTGTAATCCATTGATATTGGCCATGGAATATTCCTTCAGAGCCCTATGTTCATCTCTTTGCTCTTCTCCTTGTACCTCGGCTGCCATATTAGCTGTCGTACTTTTAACTGTGCTTGTAAATTTTTACGAACACTCGCTTTCCAACCTCTCCCGTTTATGTTGTCCTGAACAGGTGTTAAGTCGGGGTTGGATAACCGTGTGTGCATAAAAATTTATCCAATTTCCTAAAACAAAAACAAAAATGGAAATGAGATAAGAATGAATTTGTTGAAGTCATACAATATAGCTTAAAACTAATGATAATAATAATAATAATTTAAACGCCTTTCCCCGGCAACGGCGCCAAAAACTTGTTGCCTCTTTTTTAGTTCTAACAAAAGAGCTCTAACTCATGCAATCATACATGTGTCAACAAGTAATACAGAGCAAGTAAAGTATTGATCCCATAGAGAAAGTTGTTTAATTTAAATTACTATGCCTCAATTAAATCACTATATTTATATGCTCAAACTAATGAATATGATTGGTTTGTTACTCTAATCGCAAATAACAACTAAAATAATAATAAAGATGTAATAAATCAAATCTAAAATTAATGGGATCCTAACTTCATTTAATATTTCATTTAATCACCACTATCATGCAAGACTTGTTAACATATCATAGGAAAGTAGCCAAGAACACTAAAAGAGTCATAGCCATTTTTCAATGCACTATGACCTACTTACATAGAATCCACAAGCAATAGACTCTATGTAATCATCAATATAACCAAAATCACTATATGTCTATGTGAAATTGCAACCATATTGAATTGAAGTACAAGGCCCTATTCTAACTTATACGGTGAAACAATATGTCTATCTGGTTCACGAAATACACAAGCCATATAAAACAGCCCCATATACGCATGCTATCATGATTACAATCCATACTTGCATATTCATTGTCAATTCCATATAAGTACTGAAACGAATGGTGATCAAGCATTCATACATGCAAAACAATCATGATAGAAATCCCAAATGATATGTAAAACAATCCAGCATTCAAGCATGCAATCAAACTACATATTAAAATCCGTTAGAATCCCATAATGGAGTTTAGTTCATGATTGAACCAAAAGCCATTATGGGATCAATGCTAAACATGGCTAATAAACAAATAATTGAAAGATGAAAGATAGAAACGATCAAACCCAATTGTTGAATATAATCCACTAGTAACATTCAAATCCTCATAAACATCCAGCAAAAATACTAATAAAAATATCCACTCTAGTAGAGAATCCCAAGAAGAAGTAGAAAAGTAAAGTTTCAGCTTCCTTCTATGTTGGAATCTCTCTCCCAGTGTAAACCCTAGTTCCAAGATGAAAATACGTAAAAACTGAATAATTCTGAATAATCCTCCTCTGACACCAGTCAAAAATCGTTTAAAACCGATTACAACCCTTAAAAATTTGAAATTAAAATAAATTGCTCAGCATTAGTCAGCATCGCACGCGGCCGCGCGCTCCCCCAGTGTAATCCTCGCGCGGGCGTGCGACTTGCAGTATGTCATAATGTCCAGCCAGGTGTTCGCGCGGGCGCGCGTCTCCAAGCTTATCCTGTCGTGCGGCTTCTGCAACTGTGATTCCTGGTTTTGCTGCTGAAACTGATCTATTCTGTTGCTCATTCCTGTGTTCATCTCTGCTTAGCCTCCTGCTCCACTTTATCCCCATGCCATGCATCCACAGCTTGTGCCCCGATTCATACGTCTGTTCGCCTCGTGCCCTCTAATTCCACCAAATTAGGTTGTATCCTGCACTTTTTCACCAAAAGGAGTTTTAAGTATATGCAATGCAAACTAACATGAAATGCAACTAAAACACATTAAAATGTACTTCAGATGGGCATAGTTCGCGTGAATTGGTACTCAATAAGTAGGTATAAAACCCTCTTATCAAGAACACAAGTTAGGAATTTTATACCTTTTGAAGCTTAATGAATTCTCCAACACATTGATTATACTCCTTTAATTGCTCAGCAACTTAGAACTCTCAAACTTAGAATTTGGCAGTCAAATTTTCCAGTAACGGGAAATGAAAATGTAATTGTCTTTATATAGAGAAATGATGGACTAGATTTTAGGTTTACATGGAAGTTGGAATCCATGGTGTATTGGAAGGAAACAATGGTTAACTAAGAGTTGGCCAACCACCAGCCATCATCACTACACATTCTAGCTTTTTTGGTTTATTGAGTTTTACGTAATGGAGAAGTAGTCCACTGTTCATGTACTAGTGGGTCACTCATTCTAGGACAAGATCAAATCTCAGCAATAAGCTTAGTTCAGTTACTTTAATTCTCAAAATGTAATTTTAATGTACAATTGTTATTATATTGGGAAAATTAGGGATTATTTATGTACTCATATCATATAATCCATATACATTAAGTACATGTAATAAAATAATGCAGTTAGGTATTATTATTCGGGTTTCTCCCGTAATTATTTTTACTACTCACATAACCACACAATAACATTATTTAATATTAAATGTTTATTTAAATATTTAATTCCTTTTCCAATTTCTAGAATACACATCTATTTTAATTATTTTGGTATTTAAAGATTACATATGATTTCATTGTACTACTTGGTACATCATGTCATTAAAATGTACTCTTATCATATGATTTTATTAATGTCACAGACATTACAAAAATGTCCCATTTAATTTCTATAGTATAAACTAACTTATCCCAGATTGGTCATTTGGCTTGATTCTTGATTTATCTTCTTTGGGAGGGCACAATACTGGTAGGTCCTGGCAAATTATAAACTGGTTTAGCTCTAAGCCAGTTTCGACCTCTATTACCACACTAGTTTTACATGACATAAATTAACTTCCATATTAGTAATATTAATAGATAAAAGTTTATTCATTCCATATATGGAATCGCATAATTAATCTTCCTAGTTCTCTTTTAATTCACTTAGTGAATTTCCCCATTTCACATTATGCCACACAAGGCTCTTCACAAATTCTCATCACAATTCCACATTTTATAGTTCGTATAAATCCAATTCGAATTAATTTAATTACTCATGTCACAACACATTAATATTTATATTCAAATAAATATTCATTCTCTTATTATATTAAAATAATTATTAAATCATGAATTTCACGATTCTTACATCCTCCCCCTTATAAAAATTCCATCCTCGGAATTGGTACAAGGTTACACAAATAAATGGGGATAATCCCTTCGCATCTTATCTTCTAACTCCCACGTGGCCTCCTCGGTATTGTGGTTTCGCCAAAGTAATTTTACAGAAGATATACTCTTATTCCTTAATGTTTGCTCTTTCTTATCTAATATTTGGACATGAATTTCTTCATATGCCAGATTCTTCTCTACTTGAATGGGCTCGTAAGAAATCATGTGTTTGTAGTCAGGCTTGTACGGACGTAACACGGATATGTGAAACATGTTATGAATGTGCTCCAACTCGGGTGGTAATGCAACTTTGTACGCCACTTCGCCCACTCGTTTCAGTATCTCGAATGGTCCTATGAACCTTAGACTCAATTTTCCCTTTTTGTCGAATTGTATTTTTTCCTTCCAAGAAGATACTTTTAAGAAAACGTGACTTCCGACTTCAAAGTCGCGGTCCTGTCGATGTAGGTCTGCGTATTTCTTCTGGCGATCTTGTGCAGCTACTAGTCTAGATCTTATCGATGTTACCACATCTGCGATTTGTTGAACTAATTCTGATCCTAGCAACTTTCACTTGTCAACTTCATCCCAACACAACTGTGTCCTACATTTCCTCCTGTAAAGAGCTTCGTATGGTGGCATGCCTATACTTGCATGATAACTATTATTATATGCAAATTCTACTAGGGGTAGGTGATCGTCCCAACTTCCTTTGGAGTCCATCACACAAGGTTTAAGCATGTCCTCTAGTGTTTGTTCGTTTGCTCACTTTTCCCGTCTGTCTGTGGATGATAAGCGGTACTTAACCTCAATTGTGTTCCCATCCTTTCTTGTAAGCTTTTCTAGAATTTTGACGTGAAGCGGAGATCTCGGTCAGAGACAATCGATACTGGCACTCCATATCGTGAAACAATTTCCCTTACGTACAGATTCGTTAACTGATTCAAACTATATCGAATCTTGATCGGTAGAAAATGAGTCGTCTTTGTTAGTCGATCTACGATAACCCAGATGGCGTCAAAACCTTTCTGCGTGACTGGAAGCCCTACTACAAAATCCATCGTAATATGCTCCCATTTCCACTTTGGTATTTCCAACGGTTGGAGTAACCCACTCGGTCTTTGATGCTCTGCTTTGACCCATTAAGATTTCTCGTTTCAGATTGGGCCACCAAAAATATTACCGTAAATCTTGGTACATCTTCGTGCTTCCTGGATGAATGGAATACGTCGTATTGTGTGCTTCATGAAAACATTTCTCTCAACTCGGTTATCGCTGGTACCCACACTCTTCCTTCAAATCTCAAAATACCATGGCTATCCATCTTGAATCTCTCCTTTTAATTTTCTGCGATCCTCTTTTTGACTCTCTTGCACTCCTCATCCTTTTCTTGTGATTCCTTAATTCTATCCAACAAGGTTGGACGAGCTTCTACTACAAACATTTTTTCCCCAGACCTCTCTAGTCCCTTTACTTTTATCTCTAATTTCTCCATATCCCTTATTAACTCCTCATGAGTTGTCAATTGACATAACTTCTCCCTTCCTTTCCTACTTAGTGCGTCGGCCACTACGTTCGCCTTCCCCGGGTGATAAAGAATGTCAAAATCATAATCCTTGATCAATTCTAACGACCTCCTCTGACACATGTTCAATTCTTTCTATGTGAAGATATATTTTAGACTCTTGTGGTCCGTGTATATCTCACATTTTTTTCCGTACAAATAATGCCTCCAAATCTTTAATGCAAAAACTATTGCCGCTAACTCTAAGTCATGAGTAGGGTATCATTTTTCATAATCCTTCAATTATCGTGACACATACGCAATGATTTTGCCATGTTGCATTAGCACACAACCCAGTCCTCTGTACGACGCATCACTATACACCACAAATCCTCCCGTATCATCTGGTAATGATAATACATGTGCCTCACTCAATCTCGTTTTTAGCTCCTGAAAACACTCCTCACACTTGTCCGTCCATACGAATTTCATCTTCTTCCTCGTTAGATTGGTCAACGGGGTTGCCATGTTAGAAAAATCTTGGATAAATCTTCGATAACACCCAGCTAACCGTAAGAAACTTCTTACCTCAGTTGGCGTCTTTTGTTGCTCCTAACTACTCACTACTGCTTCTACCTTCCCGGGGTCTACTGAAATTCCATCCTTATCCACCACGTGTCCTAAGAATTGAACTTTCTCCATCCAAAATTCACACTTAGAAAGTTTTGCGTACAACTTTTCTTTTCTTAGTGCCTCCAAAACCATCTTCAGATGTTCGACATGTTCTTTCGTCTTTGAGTAGATCAAGATATTCTCGATGAAAACTACTACGAATTTATCTAAGAATGGCTTGAAGACTCAGTTCATCAAGTCCATAAATGATGCCGAAGCATTCGTTAACCCGATCGACATCACTAGAAATTCAAAATGTCAATAATGAGTTCGAAACGCCGTCTTTGATATGTCCTCCTCCCGCACCTTCAACTGCTGATCACTCCTTCGTAAATCTATCTTCGAGAAACACTTGGCTCCCATCAGTTGGTCGAAAAGGTTGTCTATCCTTGGTAACGGATATCTATTCTTAATTGTTACTGTGTTCAATTGCTGATAATCGATATAGAGCCTCATCGATCCATCCTTCTTCTTTACAAAAAACATTGGTGCTCCCCAAGGAGACACACTCGGTCGTATTATTTGTCAAAAAATCGATCACTAAACACGTGCAAGTATATGCGGTCTAACAAGT
This sequence comes from Panax ginseng, assembly GCA_020205605.1. NCBI lineage: Eukaryota > Viridiplantae > Streptophyta > Magnoliopsida > Apiales > Araliaceae > Panax > Panax ginseng. Next base: position 80,858,440 of record CM035143.1, on the reverse strand, counting down.
AATACAGTGATAAGGAAAGTGTCGAACCCACGAGGAATTATCACTAATATTTACCAAGTACCGACTTTGTATCGCTAAAGTTTTATTCGAATAACAATAAATGTAAGTGTGATTAATCTAGTTATAACTAATTATCAAAGCAAGTAAATGGATAACAAATGGTAATCGAAGGAATTATAAGCTAAGGTTATAACTTCACCCCCCCCCCCCCACACAGGCATTCTGTCGAACACTTGGCGTGTTATGCTTCATCAAACTACCTACCCTTCTCTCTTTGGTCTTAATGGTCATGACAATTTGTCGACCGAGAACACACTGGTGCTTATACACCTCTGTCGAGGTATGCACAAACTTATCCTCTCTAGATCCACCCGCTAGGGAATAGAACATAAAAGAAAGTCCAAGCTAGGTGATAATCCTACACATGTATATGCGAACTAACCTTAAAAGGATTTAAGCATAAGTTTTCAAATAGCCCGCACGTGGCGCACAGATATATGTTTATTCTACGCATAACTTATGCATCAAAACCCATAATCATATACCAATATATTTAGGTGTAAATCTACAATCCTTCTTTCAATATCATGTAGATTACCAAAATCATCACTAATGTCTTAGCGAGAATCATTAAGCATGAATATATTAAACCAAATCATATGGTGCCAACCAAAGAAATAAGACAGCCAATTTAAATAACAAAGGGTTCCATCGTAACCTTAGAGCCAATACTCAGTTCATAGCTATTGAACAAAATATAAGTAGCATTAAAGACAACATTAATGGACTACAAAATCAGAGGAAATAAATGGACAAGAATAAACCCTGTCGAGGTTGTTCAGTCTCCAAGCATTCCGCTCCTCTCAGGCTTTCCAATCCGTGTAGCTCACTGTTCTTGATGCTCCAAGGAAATCCAAGACTTCTCCCTAATCTACCTAATCTATATTTAAATACATTAACTAAGAACTAGAGAGGGAAAATACAGAAGAAAAGAGAAAACTACATTATTCTATCCTAAGCTATGATATTCTCCGCGTATATGATATATGATGTATATTGTAGAGGCTTCATTCTTTCGTATATAAACTCCCCCCCCCCCTTTTTCTAGGTCAAACAAAGCCCTTCTCTGCCTGGGCACCAGAGGTGGCACTACGACACGGGAAATAAGGCTTAGGGTGGCGCTACGGCACCACGTCATCAACAAAAACACCGGAGCTCACGCTACAGCGCGAGTCCAAGAAAGAACTGTGGCGTTGCAGCGCTGCGGCGTGAGATATAGACTGGGCATTGGCGATGCGGCACCAGTGTATGGAAATTGCCTATTTTTCCCCTGAAAGCCATATAAGTCCTATAAAGCCCTGTAATACGTCGGTTAAGCATAATAACACTATAATCATATAAAACTATATAAAATCTATGACATCAGGCAACCATTTAAGTCATAAAGTATCCGATTCGCGGGTATAAATCTCACTCATCACGTATGTAACCCTTATCCAGCAACTCTTGTAATTTTATCATCAATTCCTTCATTTTTACTGGCGCCATACGATATGAAGCTTTCGAAATTGGTGTCATTCCCAATGCTTAGTCTATTACAAATTTGATTTCTCTGTCTGGAAGAAAACCAGGCAGATCGTTCGAAAATACATCTTGAAATTCCCTTACTACGGATATATCCTTAATTTCTACTCCCTTTTTTGAGTATCAACGATGTATGCTAAGTAACCTATACATCCTTCTCTTATCAATTTCTTGGCCTACATCATCGTAAGACAACATGATTGCTTAAGCGATGAGCTACCATAAAACATTACCTTAGACTTATTTGGAGTCTGAATGTTCACACTTTTATTCTGACAATCAATTATCACAACATGGTTATACAACCAATCCATTCCTAATATTACATCAAATTCTCCCAATCTTATCGGGATCAAGTCTACGCTTAGTTCATGATTTCTAATGTTTACAAGACAATTTTGGTAAATATACTCTACAGTGAATACTTCCTTATTCACAACTTCTATGTTTAAAGGATCTCCTAATCGTTCTCGAGGTAAATTGAGTCGACTAGAAAATTCCTCTGATACAAAAGAACAGTTGGCACCCGAATCATACAATACATAGGCATTTATATCATTGATCGAGATGATACCTAACACAACGTCCTTCGCAGATACGGCATATTGGACGGTCATATTAAAAGTTCTAAAAGTTTTACGGTTGGATGGCGTTGGTTCGTCAATCATCAGCTTGCTACTCCCTCCTTGTTGGCCGCTTCTTCTGCTACTTCCTTTCTTCGGGTAGTCTTTGATCAGATGGTCCGCCGAACCACAAGTGAAACACCCTTTAATCTTCTTTGGCTTCGGTAAGTTTGGCGAAATATGTTCCTCTTAGCCATAGTTGTAACATACATTATGCCCTTTCCAGCACTAACCTTGGTGATACCTCCCACACTTCGAACATCCTTCTGTCTTCTTCTTAAACTCTCCACGAAATTTCCCCACCTGGTTGTTAAAATTTTTGTTGTTGTTGTTCTCCCACTTTCTTTTTCCTATTTTACTCCCTCCACTACTGCTTATTCCATGACTATCTCCTCCTGTGCTCTTTCCCTTCTTCTCTTTGTTATACACACTTAGAGCTTCACTTCCTCCTGTTGGTCGAAAAACCGATCACTAAACACGCGCAAGTATACGCGGTCTAACAAGTAATATAGTGATAAGGAGAGTGGCGTATCCACGAGGAACTATCACTAATATTTACTAAATACCGACTTTGTATCGCTTAAGTCTTATTCGAACAGCAGACTAATACATTTGTGATTAATCTAGTTATATCTAATTATCAAAGAAAGTAAATGGATAACGAATGGTATCAAAACTGCTACAAGCTAAGGTCATAACTCAACCCCACACAGGCATTCTGTCAAACACCTGGTGTGCTATGCTTCATCAAAATTCCTACCCTTCTCTCTTTGGTCTTAATGGTCACGACAGTTTGTCGACCGAGAACATGCAAGTGCACATACACCTCTGTCGAGGTATGTACAAACATATCCTCTCTAGATCCACCCGATAGAGAATAGAACAGAAAAGAACGTCCAAGCTAGGTGATAATCCTACACATGTCTATGCGAATTAACAATAACTTCTCCCTAAACTACCTAATCTATATTTACAGACATTACCTGAGATATAGATAGAAAAGTTACAAAAGAGGAGAGAGAGACTATCCCAGAGGGGGAGATAACCGATTATGGGGGATCTTTCCTTTAGGAGGCTTGTGTTGTATATATATATATATATATATATATATATATATATATATATATATATATATATCAGTATATCCTTTAAGCTAGGTCAAAATCAAGTCTTTACTGCCTGGGCACCAGAGGTCACGTTGCGACGCGAGGAGTATAGCTTATGGTGGCGCTACAGCGCCACGTCATCAATAAAGACACCAGAGGTTGCGCTGCAGTGTGAGTTCATGAAGGAACTGTGGCACTGCAGCGCTGTGATGATCGGCATGGACGATGGGGCCTTGATTGCTGCGATCTTAAAGCTTAAAGCTTGGCTTTGGTGTGCTTGGCCATGAGTGTATGGAAAATTACCGTTTCGCTCCCTGAAAGCTGGAAAAGACCTATTAATCCCTGCAACATATCGGTTAAACAAAATAATACCATAATCATATAAAAGCTATATAAAACCTACGAAGATCAAGTAACTATTTAAGCATTAAAAGATCTAATTCGCAAGTATAAATCTCACTCATCAAATACCCCCAAAAATTAAGTTTTTGTTTGTCCTCAAGAAAACTATCTAACATAAAAATAACAATAGTAAATCAACATGCGGAAGAAATATAAAACTATATGTAAGACCCTGAATTTTATGCAATGAAGGTATTCAATTTTCTTATAATTATTATGTTATTTAGTAAATGATTAAATTGATAAAGGTTAAAGTTAAGGGTGATATTTGAAAATTTTGCAAAGTAAGCAAGTTGATATAAAATATTCGTTGTTTTGGATAATATTCGATTGGTCGGGAAATATTCATTTTAACAGGCGATATTCGTACGACGGAATAATCATTGGTGGACCCCACAACGGAAGTATTTTTGTATTTAGAAAATGACATAATTATCTTTTTATAAAAATAACGGCGAAAGTTCTACTGTTAAACTGTTGAACTACCCGGTAGTAAAAGTACAGTAATACGCATGGTTGCATAGTAGCACACGGTATTGATTATTGATGCTTACGTAAGAAGTCACTCAGTTATACTCAATTACTGCTACAGTAATTGCTGCATAATATGTCTAATATTATTGATTCAATTATTGTCACAGTATCATCTGCATAATATTTATTATTATTAAATCAATAATTGAAACGACAAAGTTATTCATATTATTATTTTCAATATTGACGATGTCTAGAAAGTTCTGTCGAGCAGAGGTTTAATCACCTAATTGCGCGCCAATAGGGAGAAATCCTTATCGGAAAGCCCCCTCTTTCCTGGAAATGATATGGTTGTTAAATATTATGAGTTGTAATATTAATGATGAATAAGTTCGTGTTGATTAAAGATGAAATTGATATTTCCATTGTGTTGAGAATATTAGTGTTAATGGAAATCGACATTAACTTCGATAATAATTGATGTCTGGAGGTTATATTGACCAATCGGGTAATTAATCGGATAAATAAGTAATTAATTGCTATTAATTCACATGCTTATAACTATTTGTTCACATGTGTGTACTATTAATTCACATGCATGTACTATTAGGGGATGTGGTGCAAGTTTGATAATACTTGCAGGACTAAATTAAAAATGAAGGAAAAGATGAAGGTATTACACTGTAATATTTCGAGCCCAAAATGTGCAATTATCGAAACTATATTTTCCTATAAATAGAAGCTCATTCTTCCTTCATTCTCACCAATTCACTAAGACTCACAAGAGCAATTATAGAGAGAGAAGCTATAGAGAGAAAGAAGAAGAGTAGTCTACTACTTCACTATTCCAGTATCCAGTCTTCTTCTGAGGTAAGGGGTATTATTTATTTCATATTCTGAAGAGATATTATTTTTCGTACTCGTATGAATATTATTTTCGTTCAATAATCATAAGGAATATCATCTTCATTCAATATTCGTATGAAATAATATTTTTTCCATACTCTGTAGTATGTAAGTAATATTATTTCATTTTGTATTCCTACTTCTACACTCATTTTGTTGAAGTATTGCATCTATACTCCGTGAAATTAGTAGAATATTCTTGATATTTGCACTTCATCCAATATCTTTTCATGGAAATATTATTCTGAGCTTTGTTGATAATTATTGATCTTTTCATGTCGGAATACTATTCACGAGTTACTATTCATGAGTTACTATTTACAGGTTACTATTCACCCAGTTACTATTCACTCGAATATTATTCACTCGGGTATTCGGGGCACTTTTCGTGCCAGAGTACTATTCACGGGTTACTATTCACCTGGTTACTATTCACTCGAATATTATTCACTCGGGTATTTGGGGCGCTTTTCATGTCGGGATACTATTCACGAGGTACTATTCTCGAAGTACTATTTATAGGGTACTATTCACGGGGTAAGATTCACCCGAAAGATATATTTCTTTTCTGTCCAAATTATTTTTGATACATTTATATTATTCTTGAATTTTACTCCACAAAGCAGTATCATGTTGACAATTTGGATATTTTAAAACTCTGGATAAATTTAAAGTCTTTAATGTTTATCCTTGATTTCGTTTGATTAATGCGTATATCATTATCATCATCCTCATGCTTATATTGTGATGAAAGTAATATGTGGCTTACGTGCATAGATGGACTGTTGATTGGTATGATTATGACCATGGATCATTCGGTATAATTATGACCCGTAATGTTGTAAATGATGTGGTAAAAGTCCTCATTGGCCCTAGTGCATTGATGGACAGTTATTGGTATGATTATAACCAGGGATTATTCGGTATAATCATGACAATTGATGATTACATGAATATCCTTGGCCCGTAGATGATTCGATGATGTGGTTTATTTATTAAGCTGAGTCTCAGCGATAAAATTGTTGATAAACTTTTTAAATCATAGAAGATAGTAAATATCATGCTCTACTTGACTCTTCTAATGGATTGCTTGTTCCATTGCAGTTGTTGATCTAAAACTTGTTGTGTATTATATTCTATCAGTTGTTATACTGTTGAAGGCTAAGGATAATTTATTCTACATTATCTCAGTCATATTATTTCTTACTGGGCTAGTTGAGCTCACTCTTTTCTTTCATTGTTCTCTTCAGGAAATGAGAATATAGCTGGGACGAGTCGGAGAATGGAGTGATGGTCCAAGATAAGTGGCTTTAGTAGTCCTCACTATTCTGTGAAATAGTGTGATAATAATTATAATGAGAACTTCATTGAGTGTGGATATTGTCTAGAAGATAATATTCGTTTAAAAACTCAGCTATGTTTTGTCGTATTTTTACACGACAGTTGTATTAAAGAAGTTTGTATTTGATTTATGTACCATGTATTTGGCGACTCAAGATGGGTGATGTATACCTATTTTGTGGGCATCACAGTTGGTATCAAAGCTTAGGGATATGATCCCTGACTGAGATGTGAGACAAGAACTAGGAGGGGAGAGACGGGGAATTTCTTTGCTAGTATGACCTACCTAAGTCTATTTGATATTTAATTGGTCAGTCAGAGTATAGGGATAATATGTGATATGTCAATTAACCCATGTTTTGTGGCAGTGTTTGAAAATGGCATCTGAAAATGTCGAGATAAGCAATGAAGCACATCAGACCGTTGAGTCACCAACGATCAATACCGAGGATAATGTGCATCAGGAAGGCAATAACCCTAGTGTAAACAACAACGCTGACCAAATGACGAATGATGGTATGTTTAGAAGTTTTCTAGAATTTATGCAAAACCAAACGAGAGAGACTCTTGTTCAAAATGGAGGTAGAAAAACTGGCAACTCACGACTGGTCGCCGCTAAGCAGTTCAAGGAGCTGGAACCACCAGAGTGTTTGGGAGAGCCAAAACCACTTAAGACGGAGACGTGGATAAAGCATATCACCAAGATATTTGATGTCTTGGGATGCTCCGAGGAGCCAAAAATTCCCTTTGCCACCTTCATGTTGCGAGGAGAGGCAGATTACTGGTGGAAATCAGTAAAACGTACTCAGCATGCCGCAATGAAGATGTCTTGGGAGAAGTTCCAACAACTGTTCAACGACAAGTACTTTCCCGAAAGTATTCGTCATATGAAGGAGGTTGAGTTTATCAAGCTGGAGTAAAATAATATGACCGTGTCACAGTATGAAGCTAAGTTTGCCGAGTTGTCCCAGTTTGCGTCCCACTTAGTTGATAATGAGGAGAGAATGACGCGGATGTTTCTAAGAGGTTTGAAACCTGAGATACGTCAATACCTCATTTCTCACAAACTTTGTTTATATTCAGATGTTGTGAATAAGGCTCAGTTATTGGAGCGCGATAATGAGCCAGCCCAACCAAAAGATAATGACCAACAACACGATAATAATCATACCGGTGGCAATGGTCATCGGAACAATGATAACCATCGTGGAGGAAATTATCATGCCAGAAATGGTAACCACTTCGGTGGTAATCATGGCCAAGATAATAGAAGAAATGATTCAAGTCGAAAATTCAAGAAGAGAAGATTTAACGATGATGGGAAGATGTCGGCAGTAGCACCAGTGCTAGTAACAAATTCTAGGGGAGTAGAACGACCACCAATTAGATGCTACAGATGTGGAGAGGAGGGACACATAAGTCCAAAATGTTCACAACCTTCTAAGGTATGTTTTAGTTATGGAAAAGACAGTCACATAGCTCGATTTTGTCCTATAGCAAAATCAAATCCAGCTGGGACGGTGGCACCAAAAATGAATACGGACAAAACAAAGTCGGTGGTTTCAGGAAGAGCATTTTTCGTGACTTCTCAAAAAGCGAGTAACCCGAATGAATTAAGCACGGGTTAGTTAATTATAAATTCTTGTGAATTCTATACCTTATTAGATACTAATTCTACCCACTCTTTTATTTCTCCTACTTGCGCTCAACGTTTAAATTTGACTCTAGAGAAATTAGACTTTGACTTATTGGTTGAAACTCTGTTAGGATAAACCTTCGTTACATCCACTGTTTATAAATCTTGTTTGATTCAAATCGGTAACCGCACATTACCTGTTGCTCCTATCTCTTTGAAAATACTTGCATTTGATGTGATTTTAGGGATTGATTGATTAACTACTCATCATGCTAAAATCGATTGTTTTCGTAAGGTTGTTAGCTTTCATATTCCTAATCAACCTATTATGCTAATTTAAGCAACCAAACCACTAAAGTCAATCACTGTCATATCAAGCCATAAAGTTATTCGTTTATTGAAAAACGGATGTCAAGCTTTCTTAGCCATGTCACAGATTTAAACAAAAATACGTCAGATTTGAATGATATTTCTATTGTTAATAAATTTCCTGACGTATTCCTGAAGAATTCTTGGCCTACCCCAGAGCGTGAAATCGAATTTTGTATTGACCCCAGTACAAAACCCATTTCTAAAACCCTTAAATATTTTTCCACCCCGAAAGAACGTATTATGGGCCAAAGACGTTGGCTCGAGCTGTTGAAGGTTACGACTAAACCATTCAATATCATCGTGGAAGAGCGAACGTGGTAGCTGACGCGTTGAGTAGAAGATCGTATGCGGTTACAAGTGTGACGTTGTTAACACAAAAACTCATTTCGTATAACTTACAAATGATGAAGATAGAGTTAAAGACTCTAGGGACCCACGTGGTGATATCAAATATACGAGTAGAATTGACTTTAATCGATAAAGTTAAAAGCAGCTCAAGCTACAGACCCAGAGCTGATGAATACGAAGAAGAAGGTTCAAGAAGGCGTTATTCTAGAAGCAAGAGTCGATGAAGAGAGGAAATATCAACCCTCGATTTTATTGGTTTATTTGAAATCCTCGATCTAGTAGGAATTGTGGCCTATAGACTCGTTTTACCACCAAGTATATTGCGTGTTCATAACATTTTTCATGTATCGATGTTACGTAAATATGTGGACGACCTGAACCACATTATTGAATTAGAACTAGACGAGATAGAAGAAGATTTAACTTATGAGGAGATACGTGTTAAAATCTTGGATAAAAAGGATCATATTCGACACTCAAAGGCTAAACCTCAAGAGTTAGAATCTAAACAAGGTATCCTCACCTCTTCGGCATACCAGGTACGTACGTAAATTTCGAGGGCAAAATTTCATAAGGAAGGGAGATTGTAAGACCCCAAATTTTATGAAATGAAGGTATTCAATTTTCTTATAATTATTATGTTATTTAGTAAATGGTTAAATTGATAAAGGTTAAAGTTAAGGATGATATTTGAAAATTTTGCAAAGTAAGCAAGTTGATATAAAATATTCGTTGTTTTGGATAATATTCGATTGGTCGGGAAATATTCATTTTAACAGGCGATATTCGTACGACGGAATAATCATTGGTGGACCCCACAACGGAAGTATTTTTGTATTTAGAAAATGACATAATTATCTTTTATAAAAATAACTACGAAAGTTCTCTTTGTTAAACTGTTGAACTACCCGGTAGTAAAAAATCTGATGAATACGCATGGTTGCATAGTAGTAGCACAGTATTGATTATTGATGCTTACGTAAGAAGTCACTCGAGTTATACTCAATTCATCGCTACAAGAATCACGCATAATATGTCTAATATTATTGATTCAATTATTGTCACAAAGATATCATCGCATAATATTTATTATTATTAAATCAATAATTGAAACGACAAAGTTATTCATATTATTATTTTTAATATTGACGATGTCTAGAAAGTTACATCGAAAGCGGAGGTTTAATCACCTAATTAGCTATGATAGGGAGAAATCCTTATCGGAAAAGCCCCTCTTTCACCGGAAATGATATGGTTGTTAAATATTATGAGTTGTAATATTAATGATGAATAAGTTCGTGTTGATTAAAGATGAAATTGATATTTCCATTGTGTTGAGAATATTAGTGTTAATGGAAATCGACATTAACTTCGATAATAATTGATGTCTGGAGGTTATATTGACCAATCGGGTAATTAATCGGATAAATAAGTAATTAATTGCTATTAATTCACATGCTTATAACTATTTGTTCACATGTGTGTACTATTAATTCACATGCATGTACTATTAGGGGATGTGGTGCAAGTTTGATAATACTTGCAGGACTAAATTAAAAATGAAGGAAAAGATGAAGGTATTACATTGTAATATTTCGAGCCCAAAATGTGCAATTATCGAAACTATATTTTCCTATAAATAGAAGCTCATTCTTCCTTCATTCTCACCAATTCACTAAGACTCACAAGAGCAATTATAGAGAGAGAAGCTATAGAGAGAAAGAAGAAGAGTAGTCTACTACTTCACTATTCCAGTATCCAGTCTTCTTCTGAGGTAAGGGGTATTATTTATTTCATATTCTGAAGAGATATTATTTTTCGTATTCGTATGAATATTATTTTCGTTCAATAATCATAAGGAATATCATCTTCATTCAATATTCGTATGAAATAATATTTTTTCCATACTCTGTAGTATGTAAGTAATATTATTTCATTTCGTATTCCTACTTCTACACTCATTTTGTGGAATATTGCTTCTATACTCCGTGAAATTAGTAGAATATTCTTGATATTTGCGCTTCACCCAATATCTTTTCATGCAAATATTATTCTGAGCTTTGTTGATAATCATTGATCTTTTCATGTCTGTTGAAGGCTAAGCATAATTTATTCTGCATTATCTTAGCCATAATATTTCTTACTAGGCTAGTTGAGCTCACCCTTTCCTTTCATTGTTCTCTTCAGGAAATGAGAATATAGTTGGGATGAGTCGGGGAATGGAGTGATGGTCCAGGATAAGTGGCTTTAGTAGTCTTCACTATTCTGTGAAATAGTGTGATAATAATTGTAATGAGAACTTCATTGAGTGTGGATATTATCTAGAAGACAATATTCGTTTAAAAACTCAGCTATGTTTTGTCGTATTTTTACACGACAGTTGTATTAAAGAAGTTTGTATTATTTCTATACCATGTATTTGGCGACTCAAGATGGGTGATGTATACTTATTTTTGGGGCATCACACTATATACTAGCATCATGGCTTCTAAGCTCAATCATAGCTACTCCCAGAGAATAGGAAAAACACATATATGAATAAGGGTTCATTCAATTTCAAGTATAAGACTGTATTCGATCCATTTTGTGTGTGTGTGTGTGTGTGTGGAGACCAACCATCCTAACTAAGCATAGCTCAAAAGAAGCTCATATAATCGATTATAGATACCAATATGCTCACTCGATAACTTAAACATTCAACAAGCATTAAGAAGAAGACGCAAATGTAGGAAAGGATCAAAAGGCTATAGCATGAAGACAGTAAAATCTGACTTGGACATTCCTTAATTACCTTAGGCTATTCATAGCTACCCATTAATGAGCTTTTGATCAATGACTCCCAATCCAGATGACTTTAGGGCACTAGGTGCAGAACACCCCTATAAATCTAATAACTTGAGCAGCAAAGGCCACGTAATCAACTTAAGCCAAATTAGATTTTACGAAATCCGAAGATTATTAGGCGAGTGTATTTTATGCTCCATCTCAACATCGATCCTGCGTTTATGGGAGAGTGCATTTCACGCTCCATCTCGACCCACCACAAGACTTTCGATATTTATTCTTCTTTTCTTTTTATTATATATTTTTTTATATGCAAACATTCCAGAATCCAAGATCCAAAACTGTATAAGTGTCTAAGTATTTTATTACCTTGTAAAAATGAAAGTTTATAAGAGTGAACAAATCTTAAAGTAATAAACACGCAAACTAAATTTGAAATATAACTTAGTTAAAACAGTTGTTTGGTGTTTGCTAAGAAGGACGGATCCATAACGGTCTCAACTTATCGATTGAACAAACCCCTAGCTCATACATGATTGACATGACTCTAAGAGATAGACATAATCACTTGGCTCTTATCATTAGCCACAAACAAAAATTAATGATTTATATAAAACCCTTGCATAATAACAGCTCAAAATAGGTTAAAAAGGCCATTCACATGGCACAAGCATCCAAATGTAAAAGCCCCAAAAACATGGCTATAAACCAAACATACATGCTGATAATAATCCAAGCATTCATAAATAATAACAAAAATTGTTCATGGCATCCATCCATAATAATACCAAAACATAATAAACCAACGGCTAATAAAGCCCAAAATGATGTCCAAAATCGCAGTTCATACATGACTGCACTACAATACTGATAAAAACATAAACAAAATACTAAGATGGCAACCTATCATGGAATAGACAGAATAAAACAGATAACCTCTAATACCCCAAACTTAAGATGAGCAATGCCCTCATTGCTAAGCATATATCAATCAATACAAGAGGGCTTCCCTAAAGTCTGGTCACTCGGTAGAAGCATCATCCTCGTCAGCGTCTGCGGGTGGTGATGGGGGAGGGTGGAGTGGAAAAATAGGAGGCTCTGGGAACTGGAATGCCATGAAATCAGCATCCTCTCCACTATACACAGTGTAGATGCTCTGCATAGTGTTAACCAGCTCAGCCTGATACTGCATCGCGATGTCCTGCCTCTGGGCAACCGCTGCTATGTGCCTCTACTGCCTCTGAGCATTGGCATCTTATTTCTAATGTAAAAGGGTCAGGGATGCCATGATATCTGCCAACAGTCCTTGTGAAGTTGGGCCTGCGTCTGGTGGCTGTGAGTGCTCGGCCTCTGATGTAGGAGGTGGCTTAGTAGGTGGCTCGTACCCTTCGCCTCTAACATGTGAAGCTGCCCCGTCCCATACATTGAAACGTGAGTGCTCTGATGGTCAATGACTGACATGGGCGGCAAAGCTATCTCTTTTGACCCCCAATGGATACCTGCCCTTTTGAATAGCCGGGTGATTAAGGATGGATGTGGAAGTCCCGTAGAGGTGGCACTCTTGATCACCTTCAAGATGGACTCATGAATGGGAACTTTGATATCCACGTCCAGTCCCGTGATAATAGAGAATAATAGGATCGCTCTATCTTTAGTCACGTTGCTCAGGTGATGAGTCGGGATCATATTGGCACATACAAAACTGAACCATGCCTTCCCATAGCGACTGAGTGTAGAATGCGGAAAACTGGTCCTCTCACCCGTCGTGTCATTTTTTTCCATGTTGTCTCGGGCTTGCAAAGCCTCCTAATAATCTCATCGAGGTCATAGCTGTGAAGTCTTGGCTCAATATAGTCCTTACCCTCATAGCTAGGCAGCGCGAATAGAGAATTGATAGCTTGGCTTCCAAACGCCACTGATCGGCCCCTGACTTGAACAATAGCAAGACCTTCGTGACTAGTATTTGCATAGAACTCACGGACCACAGATACAATGGCTGATTCAGGTGGTTTTGTGAAGTGCACCCACTGACGTCCCAGGATTATGGCCGCCAGCTCGCCATCCTTTGTTTTATTAGGTCTCAACCCCTGTTCAGGAATCAAGTTTCGCTAACAAATTTAGCGTTATCCCAAGCCTGTGGTGCTGCAGACGAGGAACCGCCGACGCTAAGTCGTTGCCTTTTTAGAGCCATGTCAAATTTCAGTAATTGGTTTGAACAAAAATAGCCCCTAAAGCAATGCCACTCTCTGTATAAGCAGCCCCTAAAGCAATGGTCAACTAATCCCCAATGAAACCCACTAAATTTTAGCCTAAACAATTAAATTTATCTCTCAGGCAATTTATCAAACACCTTGTGTGCACTCTTAAAACCACACTAGATAGCCCTTTGCTTGTGAATGCTCTATCCAGATTTTCGTCAGTGGAAATCACCCCAAATCACAAAGAGAACCAAACCCAAATAATTAGATCAACTACTATTTATGATTGAATGAAAACTCCAAAAATACCTTAATGGAGAACACTAACCGTAGCAGTCCTTCGGAGAATGGAGTCCAAATAAATTGTTTGGGAGCTTGGAGCCAAAAAAAATTAGATGTTGTGAGCAACGGATTAGAAAGCTTTGGTGAATGAGGTGCACCATTTGGGTTGCTTAGGTTATATGGTGCTTAGGCTGTCGAGATCTGTTTGAGAGAGAAAGGAGGCGTAGTGGCCTAAAACTGTTGGCCTCAATCTGTTTTTAAAAACAAAAAACATGCTACTGGCACTGCAACGTGATCTTTTCTCTGCTAGGGGGCGTTGCTGCACGAGAAAACAGTAGCTTGGGCTAACTTGTGGCGCTGCGACGCGAGGCATAGGGAAATTTGTTGGCGCTGCAGCGCGAGAATGTAGTATGAGTGGATTTTTGGTGGTGTTGCGGTGTGAGGTCCCCTTTGTTACTTAGCGTTGTAACGCGAGGTAGAGAATTTGGATAGTGAGTACCACGGCGCTTCTGGTGTGCGAGAAGTTTTAGTGTATATCTTTGGCATTACATCGCCTTTTTATATTTTAGATTTTCCTGCATAAACCAAGCTATAGATAAAATAATATACTATAAAGGAAAAGATACAATATTAAAAACCATATAACGACTATTTATACAATACAACATACAATACACATGTTGCATGCATCCTATGATCACAAAAACATGCATATGCATAGGAGATAAGACACATAAATAATCAAACTGGCAGCTGTGTTGACCACTAAAAAGAAAAGACACAATGTAAACTATACAAAAGTAAAGAAGAACATAGAAAATTAATACTGACATTGGGTTACCTCCCCACCAAACGCTTGTTTTAAAGTTGTCGACTTGACTATACCATTGCCGTTCAATCCGGCTCATAAGCAAAAATGACCATTTCATGCCGCCTATTGGTCAATTCCTTTAAATTTATGGCAGACATGGATGATTAGCCATCCCCTTTTCTTCACCCATCGGCACGAAGAATCTTTTAGCATTGGAATTATCCAGTAATTTTCCTTTTCATCAATTTGAAAGCGTTCTTTGTGCGCTAATGGGCCCTCCAGGGTTTCCACAATCGTGAGCGTGGTTTCCAACTATTGATTAGTCTTGACAATACAACCACTCTTGATCCTCTCTTCTCCTACTTTAGACTCCACATGCTGGTGAATTTGCACCTTGACATCTCCCTCAATAACTATGTGAGACTCATCGCCTTCTCCTTTTGTATCCACCGTGCAATGCTCTACTCCTTCATCGTTGAGATCAATTATGACCGGTAGATTGCCTTGCGGTGGATTTGTGAGGGCATTAACGAGTTGTCCCAATTGACTTTTGAGGCTCTGCAATTCAGTGTCTTGGCTCGCCATTTTAACCTTATTTCTCTCTATAAAGTTGGTGACGAGCTCTTCAAGCCTTTTCTCTTCTTCTCGTATTGAGTATTTAGAAAAGCTCTCATTGGTTTGAAATGTCACCTCATACTGCAGTAGAGACTGATTTTCAAATTGATTCGGATATGAATAATTGGGATCATGATACTTCTCTTGATTGTAGTCCCAAGAGTTTAGATAACCTTGATAGTTTGGATAATCGTAAATCGATTCAATGTCATCTCGTTCCTGACAGTAGGCAGACTGAGTGGACTGACACTTAAGATTGTCAGAAAACCTCAAGAGATTTGCAATTTGAACTTGTAATTGCTCGAGTCCTTATTCCAAGCTTGGTTGTGTCGTCCTCTCATAAGGCCATTGATAACAATGATTGTCCATAACCTATAAACTTAAAAACAAAAAGGAATATCAAACAAATAAAAGAAATATATATATATATATATATACGTTCAAATTAAGACTAAATTGATTGAAATCAATAGTCGACAATATTAGAATAATAGTTCCCCGGCAGCGGCGCCAAAAACTTGTTGGTCGAAAAACCGATCACTAAACACGCGCAAGTATACGCGGTCTTACAAGTAATACAGTGATAAGGAGAGTGCCCTACCCACGAGGAACTATCACTAATTTTTACTAAATACCGACTTTGTATCGCTTAAGTCTTATTCGAACAATAGACTAATAGATGTGTGATTAATCTAGTTATATCTAATTATCAAAGCAAGTAAATGGATAACGAATGGTATCGAAAGTGCTACAAGCTAAGGTCATGACTTCACCCCCACATGGGCATTCTATCAAACACCTGGTGTGCTATGCTTCATCAAACTTCCTACCCTTCTCTATTTGATCTTAATGGTCACGACAATTTGTTGGCCGAGAACACGCAAGTGCTCATACACCTCTATCGAGGTATGTACAAATATATCCTCTCAAGATCCACCCGATAGGGAATAAAATAGAAAAGAACATCCATGCTAGGTGATAATCCTACACATGTCTATGCGAATTAACTATAACAAAGATTTAAGCATAAGTTCTCAATTAGGTCACATGTGGTGCACAGATATATGTCTATTCTACACACAACTTATGCATTCAAAATAAGTCGACAACCCATAATCACATTCCAATATATTTAGGTGTAAATATACAACCCTTCTTTCAATATCATATAGATTACCAAAATCATCACTAATGTCTTAGCGAGAATCATTAAGCATGAATATATTAAACCAAACCATATGGTGCCAACCAAAGAGATAAGACATTCAATTTAAATAACAAAGGGTTCCATTATAACTTTAGAGCCAATACTTAGTTTATAGCTCTTGAACAAATATAAGTAGCAATAAAGATAATATTTATGGATTACAAAATCAGAGGAAACAAATGGATAAGAATAAACTCTGTCAAAGCTCTTCAGTCTCCAAGAATTATGCTCATTTCAAGCTTTCTAATCTGTATTGCTCATTGCTCTCGTTGCTCCAAGGAATCCCATACTTCCCTCTAAACTACCTAATCTATATTTACAGATATTACCTAAGAAATAGAGAGAGAAGTTACAAAAGAGGAGAGAGAGACTATCCCAGAAGGGGAGATAACCAATTATGGGGGATCTTTCCTTTAGGAGGCTTGTGTTGCATATATATATATATATATATATATATATATATATATATATAACCTTTAAGCTAGGTCAAAATCAAGTCTTTACTGCTTGGGCACTGGAGGTCGCGATGCAACGCGAGGAGTATAGCTTAGGGTGGCGCTACAGCGCCACGTTATCACCAAAGACACCGGAGGTCGCGCTGCAGCGTGAGTTCATGAAGGCTGTAGGTGGCTGCAGTGCTGTGGATGATGTAGCATGGATCGGGGTCATTGTTGCAGCATGAGCTTTAAGCTTGGCTTTGGCGGTGTGGTGTGAGTGTATGGAAATTGACCGTTTCGCCCCCTAAAAGCTGGAAAAGACCTATTAAGCCATGCAACACATCGTTTAAGCAAAATAATACCATAATCATATAAAATCTATATAAAACCTACGAAGATCAAGCAACTATTTAAGCATTAAAAGATCTGATTCGCGGGTATAAATCCCACTCATCACCTCCCTCTGCAATAATAACCTTTTACAATAATGTTGTAAAAGAATCAATCTGAAGAACCGATACCTTGTTAAACAACTAAGGCTTCAGTCCTTGTTCGAAACGCCTAGATTTCTTTTCTTCATCTACCACCTGGTGTTTAGTAAATCGGGCTAGTTCATTGAACTTAGCCACGTATTGCACCACCATCATATCTCATTGCTTAATTTCTAAAAACTTTACCTCCATCCTATTGTTCATGCTCTTTGGGAAATAATTCTCAAAGAACGGAGTCTTAAATCTCTCCCACGGTACTACTCTTTCTCATGCTCTCTGTCGATTCACCTTCCACCAGTAGTTCGCTTCACCTCTCATCATGTAGGTTGCAAAAGTCGTCTTCAGGTCTTCACCCACACGTGCGATGGTGAATGCCTTTTCCATCTCTTTGATCCATGTTTGAGCCATGATCCGATCGGTAGTTCCTACGAATTCTGGAGGTCCTACACTCCTAAAATCCTTAAAATTTGTGACTGGAGCTGATTGGGGAATAGGTGGTACTAGTTCGTTTATTCCCCTAAGATCTTCTCCTAACAAGTCTACTAGTCTCTGAATCGGGTCTACTGGCCCTCTCTCATCATTAACCGACTCTTCAGGTGCAGTTATTCTACGTATGGGCGGCATTTCTCTGTATCACAAAAAATTTATTTTTACTACTATCTTATTAGGTTATTTAAACATTTCTCAAATAAGAATAACATTTTATAACAAATTCTTGGAACAAGATCATTTATATTCATATGCCAAATTGTTGCAATTACACGATCTTTTTTAGCATACTTCTATAAATGACAACAACATATCCCCCCTTATCACAAAAGACGGGGACAACACCAAACTACTACCCCTCTAACATTTTTCAAAAGTTAGGGTTTACAACTATCTCACATCTTACACAAAAGACTGAGATTTTAACAACAGATTAAACATCACATAAATAAATACAATATTATAACCACTAAATTCTACATCTAGACTTAATCTAACATTCCTCGCTCCATGGCGCTTTGGTATTCCTTTTGAGTAATGTGCACCACCATATCTCGGTTTATGGTATGTCGGGTATGTCCTTGCTCAGTAGGGTAATGATGTACCCCATCAATCAACCTCTCCATGGTCGTGCGTAAATCATAGCTCATCTTGTTCATATTCCATCTCTTTCATCTCACCTCCTCCTCTAAGTCATTAGCCCGATCATTAGTTTCTTCCCACTTCTCCTCAAAGTGAATCACATCCATCACCTCTATCTCTAACTGAGTACGGAGAGCCTCCTTCTCCATCCTCTCGCTCAACTCTCACTGCTCCATTGCTTCCAACTTCCCTGCCAATTCTATATTCCTAGTCACTGATCGGAGAAACAAAGTCCCCATCTGGATCCCTGCCTCCTTTCGGTGAGAAATCTCCACCTCCATTTCCAGCATCACTAATTTCCTCTGATGGTCCTCGTCCCTCAATTTCTGGAACTCATACTCCCTCTCCCTAGCCTCAGCCTCTAGTTCCGCCACTTTACATCCTAACTCCAAAATTTGTCCCTCATACTCCCCCAACATCCGGTCCTCAAAAGTAACCTTGTCGGAGTCCTCCATAGGCTCAGGCTCCTCCTCCGGATTAGACTCCTCAGGTAACAGCTTCATCTCCTCCTCCTCCTCATCATCCTCATCAATAGGGGCCACTACTATTATGGGCTCCACTATTGATGGTGCCTCATAGACCATGTGTATTTCACGCGGCTCCTCCTCTACTACTCGGCTAGGTCCTCCCATGTCAGTCATCCTACAATCACCAACATAAAACAAACAACAACAACTCCATTAGGATGTTAAACAAACATAAGTTCATTGTATAGAATGAAATTATATTCCCTAACACACTAAGTCTTTCTCTAGGAAAACTCTACATGAGTCTTCCTTCCTCTCTATCTTCTAAGTTCTCCTAAGTTATAATCCAAGGATTCTTGTTCCTAAGGTTTATAACTACAGCTCTGATACAAACCTGTGACGCCCCCAAATTCAGACCACACGTCTCAAATTTGGTTGTCACGTACTAACTCTAATAACATACTAAAATCATCACATCGGAATAATAGAATAAATTACATCGTTATAATATAACTATTCTCGTCCCAAGGGTTCGTAACTTAAACATCTTTTACAATATCTTAAACGTGATCAAACACCGTTCAGATATAACTAATACATAATCCAATACAACTTAAACCAAGCATAGCTTATCATAAATAAGTTCTTCTAGAACCAGATAATAATACATTCTAACATTATGGAATAATTACTCCAAAGCCTTCTCTTTACCTGTGTCCTTGCTAGAGGGCTCACCACGTTCTGCCTTAAATTAAATGTTTTTAGGGTAAACAAGGATGAGAAACAAATTTGCCCAGCAAGTAATATAGTAATAAGGGTACTCAAGGTAGTTTTGTATTTCTCAAGGTACAATAATAAGGATAGTTCAAGATAACAAGAAGTATCAATGATTATCAACAATAGTCATTATAGACAGAAAAGATCAATAATATTCAATGATTAATCAATTCAAGATTTCAAAGTAATGAATACTGAGCAGTCACTAAGGACTAAGAGCTTCTCCTAGAATTCACAGTAATTAACTGATAATTCCATAAAACGAGTACAACAGGTGATCATCCTAAAGAACCATATGTTAATGCATTACATTTAATCTTTCTCAAGTGTGCACGTCGATTTCCCGATAAATTATAATTCCCCTACCAAGAGGGTTGTTTATCTCAGTTATAAGAGTCCGCACCAAGTAAATTTGGTTTGGATAGCTTTCGATCAATATCAATAGTCTAGCCGAAACAATGGCTTAGACAATTTTCTTTCATAGTATAAAAGAACAATTATCGTTCGAAATCAAGGTTTGTAAACAATTTCATTTCTAGATTACGAAGTATTATACTTTGAAATTTCTACTTGTATGATCAATAATTGCACAAGTTCAAATAGTGCTCAATAAAGAGTAAGGTTCGAATACTTGCATCAAGCGTAGTTTACCAAATATAGCTTATCAACACCCTTTCGAATCCTAACATAATATAGTTACGCGTATAGGATATTCATTAGTTAAATATGCTCAATCATTATATGTAAGTCTAACCACACACATAAACGTCTAACTTATTTGTATAATCTCTGTATACTACATCACAAAATCATATATCCTCAAAGCACAAAATTAGATTGTATGACACCATAAAGTCAAACAACGCATTTTTAAGTCATTGTTTTATAGTTTTCAAATACTTCTTTGAACTTTTCATTTGAAAGTTATTAACTCATCCGATTCTATTACCTAACATGCTTCTTATCACATATGATAGTATACTAGTCACATAACACAAGTTAAGGTAATCATATAAGCATGCTTTGATCATCAGATTACAAACAGAATCTAGACTCGACTGCAGGATGGCGCAGCTGCGCCCTGGCTACGCTTAGGGACGGCGCAGCTGCACTGTCCTCTAGCCTGGCCTGTAAAGACCCCAAACTCGGATAATTGAAACCTGAACTCGGTTCTTCACGATACCATTTCTATGAGCAGAATAATACTAATAATAATAACAATAATATAAATATCAAACTTAACTTACATTTATCAAAGTCTAATCCCAAGTACGTAACCTTTACTATATTCTTTATATGATATATAATACATATCATTATCTTAATACAGTCTAACTATTACAAAAGATACCATTAAACATGTTCTGTTTGCTTTCCTTTTCACTTGTTCTTGTCTGAACCTTCGAGTTGTTCATGCCTAGCTGAAAACATTTAAATTTAAGCAAGGGTGAGCATTTGGGTGCCCAACAAGTAATAACAATTAGAAATATAAGTAGCTGAAAGAAATAAATATTTTCTTTGTACATCACTTCTACAACGAATTTATAGTTGTGAAGTAAACTCGACCGATAATAACAACATAACAATTCTATCTCAAATTTTTGAAACTACGTATAGACTATATATATAGGGTAGTCGACATACTATGAACATTGTTTTAAATTTTCGATAAGGTTTAGCAGAACTTCATCTGCAAACCGTCATAACTTACGGGCTTTAGGTTGTACTTCCCATGGGCCCTGTATTGATCAATACTACATTATAAGAACGATAAGATCGTTCACTCTGTCCGCCTTGGGCGCATAAAAATTTTCCCATGATCGGGATGTTCATACTTAGACTGGAATCCGAACCAAAACGATTTGATTGGATACAAAAAGGTTTTTATCATATTCAACGACATTTCAAAATTTGTGTCTAGCTGATCAAATAGCTTAGACGGCTTATATATATATATATATATCAACATGTGATTAAATACAATGATTATCCAAGTGGGGACACTTGTATAACCATATATAGAAATTAACGAACAAAATATATATCTGAATTACCATATACTAACATGTTGATAAACAATGATCGGATATAGAATATATCACAATAGGTTTAATAATATAGCATAATAATAATATAATTCTGAAACTTCTTACTCATATCCATTGCATAAAGGAAATGCAAAGGTAAGATATTTACTTGACGATCATGGCGCTACGGTTTATAACTTAGTTCTATCTTTATATAACACCTATCAGTAATAAGATCATTTGATCGATTAGAATAACATACTATAACACATAGCACTGCTTATTGCAGTCAGCACATAACATAATCACATTGTCACATATGTTTCACAACCATTGAATCACAAATAAACACATATTTAATCAAATTATCTAAGTCCAGATCAATTTCTAAAACATGTTGATTGTACAAACAACCTTATCGGGTAATTATCGAGTCTAAGACTCTGTTATATAATTACATATCTGTAAGTATCAGTCATATTATTTTTAAATGACTTATAATAATTTTTAAACATTTATTATCATTTATCATAAATTTTCAAACACCGAAATCATTATTAAATGATTTAAATATCGAATAATTCTATTATCATTAATATTTAATTAATATTAATCTATTAATGAAACCATTGCCAAAATATTAAAGTTATTTATAATAACATAAAATACTTTTAAAGTGTTAATATTACACTTAAATGATTTTTAAAAGAATTAAAATTATTTTTAAATATTTATCATTAATATTAAAATATTATTGTATTATCTATTAAAATATAGAAGTCATTAATTATAACTTAAAATCTTTTTAATTCATTAATATCCTTATTAAATGATTTTTAAACAAATAAAACCATTTTAAAACTATTTATTTAATATAATTATTAAATAAACTTAATATCATTTATTATTAAATTAATATCATTAATATTAAATTATTAATAAAATTATCCTTTAAATATTAAAAGTTATATTTTATAACTTAAAATATCTTTAAACACTTTATTTTCATTTTAAATGATTTTTATAATATTAAAATCATTTTAAACTAAATTATTTAATATAATTATTAAATAACTTTAACATCATTAATAGTAAATAATTAATGAGTTTTATCTTTAAATATGGATAGTTATATTTTATAACTTAAAATATTTTTAAACAATTTATTTTCATTTAAAATGATTCTTCTAATATTAAAATCATTTTTAAACTAATTTATTTAATATAATTATTAAATAAATCTAATATCATTAAATTATTAATATTTTCATGACAAAATATCAAAAGTTATATTTTATAACTTAAAATACTTTTATAACCTATAAATCATTTTTCTAAAAATTTTAAATCATTAATTCTATTTTTCATAATTTATTTAATACATTAATTAAATAATTTTAATTACCATTAATATTAATTAATTAATGAAATTCATCACAAAATATTAAAAGTTACATTTATAACTCAAAAATATTTTTAAACACTTTATTCTTATTTAAAATGATTTTTATAACATTAAAATCATTTTTCTCTAATTTATTTAATACACTAATTAAATAAATTAAATATCATTAATATTCTAATAATTATAAATATTAATGAAAAATGTCCCAAATAATTAAAAGTTATTTTTTATAATTTAAAATAATTTTTAATACTATTTTTAGAATTTATTTTCTATTTTTAATTATTTTTCGGAAATTCCGAAAATAAAAATAAAAGAAACTGTCACTATTTGCCTTTAGCGACACTAAGCGTCGCTGTTGGTGTTCTTGAGCTTAAGAAAACTGACAGCTTCGTTTTCGAGGGGTCAACTTTGACCACTTATAATTTCTTTGTTCCTGCATGATCTGGTCGATCTCAAGCATTGTTCGTGTAGTATAAATGTAGAACTACAATTATTCGCAATTATTTTGGTCATACAACAACTCGGATGCAAAATCTAAGCCGTTAAAACCGAAGTCAGAGCTGTTATGGGTTTTCTGGATAACCCAGAAACCCAGTCAGCCTTGAGTAGTCATTTTGAGGCTCATCAATATTAAGGTTATTTTATTTGTTAATGTTTTCTAATGATTCAGACTTGTAGACCATATAACAGAGTACGAATACCCATCATCAGGTCAGACAATCAGCATCAGAATCACAAGTTAGCTCCCAGTTAACCCATGTCAGAAATGTTGTTCATTCCATTTCTGGAAATGCCAGAAATTTAAAATCAGGTCATGAAGGCTACTTTGACCATTTGATACGTTCGATCTGATGACTATTTGAATGTTCTAAAAGCATTAATCTTGAGTCCACATACCAGGCTACAAGTTGTATACAACACATCACCACAATACTAAAACAACTGACAGATCAAGAAGCTTAAACATATTGTCAGACGATGTTCCTACTACGGGTTACCCGAGAATTATATTTCGACCATGTGGTCAATCAACCGACTTTCGACCGATTATAACTCTAATCGGACATCTACTTGACTACAATTCCATTCTAGAATAAAGTACTCATGTCACCACACACAAAAGCTTAAAATAACAAAACCATATAAAAGAATGAGATTTACGGGGTCTGACATTCGTTGTCAGACCACAAAAAAAAAATTTCCCCAGATTTTGAAAAACTTCAAATTCGTGCCTCTAGATGTTATGGATCTAACATCTAGCAACCCAGATCACCAAGTTAGACTCCATACAACATATATAACACAAAAAAGTTAACATCTAACACAGCATACATGATCAGATTTCGGTTAGGGCTTTATACCTCACTATGAACAATTCCAATTCTTGGCTTCTGATTTTTCTATGGTTGTTCGTGGGGCTGGTTTTGTGACTGATTTATCAAACAAATTTCGTGGGCCAGAGAGAGAATGGTTTGGTTGAGTATATGGACACAAAAGAGGCTTAAAATAAATTTTCTCTCTCTCTTTGATCTTATATATTTTTTTTGTATTCAATGTATATGGCTGGTAGATTAGCTGAGATGTATTCATATCAGTCACACGGCTGATCTAAGTTGGTTACCTACTCCATATCTTGCTAAATTTACAAGTTACCTTAAATAATGCAAGAGGGGCAAAAATGTCTTTTGGCTTTTAAAATTAATGGCATTATGGTAATCATGCCAAACCCTTAGGGTTTAAGGTTTGGATTAGGGTTTAGGGTTTGAACCATTAGGGTTTAAAAATAATTTTTAGAATTTCAAATTTAGGGTTAGCACAAAATAAATAAATAAATAAAATAATAAAATTTTAGTTTCTAAAATACAAAATTAAGGTTTCTTAATTAATAAGGTTTCCTAATCACATAGACTTGATAATTAGGTTTATGTTTTACTAATTATCATTAAGTGTGCCTAATTAGCAATTAGGGTTTACAATTAGAAAATTAGGATTACTAATCTACAAATTAGGGTTTCTAGCTAATTAGGGTTTTAAAAATTAGGGTTCTCCCTAATTAGGGTTAATATCTATAACACCAATCATAAATCACATTAACATCATTACCAATAAATTTTGAACTCTAATTTGAGTTTCAAATTAGGGTTTAACAATAACTTAGGATTTTTTAAATATTATTAGGGTTTCTAAAAATTAATATTTCTAAATATTAATTAGGGTTTACCTAATCAATATAAAATTATATAATATATAACATGTATGCACCATATAACACAGTTATATAAAAGTGTCGAACTCAACCTGAGTTTTAAATTAGGGTTTCCATTTAGCAATTAGCTAATTATTATTTAAGGTTTCTAATTTAAGAAATTAGGGTTTTAATTTACAATTAGGGTTTTCTCTTGATTATTAATAATTACAATTATCATGAATCACATAACATATTGACTTAACAGATTTTAAAATCTCATTTGACTTCGAAATTAGTGTTTGTCAGTAAAATTTGGGTTTGGTCATAATACCCCATAATTGACCAACCATTCTCAGTCCACAAAAATACAGTACATAATTATAACACTAAAAAATCAAAATATAATATTATTATATTATTATTCTTATCCATTGATAAAAATCCAAAATTAGGGTTTGGATTCCATATCTGATTTATTCTTTATATATAACATTATTAATTAAGTTAAAATAATTAACTTAATTAATCTTGCATAAATTCATATAATAAAATAAATAATTATTATAATAATTCTAACAATCATTTCATATATTATTTAAATAATATATAATCATATTTTATAGAAAATAATTAATAAAAACATTTCGCTTATAAAATTAATTATTATAAAATAAACTTTATAATAGTTAATAATTCTAAAATAAAATTATTTGTAAACATTCATGTAATAAATATATTTTTATTTATTACATAATTACATACATACATATTATCTTGTACAAATCCTCATCCTTAAAAAAAAATTATATGCAAAATTTCTGATTTATACAGAAAATATCGGGTTGTTACATTCACCCTCTCTTATAAAGATTCCGTCCCTGGAATCACCGTTTAAAAATCTATACATACCAGGGTACATAGCATACACAATCATTGCGAGTAGATCTCGATCAAAATTGATCGAACTGATCTTTAACTATTCAGCATAAAGCTTATCTATCTGATTAAACGAAAATTTGATTTCTAAAAGAACTCAAATTCCTCCTTCAAAATAATTTATAAAATAATTTACTATATATAAGAAAATAATATATAAGAAATAAAATTGGTTTGAGTAATACTTGGAGTTGCATCCCCGGCTGTTACAGTTTCTTGAATGGTTATGTTGAAGATGCTTGCGGTTGATTTCGTTGGTTTGATTGTTGATGTTGGTCCCGTTATCGCCAATGTCCTGCTGCCTTTTCTTGTTTGTACATTCCTTGCCTCCCTTCTCCTTCTTGAACAATTTTCCACCTTATACTCCATTGATCCATACTTAAAACACACAGACTTGCCCTCTATCTCCTTTCCTTTTTATCCTATAGGTGACAAAACTATCTTTTGCCCCTCTATTATCCTAGCTATCATAAACGTTGCTTTCTGAGGTTGATTGATCCTCTAATTTCTGGCAGCGACGCGCTTGAAGTCTTTTGACGTTAAATCTATCGATTATCTAAATGATCTTCCCGCGACTGGTATTCCGTTCTGCATAGTTTGATCGTCCATATTCACAAAATTCTGTATCGGGTCTAGTTGTCTTCCAGCTTTGTTGATGAGTTCTTCTCATCGTGTATTTCGTTTTAAATCTCTTGGCGGCATTATCACAATTTATTCTTTATTCTAAGCCTTATCGTATACGTATAATCATATAACACAAAACTTTCTATTCCAATAATCATGTACTCAAAATATTAGATTTTGAAAATTTGGTTTTCTGCATTAACCAGTACTCATATAATTAACTACTATCTGTATACCAACTTATTTCATTAATCCCCTATAAATTCATTAATCCCATATCACTTCATACTCATATCACTTGACATACCATAGCACATATTACTTTAATCATCTGTTATCCCTTTGTGACTCAAAAGTTGGGAATCGCTGTCACAACTTATACAAAATTTGAAAAATATTACCTTATACAAACATACTTATCATATACATAACATAGAATCATACCTATTCAAGTAATACTAGTACTACTTATTTCTTACGCCTCCACTAAGGATCAATTGCTTAGCAATCTGTCTATTCCCATTTTCCTCAATAATCCATTCACACCTAACTATACCTAGTTCGTCCAACTTACAATACATTATGAGTTTAGGAACTCACCACAGACATATAAGTTTAAGAACTCGACATTGACCACACATTCTTTAACAATACTTTACCTATCAGTCATACTATCGTTTCTAGGTCCGGTTCCATACTTTTCAAGACAACCACCTCCTTGAGGTAGCTTTCAATGTGAGCCTCTATTTCAGCTATTGGCTTTGATATTGGCTCGGTTATGGAGGTTGACTTCTTCTTTATGATTTGAGGGTATCCTAATCCTTTTCTATCTGACATCTACACACCTAATTAAGTTATCCTGATTATCAACTAATATATACACACAACAATTAATAGTTTTATATAAGTTATCTTTTATTTGTTTTAACGATGAACTTATTCAATTCATCTCCTTATAAACTCTATATGAGTTATTTATATTTTCAATGTTTCCCTATGTTCTAAGGTTATAGCCTAAGGTCTAACCCACCTAAGGATTCAAACCCTAAGCTCTGATACCAACTTGTAAAGACCCCAAACTTCGGTACTTGAAACCCGAACTCGGTTCTTCACGATACCATTTTTATGAGCGGAATAATACTAATAATAATAACAATAATATAAATATCAAACTTAACTTACATTTATCATAGTCTAATCCTAAGTACGTAACCTTTACTATATTCTTTATATGATATATAATACATATCATTTATCTTAATACAGTCTAACTATTACAAAAGATACCATTACACATGTTCTGTTTGCTTTCCTTTTTACTTGTTCTTGTCTGAACCTTCGAGTTGTTCATGCCTAGCTGAAAACATTTAAATTTAAGCAAGGGTGAGCATTTGGGTGCCCAGCAAGTAATAACAATTAGAAATATAAGTAGCTGAAAGAAATAAATATTTTCTTTGTACATCACTCTACAAAACGAATTTATAGTTGTGAAGTAAATCTGAACCATAATAATAACAACATAACAATTCTATCTCAAATTTTTGAAACTACACGATAGACTATATATATAGGGTAGTCGACATACTATGAACATTGTTTTAAATTTTCGATAAGGTTTAGCAGAACTTCATCTGCAAACCGTCATAACTTACGGGCTTTAGGTTGTACTTCCATGGGCCCTGTATTGATCAATACTACATTATAAGAACGATAAGATCGTTCACTCTGTCCGCCTTGGGCGCATAAAAATTTTCCCGTGATCAGGATGTTCATACTTAGACTGGAATCCAAACTAAAACGATTTGATTGGATACAAAAAGGTTTTTATCATATTTAACGACATTTCGAAATTTGTGTCTAGCTGATCAAATAGCTTAGACGGCTTATATATATATATATATATATATATATATATATATATATATATATATCAACATGTGATTAAATACAATGATTATCCAAGTGGGGACACTTGTATAACCATATATAGAAATTAACGAACAAAATATATATCTGAATTACCATATACTAACATGTTGATAAACAATGATCGGATATAGAATATATCACAATAGGTTTAATAATATAGCATAATAATAATATAATTCAAAAACTTACTCATATCCATTCAGATAAAGGAAATGCAAAGGTAAGATACTCAATCGATCTTACCGCTTACAGTTTATAACTTAGTTCTATCTTTATATAACACCTATCAGTAATAAGATCATTTGATCGATTAGAATAACATACTATAATACATAAGACCGCTTATTGCGTAAAAGACATAACATAATCACATTGTCACATATGTTTCACAACCATTGAATCACAAATAAACACATATTTAATCAAATTATCTAAGTCCAGATCAATTTCTGAAACATGTCGGTGTACCGACAACCTTATCGGGTAATTATCGAGTCTAAGACTCTGTTATATAATTACATATCTGTAAGTATCAGTCATATTATTTTTAAATGACTTATAATAATTTTTAAACATTTATTATCATTTATCATAAATTTTCAAACACCGAAATCATTATTAAATGATTTAAATATCGAATAATTATATTATCATTAATATTTAATTAATATTAATCTATTAATGAAACCATTCCCAAAATATTAAAGTTATTTATAATAACTCAAAATACTTTTAAAGTGTTAATATTACACTTAAATGATTTTTAAAAGAATTAAAATCATTTTTTAAAATTTATCATTAATATTATAATATTATCAGATTATCTATCAAAATATTAGAAGTCATTAATTATAACTTCAAATATTTTTAATTCATTAATATCCTTATTAAATGATTTTAAACAAATAAAACCATTTTAAAACTATTTATTTAATATAATTATTAAATAAATTTAATATCATTTATTATTAAATTAATGTCATTAATATTAAATTATTAATAAAATTATCCTTTAAATATTAAAAGTTATATTTTATAACTTAAAATATCTTTAAACACTTTATTTTCATTTTAAATAATTTTTATAATATTAAAATCATTTTTAAACTAAATTATTTAATATAATTATTAAATAACTTTAACATCATTAATCGTAAATAATTAATGAGTTTTATTTTTAATATGGAAAGTTATATTTTATAACTTAAAATATTTTTAAACTATTTATTTTCATTTAAATGATTCTTCTAATATTAAAATCATTTTAAACTAATTTATTTAATATAATTATTAAATAAATCTAATATCATTAAAATATTAATATTTTTCATGACAAAATATCAAAAGTTATATTTTATAACTTAAAATACTTTTATAACCTTTAAATCATTTTTCTAAAAATTTTAAATCATTAATTCTATTTTTCATAATTTATTTAATACATTTATTAAATAATTTTAATTATCATTAATATTAATTAATTAATGATATTCATCACAAAATATTAAAAGTTACATTTATAACTCAAAAAAATATTTTTAAACACTTTATTCTTATTTAAAATGATTTTTATAACATTAAAATCATTTTCTCTAATTTATTTAATACACTAATTAAATAAATTAAATATCATTAATATTCTAATAATTATAAATATTAATGAAAAATGTCCCAAATAATTAAAAGTTATTTTTCATAATTTAAAATAATTTTTAAAACTATTTTTAGAATTTATTTTCTATTTTTAATCATTTTTCAGAAATTCAGAAAATAAAAATAAAAGAAACCGTCGCTATTTGCCTTTAGCGACACTAAGCGTCGCTGTTGGTGTTCTTGAGCTCAAGAACACTGACAGCTTCGTTTTCGAGGGGTCAACTTTGACCACTTATAATTTCTTTGTTCCTGCATGATCTGGTCGATCTCAAGCATTGTTCGTGTAGTATAAATGTAGAACTACAATTATTCGCAATTATTTTGGTCATACAACAACTCGGATGCAAAATCTATGCCGTTAAAACCGATGTCAGAGCTGTTCTGGGTTTTCTAGGTAACCCAGAAACCCAGTCAGCCTTGAGTAGTCATTTTGAGGCTCATCAATATTAGGGTTATTTTATTTGTTAATGTTTTCTAATGATTCCGACTTGTAGACCATATAATAGAGTACGAATACCCATCATCAGGTCAGACAATCAGCATCAGAATCACAAGTTAGCTCCCAGTCAACCCGTGTCAGAAATGTTGTTCATTCCATTTCTGGAAATGCCAGAAATTTAAAATCAGGTCATGAAGGCTACTTTGACCATTTGATACGTTCGATCTGATGATTATTTGAATGTTCTAAAAGCATTAATCTTGAGTCCACATACCAGGCTACAAGTTGTATACAACACATCACCACAATACTAAAACAACTTACAGATCAAGAAGCTTAAACATATTGTCAGACGCTATTCATACTTTCTGGGTTACCCAGAATTATACTCGGTCATGGTCGGTCAACCGACTTTGACCGATTATAACTCTAAATCTGGACATCTACTGACTACGATTCCAATTCCAGAATAAATTACTCATGTCAACCTACACACACAAAGCTTAAAATAACAAAACCACATAAAAGAATGAGATTTACAGGGTCTGAAATTCGTTGTCAGACCACAAAAAAAAAATTCCCCAGATTTTGAAAAACTTCAATTTCGTGACTATAGATGTTATGGATCTAACATCTAGCAACCCAGATCACCAAGTTAGACTCCATACAACATATATAACACAAAAAAACTTAACATCTAACACAGCATACATGATCAGATTTCGGTTAGGGCTTTATACCTCACTATGAACAATTCCAATTCTTGGCTTCTGATTTTGCTATGGTTGTTCGTGGGGCTGGTTTTGTGATTGATTTATCAAACAAATTTCGTAGGCTAGAGAAAGAATGGCTTGGTTGAGTATATGGACACAAAAGAGGCTTAAAATGAATTTTCTCTCTCTCTCTCTTTGATCTTATATATGACTTGTATTCAATGTATATGGCTGGTAGATTAGCTGAGATGTATTCATATCAGTCACACGGCTGATCTAAGTTGGTTACCTACTCCATATCTTGCTAAATTTACAAGTTACCTTAAATAATGCAAGAGGGGCAAAAATGTCTTTTGGCTTTTAAAATTAATGGCATTATGGTAATCATGCCAAACCCTTAGGGTTTAAGGTTTGGATTAGGGTTTAGGGTTTGAACCATTAGGGTTTAAAAATAATTTTTAGAATTTCAAATTTAGGGTTAGCACAAAATAAATAAATAAATAAAATAAAAAAAATTTAGTTTCTAAAATACAAAATTAAGGTTTCTTAATTAATTAGGTTTCCTAATCACATAGACTTGATAATTAGGTTTATGTTTTACTAATTATCATTAAGTGTGCCTAATTAGCAATTAGGGTTTGCAATTAGAAAATTAAGATTACTAATCTACAAATTAGGGTTTCTAGCTAATTAGGGTTTTAAAAATTAGGGTTCTCCCTAATTAGGGTTAATATCTATAACACAAATCATAAATCACATTAACATCATTACCAATAAATTTTGAACTCTAATTTGAGTTTCAAATTAGGGTTTAACAATAACTTAGGATTTTCTAAATATTAATTAGGGTTTTTAAAAATTAATATTTTTAAATATTAATTAGGGTTTAGCTAATCAATATAAAATTATATAATACATAACATGCATGCACCATATAACACAGTTATATAACAGTGTCGAATTCAAACTGAGTTTTAAATTAGGGTTTTCATTTAGCAATTAGCTAATTATTATTTAAGGTTTCTAATTTAAGAAATTAGGGTTTTAATTTACAATTAGGGTTTTCTCTTGATTATTAATAATTATAATTATCATGAATCACATAACATATTGACTTAACAGATTTTAAAGTCTTATTTGGCTTCGAAATTAGTGTTTGTCAGTAAAATTAGGGTTTGGTCATAATACCCCATAATTGACCAACCATCATCGAGATCCACAAAAAATACAAAGTACATAATTATAGCACTGAAAAATCAAAATATAATATTATTATATTATTATTCTTATCCATTGATAAAATTCCAAAATTAGGGTTTGGATTCTATATCTGATTTATTCTTCATATATAACATTATTAATTAAGTTAAAATAATTAACTTAATTAATCTTGCATAAATTCATATAATAAAATAAATAATTATTATAATAATTCTAAAATCATTTCATATATTATTTAAATAATATATAATCATATTTTTATAGAAAATAATTAATAAAAACATTTACGCTATAAAATTAATTATTATAAAAATAAACTTTATAATAGATAATAATTTAAAATAAAATTATTTGTAAACATTCATGTAATAAATATATTTTTATTTATTACATAATTACATACATACATATTATCTTGTACAAATCTTCATCCTTAAAATAAAATAAAAAAAATTATATGCAAAATTTCTGATATATTTATACAGAAAATATTGGATTGTTACATGGCCAAAGTTAAGCTTTTGTTCTCCAAATTTCAGTCCAATTCTATCATACCAATACGCTTATACTTTAACATACATACATGCCAGAGGTTCTCACATAGCATATGACCATTCTTGAGTTCATTGTCACATGTTATAACTTACAATTTACATGGTATTAAGGCATAGAAAAGTCATGTGGTTACCATGCTTTATAACTTGGTTATATATATCCACATAGTGATCACATAATCCGTCAATACACATGTTCATAGTGTTCATATCATAAATTCATATTTAGCATCGTTTAGTATTTTTAAAACATGCTTTAAACTTATGTTTGATTTAGTCATCATTATGTCCAACACATATAAATCATGTTTAGAGCTATAATAAACATAAACATGACATCTTAATCTTTAAAACCTAAGTACTCATATTTAATGTAACTTAATTTTGAAACATATTCAAGGTTGCCTTTGAAATCACTTTAACTTGAATTATTCAATATAACAGATACAAGATAACTTTAAAACTCTTGTCATATGTAATTAAGTTATGTTAACATCTTTTCAAAATTAGAACCTACATCATGTAGCATTCATGTACATTAGCTTTGTTATACCAAGCTTTTCTTGAAAACTTTTCTAACACAAGGTCTAACAATTTTGATCATGAACAAAGACACTATAAACACTATATCATGCTCATTTATATTTGAAATCAATCATGTGTATAAACCACTAAGTTTAGAACTTGTAGATCATAAGTTTCAACAAAGTTCACTTTCAAAACTTTAAGTTCTTGTTAGAAATCCCTCACTAAATCAAGTTGATCACTTCATACTACATAAGAAAGCTCTATATCTCAGGCTATACTCCTTTTCAGGTGTATATATATAAGTCATAACACCACATTAGAAACACATAGCATAACAAAAACCAGGAACTGGTTCTGGGTTACAGCGCAGTTGCGCTGCACCCTAGTATAAATTGGGCGCAGCAACGCCCTACCTAGACCAGAAGCAGTAACTTGCTCTGTTATGCAGAGTATCAACCAACCTTCCTTTTAATCGATTTAAACATACTCAATTCATCATTAATGGTTCCTTATATGTATACATACTTCCTAAACACATGATAGCATGCTAATTCACTTTGATTGACAGAGAATTTAAGTAATTTCAAGAATTAATCAAAACTTAACTAAGAACACAAGTTAGGACTTTTATACCTTCTGAAGCTTAATTGAATTCTCCAACACACTGATTATACTCCTTCAATTGCTCGGCAACTTAGAACTCTCAAGCTTAGAATTTGGCAGACAAAGTTTCCAGTAACGGGAAATGAAAATGCAATTGTCCTTATATAGAGATATGATGGACTGGATTTTGGGTTTATATGGAAGTTGGAATCTGTAGACACTCGAAATTTTCTGCACATATGTCACTGACATTGCAGGAAGGCATATTCGTCTTTCATAGATACCCCTGGAAGACAGTTCACGTCAAGACCGAATACTATCGGAAGTTCAGTCTCAACCCCGGAACACACACCAGGAGTAACAGTTCTAACCTCGGAGATAACCCCGAGGCATGCAGTTCTAATACCGAAAATTCCACCAGAGAAGACCGATTAATCTCGGAGATAACCCCGAGGTATCCAGTCTCAGTCCCAATATTAGGAGTAGCATTCACCAACCTTGATGATAACCCCAAGGAATGCAGTTCCGGCAATAACCCTGGAAATGCTTGTTTCAAATGCATGCAATCAGCTTCAACCTCGGCACTCACACCGAGGCACTCAGTACAAGACCCGGACATAACCCCAGGAAGACAAGCACACCTCAAAGATGACACTAAGGACCTTCAACACTTGCAGCAGTCCAATCTCAAAGATAACCCTGAGCAATGTCTGCTTTACCAGCCCAAATCGACGATAACCCCGGTGAGGGGCAAAGTCATCATCTTGACACTTTGACGCCACATCACGTCGTCTCAACATTTCATACATACATTTCTACACAACAATGTCCCACAAGAATCAAGGAAAACCAATCCCGAGTGACTATTACGCAGGGTAACGGATAGAATTTGAAGCTTGAAGATCGGAGGGCACCGTCCCATCTTCCTGACTTCGTACAACAGCTAATCCCATGTCATTGCATAACTTTCAACAACGGCGGTCCGAAATAGGTCTTACATACCTCAGTCTGTCCGGATCTTTCAACTTTGATGGCAACTTTCACTGTAATACCGCACTAGACTCCTCTGTTAACGTCACTGTCTCAAAATCTTCCAATTTCTATTTCCTTGACAAAATCCCTTTCATGAATTTCGCATAACTTGGCATCTGCTCTAGGGCTTCTGCGAACGGGATATTAATCTGAAGTTTCTTAAAAACTTCGAGAAATTTTGCAAACTGCTTATCTAATTTCTTCTTTTGAACTCTTTGCAAAAAAGGTAGGGGAGGATACACAACCGGTGCGTGAACTGGTGTATTCTTTTCTACTTGCTTTTTTTCCCCCTGTCTGTCCTCAACAACTTTATTCTCATTGTCTGCCTCAACTTCTTTTGCACCCGAATTTTCTGTTTTTTTACCTTCAACCTATTTTCTACTTCGCAACATTATTGCCTGACATTGCTCATGATTACCTTTTGGATTTTTCTCTGTATCACTGGGTAAAGTTCCTTGCGGTCTGTTATTCAATGCAAAAGCTATTTGTCCCATCTGATTTTCTAAATTCTTGATGGCTATTTCTTGTGATTTCATTGTCGTTGCTTGATTTTTCATGGCTACGTCGTTATATACTTTGATAGCAACTCCTCTAAATCTAATTTCCTCTCTTAACGTTAAACTGGTTGTTGTTGATTCTGAAATCCTGGGGGGTACTGTAATGACCGTGAATTTTAAACTCCTTATTTAATTAAATATGTGATTTAATTTTTAATAAGTTAGTTTTGTGAGTCTATTTAAACCTTATATGGTTATGTGAATTTATGAAATGATTAAAGGGATTCACTAATAGTTTGTTTAAATTAGTGGACTAACCCTAAGATATCAAAGAATTGATAGGATTATTAATAATTAAATATTCAATTTATTTGAATATGGTGGCAAAAGTAGAATATATTGATTAATTGCAATTATGAGTAATTAATTGATAATGTGTTAATTAATAATTATTATGAATAAAAATAATTAATGAGTAAGAGATTAATAATTTATAAAATAATTTATATACTTGCTTGATTAATTTGTGCATGCATGCAATATATTAAAACTTTATTAGATGTTAGTTAATTATATATTTTATATAATACAAGGTGACACATTAATATGTCTATATATTATATATATAGACCATATAGTAAGAATTATTACATTCATGTGGGTACATAAATAATTCCCAACTTTCCTTGGTGTAGTAGCATTTACACATTTATATTACATTATGGGAATTATAGTATCCAAACCAACCCGTAAATAACTTGTTGCTGAGATTTTCTTTCTTGTCCCAAAATGAGTGTCACCATAGTACATGAACAGTAGCCTACATTTGATTTATGTAACTTCCAAATGGCTAAAACTTAGGCAATGATTTCAAGGCCAATGGCCTAATGGGGAGTTGTTGAACCACTCATGAGCAACCAATGTGTTCTTCCTTTGCACCATGAGCTCCAACATTAGGGTAACGGTAATATCTAGTCCAAGTTCCCTCTATAAATACAAGCTCCAAATTCAGTTTTTTTGTTTGTTAAAGTCTGAGATTGAGAGTCCTAAGTTGCTGAGAAATTTTGGAAGCATACTCAGTGTGTGAGGGGTCTAATTCAAGCCAAGGAGGTATAAATCTTAACTTTCGTTCTTAGTTGGGTTTTTGTCAATTTTCTTGAAATTACTTGAAATTCTTTGTTAGTCAAAGTGAATTGGCATGCTATAATGTGTTTAGGAAGTAGTCTTGCATATATGAACTCTTAAATGATGGATTGGAACACGTTTGAATCAAGTGAAACCAAGGTGGTTAAGGCTCTTGCAAAAAGCAGTGCATTCGCTTCGCTGCAGTGCGGGCATGGCAATTTGCACCCTAATTGTACTAGGGTGCGTCGTAACCTAAAATCGCTTTGGTTCTGGCATGGTATGATTGCGCCTTTATTTGTACTAAGTGGTGTAGCATTTACTGCACTTCGAATCCGATTCTTGTGGTTTTGTTTGTGATATGTGTTGTGATAAGTGGGTTTTATACCTACTTATGGAATACCAATTCACGCGAACTATGCCTATCTCAAGTACATTTTAGTGTGTTTTAGTTGCATTTCATGTTATTTTGCATTGCATATACTTAGAACTCCTTTTGGTGAAAAAGTGCAGGAAACGGACTAATTTGGTGGAATTAGAAGGCACGAGGCGAATGGACGCATGAAGCGAGGCACAAGCTGGGATATGCGTGGCATGAGGATCAAGTGAAGCAGAAGACTAAACGTGGATGGAAAAAGGAAGGAAGCAATGAACGGATCGGGCAAAGAAAGAAACCGTAACTCAACATTGCAGAAGCCGTGCGGCCGTGCGGCAGGACAAGCTTGGTAACGCACCCGAATGGACAACATGACACACTACAAGTTGCGCGCCCGTGCGAGGATTACACTGGGGGAGCGCGCGATGCCTGAGGCTGCTGATTTGTTTTATTTTAATTTTTAATTAAAAGGGTTGTAATTGGTTTTAAAACGATTTCTGACTGGTGTCAGAGGCATCATCATTATTCAGTTTTACGTATTTTTTATTTGGTAACTAGGGTTTACACTCTGAGAGAAATTCCAACGTAGAGCGAAGCCTAAACTCTACTCTTCTATTTCTTCTTGGGATTTTCTATCATTGTGGATTATTATTATTATTATTTTGCTGGATTTATATGAGGATTTGAATGTTAACTTTGGTCTATAATCAGCAATTGGGTTTGATCGTTTCTATCCTTCATCTTTAAATTTTTTTTGTTTATTAGCCATGTTTAGCTTTGATCCCATAATATCTTTTTCTTCAGTTATGAACTAAACTCCATTATGGGATTCTAACGGATTTTAATATGTAGTTTGGTTGCATGCTTGAATGCTGGATTGTTTTACATATCATATTGGATTTCTATCATGATTGTTTTGCATGTATGAATGCTTGATCACCATTCGATTTAAGTACTTGTATGGAATTCACAATGAACATGCAAGTATGGATTGTAATCATGGTAGAATGCGTATATAGGGCTATTTTATATGGCTTGTGTATTTCGTGAACCAGATACGCATATACTGTTTCAGCGTATGAGTTAGAATAAGGGCTTGTGCTTAAATTCAATATGGTTGCAATTTCACATAGACATATAGTGATTTTGGTTATATTGATGATTACATAGAGTCTATCATTTGTGGATGATGTGTAAATAAGTCATAGTGCATTAAAAATGTGTAAGACCCCAAATAATTAATAAATGAAATTTAATTTCCTCTAATTATTATTTTGAAATAGTAAGGGTAGATGTGATTATTGTGGATAGTTATGGGTAAAATACGCAAATATTTCAAAATAAGCAAGTGGTTATAAAATATTCATCATTGGGGAATATTCGTTTGGTCGTGGAATATTAAATGCATGTCGGGAATGAATATTCGCATGACGACAAGCAGTAATGACCATGTGGGCCCCATAACTGAAAGCGATTGGAGGAAGAAAATGACAAATATAAGTTGTTTAAAAATAACAGGCGTAGTTGTTTCAGATTTTAATCGTTGGAATACACGGTGGTTAAAACACAATACGCGTTGTCAGACAAGAAGAAGATTTGCAGTATTGCACCAATTATTGACTCTTACGTAAGAAGGCACTACTCAATAATGGTTACAGTAATTCTTATTCGAAGATTTTATTGGTTCAATAATTGTTGCGTTGATATTTTATCTTCGTTGTTGTTTCAATAATTGTCATTACACAAGATTTTTCATTATCGAAGCAATAATTCATATTATCGAATAATATTATTAGATAACATTATTGGCAATGTCTAGAAAGTTCATCTCAAGGAGAGGTTTGGTCACCTAATTGCGCGCCCAAGAAGGAGAAATTCTTATTGGAAAGCCCCTCTTTCCAGGAACCGCACGGTTGTCAATATTGTGATTACGTAATATTATTTGTGAATAATTAATTATTGATTCATATGATGAGGAAAATATTGATTTTATGTGGATATAGATGGAGAAAATTTTTAATGTGATAATTGTTGAAAATTAATATTTTATCTTTTACGATAAAATAGTTCATTTAAATATCTATTATTATATTTTAATAATATAATAATGGTGATATTTTATAACGAATGTGGAATATATGAGTATACGAGGAGGAAGAGTATTTTTATTGCAATAAATGTTTAAAACATGTTAAACATGTCATTGGACCCTATTTATTCGATTTGAAATTTGATTATACAGAAATCGCACATTTATGAATTTTGGTCAATTTCATTTGGAATTTGGAAAAACTTTCTTACGCAAAGTTGTAGAGAATTGAATTTCCTATAAAAATCGCTAGATTCGAATTTTACGATAAAAGGGATATTTATTATGAATTATTGAAGTTAGAAGCTCAAATAATTGATTTTGGAAGTTTTAAATATTTATATTAATAAAACATTTTTTTGTTGTGTGGGCACCTAGCATGTGTTTAATGATCCGAGATCGGGTTGTTAAAGTGGGCGTGAGAAGATTATTAAATATATTAATATTATAATAAATTTTTCGCTTTGGTGTTCTAAGCAATTTCTATAAATATAAGTGCTTAGGTTAGAATTGAAAATCACACCTTAAAATCAAGTTTTCTCTCTATATTATCGGCGTATTCTTGTGAGTATTTTGAGTATACTTTGAGTATTGCTATCGGTGAAAGTTCAAGTTATAGCCTATATCCGAGATTCCAGTTAAGTAATCGATCTTTCGAGGTAAGGGATGTTATTTTCTTCTCAAATGATATTATTTCTTCAATATCATTATTCTGAAATATTTGTTGGAACTTTTTATCAAATTTGGAACTTTTTCATGTCGGGGTTACTATTCATGAGTTCTTATTCACGAGTTACTATTCATGAGTTACTATTCACGAGTTACTATTCATTTAGTACTATTCATGAAGCGTGATGATGTTTTTGTGAAATTTCTATCTTTTGGTGTCGGAATTACTATTCACGTATACGGCACTATTCACGAATACGACACTATTCATCGAAAAATGAAATTTTTCCTTTTGCGTCCAAAATATCTATTCTGGATACTAGCTTTGATCGTATCCATGTTTTGATCATTCTTGAATTTTACACCACTATGATTATTTTTGAGGTATTTTTGGACGTGGATAAAACAAGTACACTAATCCTTAATCCTTAATCCTTGTCATTTTGTTTCCTTTGGATTCGTTTTTTTAAAATATTTTCATCATCCTCAGTCTTAAATAATGATATTATTGAATATCTTTGGCCTGTAGTGCAAAGATGAATGAGTTATGATGAATATCTTTGGCCTGTAGTGCAAAGATGAATGATTTCTGATGAATATCTTTGGCCCGTAGTGCAAAGATGAATGATTTCTGATGAATATCTTTGGCCCGTAGTGCAAAGATGAACAGGTGTTTAGATGAACATGACCAACTGGTGAATGTCCTTGGCCTGTAGTGCAAGGATGAATATATGATTCCAGATATATATTGATTGATGTTACAGGGATAAAAATATTGATGATGAACTTTAAAATTCATACATAGAAGATAGTAGTTTGCATTCTCTACTTAACTCTTCTAATGAATTATTATTTCCGCTGCGAATATTGATTTAAAACTTGTTGTCTATTGTATTCTATTATATTTTTCCCTGTTGAAGACTAACGATAATTTTATTGTATATTATCTTAGTCATAATATTCTTTACTGGGCTAGTCGAGCTCACCCTTTTCCTTTTTGTTCCATTTTTTCTTCTCAGGAGGCGAGAATATAGCGAGTACGAGTCGGGGTATGGAATGAAAGTTCTAGGGAGAGTTGTTTAGTAGTCCTCACCATTGTTGTAAAATAATGTATCAATAATTATGATGAGGATTTATTTGTATGTGGATATTGTCTAGATGGCAATATCTGTATTTAAACTCACAGTTTTACTATTGTAATAATAAAGTTGTAGTTGTTTCTGTACCGTGTATTGACAACTCAGAATGGGTGATGTAGACCTATTTTGGGGGTGTCACAGTTGGTATCAGAGCTTAGGGATATGATCTCTGGCGGAGATCGGGGAATAGAACTAGGAGGGGAGAGACGAGTAAATCCTTCGCTAGTGTGTCCTACCTAAGCTTATTTGATAGTTGGTCAGTATATAGGGATATTATGTGATATATTGATTTCCTTAATTAACCCTTGTTTTATGACAGTATTTGAGAATGTCGACTGAGAATATTAACAATGGAAATGAGACCGTGGAGACGCGCCTTTGTACTCACCAACGAGGAGAACATGCAATGCAGTGGCAATGTTCCTCCTGTGAACAACACCACCGAAAGCGAGATGATGAACGAGGGGATATTTAGAAGCTTTTTAGTTCATGCAAAATCGCACGAGGAGACTCGTGTTCAAAACATAGGAGGAAATGATAATTAATTCACGGGTTGTCACGACCAAGCGAGCTTCAAAGAGTTGGGACCACGAATTTAAGGAAAGCCAGATCCGATCATGGCAGAAACATGGGTCAAGCAAATTACCAAGATATTCGATGTCTTGGGATGCACAGAGGAATAGAAGGTTCCATTCGCCACCTTTATGTTCCGTGGCGAGGCAGACTCTTGGTGGAGTCTCGTGAAGCGTACTCCATCCAAACCAAGACTCAAAGATGTCTTGGGAGACGTTTGAAACTATTTAATGACAAATACTTTCACGAAAGTGTTCGCTATATGAAGGAAGTGGAGTTTATTAGACCGGAGCGAGAACAACATGGCGGTGTCTCAAAGATGAGGCGAAGTTTGCAGAGTTATCGGTTTGCACCTCATTTGGTGGAGAATGAGGAGCGTATGTAGCGGATGTTTCGAGAGGTTTGAAACCCGACATACGTCAAGATCTCATCTCTCATAAATTTCTCTCTATTAGAGATGTTGTTAATGAGGCTCAATTGTTAGAAGCGAGATAACTTGAGTACGGTCAACCGAGGTACCACAATCGAGGATCATACCGTAGATAGCGGTCAACAAAACAACAATAATCGGTGGAGAAAGAAAAGAGCGGACAAAAATGGTAACCACTCTAGTGGTAATCATGGCCATGAAAATAGGAGAAGCGAGTCGGGGAGGAGATTTTAAAAGAGGAGATTCAACAACGACCATGTGAAGACGAACAGTGCCAGCAGCAACTGGTTCCAAGGAGGAGAACGACCACCGGTCATATGCTATAAATGCGGGAAAGAGGGACATATCACCAAAGCGCCCTAGCAGTTCGGGTATGCTATAATTGTGGAAAGGAAGGACATATCGCTCGAGATTGCACGCAGTAACAAAAACCTAGTTCAATGAGGGACGGTGACTCAAAAGATCATCCCGTAAAAGTCAAAGTCAAGCGGTTCTGGAAGAGCGTTTATTGTATTTGGTCAAAATCGAGGAACCCAAACGAGGTGATCGCGGGTAAGCTATTTATAAATTCTTGTGAAGTTTATACTTTACTAGATACCGGTGCTACCCATTCATTTATCTCTCCTGCTTGTGCTCAACGTTTAAATCTGATTCCGAAAAAATTAGACTTTGACCTATCTGTAGAAACTCCGTTAGAAGAAACTTTCATCACATCCACTGTTTATAAATCTTGTCTAATCCAAGTTGGCACCCTTATCTTACCTGTTGACCTTATCTCTTTAAAGATACTTGCTTTTGATGTGATTTTAGGGATTGATTGGTTAACTACTCATCATGCCAAAATTGATTGTTTTCGTAAGGTTGTTAGTTTTCATATTCCTAATCAACCTGTTGTTCGAATTCAGGCAACTAAACCATTAAAATCAATCACTGTCATATCTAATCATAAAGCGATTCGTTTATTGAAAAACGGATGTCAAGCTTTCTTAGCCCATGTTATGGATTTGAATAAAGACACGTCAAATTTGAATAATATTCCTGTTGTTATTGACTTTCCTGACGTATTTCCTGAAGAACTTTCCGGTCTACCCCCAGAACGTGAAGTTGAATTCTTTATTGACCTTGAACCGGGTACAAAGCCCATTTCTAAAACCCCATATCGAATGGCTCCTATTGAACTTCAGGAGTTAAAGGTCCAACTACAGGAATTGTTGGACATCGGTTTCATTCGGCCCTAGTACATCTCCTTGGGCGTGCTCTGTTTTATTCAGTAAAGAAGAAAGAGGCGGGAGTATGCGACTTTTATATTGCTATCGGGAATTGAACCATGTCACCATCAAGAATAGGTATCCTCTACCTCGTATTGATGACTTGTTTGACCAGTTGCAAGGAG
Source organism: Panax ginseng (assembly GCA_020205605.1). Classification (NCBI taxonomy): domain Eukaryota; kingdom Viridiplantae; phylum Streptophyta; class Magnoliopsida; order Apiales; family Araliaceae; genus Panax; species Panax ginseng. Next base: position 80,814,305 of record CM035143.1, on the reverse strand, counting down.
CACAATTCTTTTCAAAAATCGATCTTCGTTCTGGATATCATCAAATTTGAAGATTAGGCGAGGATATTCCAAAGGCGCCTTTAGAACTCGAAGACGGGCATTATGAATTCTTAGTCATGTCTTTCGGATTGACTAATGCTCCTATGCTTTCATGGATATGATGAATCGAGTATTCAAGGAATATTTGGATCAATTCGTTGTTGTCTTTATTGATGACATCCTCATATATTCCAAAAGTCATGAAGATCATGAGCACCATTTGAAATTTGGTACTCAAAGGCTTCGTGAAAACAAGCTTTATGCCAAGTTGAAGAAATGCGAGTTCGGCGAGGAAGTAGCATTCCTTGGGCACGTGGTGTCGAAACATGGAGTATCTGTTGATCCGGTGAAGATTGAAGCAATACAAAGTTGGGAGCAACCAAGAAGTCGGTGGATGAAATCGTAACTACGGGCTTATTTGGTTATTATCGGAGATTCGTGGAAGGGTTTTCTTGAATCGCTACTCGTTAACTCGGTTAACTTCGGAAGGATACAAAATTTGTTTGGAGTGAAGAATGCGAGAAGAGTTTCCAAGAGCTTAAGAGGAGACTTATTTAAGACTGTTTCTAACAATACCATCGGGTTCGGATGGATTTGTTATCTCAAACGATGCTTGAGCAAAGGGTTAGGATGTGTTCTCATGCAATGTGGGAAAGTCATAGCCTATGCCTCGCGACAACTTAAAGAATATGAGAGGAATTATCCTACTCATGATCTAGAGTTAGCGGCGATCGTTCAAGCGCTTAAAGATCCGGAGGCACTATCTATACGGGGAGAAAGTGGAGATATATTCGGACCATAAAAGCCTTAAATATTTCTTCACCCAAAAAGAACTTAACATGTGGCGGTGACGTTGGCTCGAGCTATTGAAAGACTACGACCACACTATTCAATACCATCCTGAAAAGCGAGCGTGGTAGGCGGCGTTGAGTAGAAGATCATATGCGTGAACGAAAGTGCGATGATGTCAAGTATACGATAGAGCCAACTTTAATAGAAAAAGTTAAGGTTTTGCTCAAGCCAATCGGGCCGGGTGATGCATATGAAGAAGAAAGTACAAGAAGGTGCTATTCCGGAAGCGAGAATTGATGAAGAAGGAATACTTCGAGTCCACTCTAGACTTTGTGTTCCTAACGATTCTGATTTGAAGTACAAGATCATGATGGAGGCACACAATACACCATTTGCAATCCATCCTGAAAGTACCAAAATGTATCGTGATCTTCGACATACATTTTGGTGGAACAATATGAAGAGAGAGATTGCAAAGTTTATCTCAACGTGTTTAACTTGTCAACGTGTAAAGGCGGAGCATCAAGTGCCAAAGGGTCCGTTGCAACCACTTGAGATTCCGAAATGGAAGTGGGAACACATTATCATGGATTTCGTTACGGGTCTTCCCACGGTTTCTCAAGGCATAAATGCTATTTGGGTTATTGTTGATAGATTAACCAAGTCTGCTCATTTCTTGCCGATACGGGAGACTTATTCCCTTGAACGTCTTGCTCAAATGTACGTAAATGAGATTGTGAGATTGCATGGCATGCCAGTATCCATAGTTTCGGATCGTGACCCAAGATTCACTTCAAGATTTTGGGTTAGCTTGCAAAAAGCTATGGGTACGGATTTAAGATTCAGTTCGGCATACCATCCTCAAACAGACGGACAATCAGAGAGGACTATTCAAACTCTTGAAGATCTATTAAGACTCTGTGTCCTAGATTTCAAAGGGAGTTGGGATAAGTATTTACCATTGGTGGAATTCTCCTACAACAACAGTTATCAGGCAAGTATAGGTGTGGCTCCATTTGAAGCATTATATGGACGAAAGTGTCGCTCTCCAATATGTTGGGATGAGGTGGGTGAAGCAACATTGTTGGGACCCGAAAGTTAAGACGTATGATGACCGAAAAGATCCAAATGATTCGACAACGTATACAAACGGCACAAGATCGACAAAAGAGTTATGCGGATCTTCATCGAAAGGACGTGGAATTTAGTATAGGGGATCATGTATTGTTGCGAGTTGCTCCATGGAAGGGAGTTACAAGATTTGGGAAGAGAGGAAAGCTCAATCCACGATTTATTGGTCCATTTCAAATTCTTGACCGAGTAGGAAATGTAGCCTATAGACTCGCGTTACCTCCAAGTATGTCTCGTGTTCATAATGTGTTTCACATATCTGTACTTCGTAAATATGTGAAAGACCCGAACCATGTTATTGAGTTAGAACCGGACGAGATAGCTGAAGACTTAACGTATGAGGAGGTACCTGTCAAGATCTTGGATAGGAAGGAGCATGTCCTACGCACGAAGGTCATACCACAAGTTAAAGTCTTGTGGAGGAACCATGCTATATAGGAAATGACCTGGGAGTTGGAAACGGAAATGAAAGCGAGGTATCCTCACCTTTTGAAACACACCAGTCACGTATGTCAATTTCGAGGACGAAATTTCATAAGGAGGGGAGGTTGTAAGACCCCAAATAATTAATAAATGAAATTTAATTTCCTCTAATTATTATTTTGAAATAGTAAGGGTTGATGTGATTAATGTGGATAGTTATGGGTAAAATACATAAATATTTCAAAATAAACAAGTGGTTATAAAATATTCATTGTTGTCGGGGAATATTCGTTTGGTCGTGGAATATTAAATCTTTGTCGGGGAATATTAAATGCGACGACGGTACAATGACCATGTGTGGGGCCCCATAACTTGAAAGCGATTGGAGGAAGAAAATGACAAATATAAGTTGTTTAAAAATAACGGCGTAGTTATTCTGAATTTACATTTGTTGGAATACACGGTGGTTAAAACACAACACGCGTTGTTGCACAAAGATAGCTGCAGTATTGCACCAATTATTGACTCTTACGTAAGAAGGCACTACTCAATAATGGTACGAAGAATTCTTTATTCGGTATTTTATTGGTTCAATAATTGTTGCGTTGATATTTTATCTTCTTTGTTGTTTGATAATTGTCATTACACAGTATTTTTCATTATCGAAGCAATAATTCATATTATCTGAATAATATTATTAGATAACATTATTGGCAATGTCTAGAAAGTTCATCTCTAAGGAGAGGTTTGGTCACCTAATTGCTTGGCGCCGATAAGGAGAAATTCTTATTGGAAGCCCCTCTTTCTCAGGAAGCTGCTGGTTGTCGATATTGTGATTACGTAATATTATTTGTGAATAATTAATTATTGATTCATATGATGAGGAAAATATTGATTTTATGTGGATATAGATGGAGAAAATTTTAATGTGATAATTGTTGAAAATTAATATTTTATCTTTTCTCGATAAAAGTTCATTTAAATATCTATTATTATATTTTAATAATATAATAATGGTGATATTTTTATAACGAATGTGGAATATATGAGTATACGAGGAGGAAGAGTATTTTATTGCAATAAATGTTTAAAACATGTTAAACATGTCGATTGGACCCTATTTATTATTTGAAATTTGATTATATATTTTGTAAAATCGCTTTTATTTATGAATTTGGTCAATTTGCATTTGGAATTTGGAAAAACTTTCTTCGCAAAGTTGTAGAGAATTGAATTTCCTATAAAAATCGCGAGATTCGAATTTTCTGATAAAAGGGATATTTATTATGAATTATTGAAGTTCCGAAGCTCTGAAATAATTGATTTTTGGAAGTTTTAAATATTTATATTAATAAAAACATTTTTTTTTTTTTGTGTGTGGCCATACTAGCATGTGTTTAATGATCTGAGATCAGTTGTTAAAGTGGGCGTAGAAGATTATTAAATATATTAATATTATAATAAATTTTCTGCTTTGGTGTTCTAAGCAATTTCCTATAAATAGAGTGCTTAGGTTAGAATTGAAAATCACACCGAAGCTCAAGTTTTCTCTCTATATTATCGGCGTATTCTTGTGAGTATTTTGAGTATACTTTGAGTATTGCTATACGGTGAAAGTTCAAGTTATAGCCTATATCCAGTATTCCAGTTAGAAGTACTGATCTTTCGAGGTAAGGGATGTTATTTTCTTCTCAAATGATATTATTTCTTCAATATCATTATTCTGAAATATTGGTTGGAACTTTTTATCAAATTTGGAACTTTTTCATGTATCGGGGTTACTTATTCATGAGTTACTATTCACGAGTTACTATTCATGAGTTACTATTCACGAGTTCTTATTCACGAAGTACTATTCATGAAGCGTGATGATGTTTTTTGTGAAATTTCTATCTTTTGGTGTGAATTACTATTCACGATATAAGACTATTCACATATATCTGACTATTCACGAATACGACATTATTCATCGAAAAATGAAATTTTTCCTTTTCGTCCAAAATATCTATTCTGGATACTAGCTTTGATTGTATCCATGTTTTGATCATTCTTGAATTTTACACCACTATGATTATTTTTGAGGTATTTTTGGACGTGGATAAAACAAAGTACGAATCCTTAATCCTTAATCCTTGTCATTTTGTTTCACTGGATTCGTTTCTTTAAAAATATTTTTCATCATCCTCAGTCTTAAATAATGATATTATTGAATATCTTTGGCTGTAGTGCAAAAGATGAATGATTTATGATGAATATCTTTGGCCTGTAGTGCAAAGATGAATGATTTACGATGAATATCTTTGGCCCGTAGTGCAAAGATGAATGATTTCGATGAATATCTTTGGCCCGTAGTGCAAAGATGAGCAGTGTTTAGATGAACATGATCAATGGTGAATGTCCTTGGCACAGTAGTGCAAGGATGAATATATGATTCGGATATATATTGATTGATGTTACAGGATAAAAATATTGATGATGAACTTTAAAATTCATACATAGAAGATAGTAGTTTGCATTCTCTACTTAACTCTTCTAATGAATTATTATTTCAGCTATGAATATTGATTTAAAACTTGTTGTCTATTGTATTCTATTATATTTTCCTGTTGAAGACTAACGATAATTTTATTGTATATTATCTTAGTCATAATATTCTTTCTTGGGCTAGTCGAGCTCACCCTTTTCCTTTTTGTTCCATTTTTCTTCTCGGGGAGGCGAGAATATAGCGAAAGCAGTGTAGGTATGGAATGAAAGTTCTAGGGAGAGTTGTTTAGTAGTCCTCACCATTGTTGTAAAATAATGTATCAATAATTATGATGAGGATTTATTTGTATGTGGATATTGTCTAGATGGCAATATCTGTATTTAAACTCACAGTTTTACTATTGTAATAATAAAGTTGTAGTTGTTTCTGTACCGTGTATTGACAACTCAGAATGGGTGATGTAGACCTATTTTGGGGGTGTCACAAAATGGCTATGACTCTTTTAGTGCTCTTGGCTACTTTCTTATGATATGTGAACAAGTATTGCATGATAGTGGTGATTAGATGAAGTATTAAATGAAGTTAGGATCCCATTACTTTCAGATTTGATTTATTACATCTTTATTATTGTTTTAGTCGTTATTAGCGATTAGCGTAATTCACCAATCATAGTCATTAGTTTGAGCATATAAATATAGTGATTTAATTGATGCATAGTAATTTAAATTAAACAACTTTCCCTGTGGGATCGATACTTTACTTGCTCTGTATTACTTGTTGACACATGTATGCTTGCATGAGTTAGAGCTCTTTTGGTAGAACTAAAAAAGAGGCAACAAGTTTTTGGCGCCGTTGCCGGGGAAAGGCGTTTAAATTATTATTATTATCATTAGTTTTAAGCTATATTGTATGACTTAGACAAATCCATTCTTATCTCATTTCCATTTTTGTTTTTGTTTCAGGAATTTGTATGCGTACGCGGTCATCCAACCCTGACTTAACACCTATTCAGGACAACATTAACGGGAGAGGTTGGAAAGCGAGTGTTCGTAGAAATTTATAAGCACAGTTAGAAAGCACTACAGATAATATGGCAGCCGAGGCATAAGGAGAAGAGCAAACAGAGGAGCATAGGGCTCTGAAGGAATATTCTATGCCCAATATTAATGGACTACAGTCTAGCATCGTCAAACCAGCGATAGCAGCCAATACATTCGAGATAAAAACGGGCACTATTAAGATGGTACAAAATTCGGTACAATTTGGGGGTGCTGCTACAGATGATCCGAATGAACACTTGTCGAGTTTCATCAAAATTTGTGATACATTCAGATACAACGGTATGACGGAGGATGCTATCAGACTTAGGCTATTCCCATTCTCATTGAGGGATAAAGCAAAAATTTGGCTACATTCTTTGCCAGTAGGATCTATAACTACATGGGAGGACTTAGCACAGAAATTTTTAACCAAATTCTTCCCAATGGCTAAGACTGCAAAGATGAGGACAGCTATCTCTCAGTTTGAGCAACAACAAGGTGAGTCCTTATATGAAGCATGGGAGAGATATAAAGAGATGCTGAGAAAGTGTCCACATCACGGTATGCCAGATTGGATGGTGATCAACACATTTTACAATGGATTGGGATGGCAGTCAAGACCGATTATAGATGCAGCTGCAGGAGGGGCATTATGGGCAAAAGGCTATGAGGAAGCCTATGACCTTATCGAGACAATGGCATCAAACGATTTTCAGAATCCTACATCTCGAATGCCACAGCCCAAGGTTACAGGTGTGTTGGAAGTAGATACTATCACGCAGTTATAAGCACAGATGGTAGCCATGGCAAAGAAAACAGATACATTAATAGAAGGTAAAATGAAGACGGTTGCCTTCGTATGTGAGATTTGTGCGGGGTCACACTCGACAGATCAATGTCTTTATTAGCTCGAGTCGACAAAGATGTGAGCAATTACATAAAAGACCAAGGTCAGTTTCAGAACACATACCAACCCCAACAACCGAAATCATCCAAACTTTAGTTGGTCAAATAACCAAGGGAATCAGCAGAATCAGTTTCAAACAAATAATCAGTTTTAGTCACAACCAGCACAGCCACAGTTTAATCTTAGACCACCTTTTCCGCTGGGATTTTCTCAACAACAACAACATCACACTCCAGCTGCACCTCAGCAAGAAAAGAAATTAGAAATGCAGGAGATGATGATGAAATACATGGAAAATGATCAAAAGCCAAGCAGTGGCTATAAAGAATTTGGAAACTCAGATGGGGCAGATGGCAACCATGCTTATAAATAGGCCCCAGGGTTCATTTCCGAGTAATACAGAAACAAATCCATGAAGAGACGGGAAGGAACAGTGTCAAGCTATCACATTGAGGTCTAGGAAAAACACTGCAGATACTGCAAGTCGCGCACCGCGCCCAATTTATCTTGAGGAGGCGGTGCGGCCAAGGCGAGGCGAGAAGCGGTGGTGATGAGGAAGAAAATCTGGAAAATTCTGAAGTTCAGCAGGAAGAGAAAGATAAAGCAGGTTCAGAGGAGAAGCTTAAGAGTTCAGTACCACCAATTCACCTTCAAGTTTCGTTTCCGCAAAGATTAAATAAGAAAAGGGAAGATAAGCAATTGAAGAAGTTTCGGAGATATTTAAAAAGTCGCAAATCAATATACCTTTCGCCGAGGCATTGGAACAAATGCCAAGCTATGCAAAGTTCATGAAGGGTATACTGTCAAGGAAGAGGAGATTAGATGAATTTTGAGGCGGTAGCCTTGATGGAAGAATGCAAAGCACGAAGATTTCAGTGTAAATTACCTCCGAAGCTAAAGGATCCAGGCAATTTCTCAATCCCGTGCACAATCGGGAAGATGAATTTTGAAAAATGTTTGTATGATCTTGGGGAAAGCATTAATCTAATGCCCTTATCATTGTTCAATCAATTGGGATTACCAGATCCAAGGCCGTCAAACATTTCTTTGCAACTAGATGACAGATCCATCACGTATCCATGAGGAATTGTTGAAGATGTATTAGTGAAGGCGGACAAATTCATCTTTCCGGCTGACTTCATCATTTTGGATTACGAGGAAGATAAAAATATACCAATCATACTGGGAAGACCATTCTTAGCCACAGGAAAGACTCTGATAGATGTGCAGAAGGGGGAACTCACCATGCGTGTTCATGATCAAGAGGTCACCTTTAATGTCTTCAAAGCTATGAAGTTTCTAGCAGATGAAGTGGAATATTTCCTAGTTGATTTGGTGGATCAGGTCATAAATGATGAATTACAGAGTCTAGTGGATGATGAACCTTTGAGGAGTGTAATTGCTAAAAATTCAAATTTGGAGGATGAGGAACTTGAAGAACTTGTGCAATATCTGGATACCACTCCACAAGTCAGAAAATTCAAAACACCTGTTGAACCATTGACAAAAGCTGGAGAACCCTCAGTAAAATTAAAGTCATCTCTTGAGACACCTCCAGAACTTGAATTAAATCCACTTCTAGAACATCTCAGGCACGCATGTTTAAATAAAGATTCAAAGCTACATGTGATCATTTGTTCTGCATTAACATCTTTTTCAGGAAGAAAAACTGCTACGAGTGCTTCGAGAGTTCAAATCAGCTATTGGCTGGACCATAGCAGATATTAAAGGGATCAGCCCTTCATTTTGCATGCATAAGATCCTGATGGAAGATGAGAGTAAGCCATCGGTTGAGCAACAAAGGAGACTTAATCCGATAATGAAAGAAGTGGTAAAGAAAGAGGTACTGAAATGGCTGGATGTAGGCATAATCTATCCGATCTCAGACAGCTCATGGGTGAGCCCAGTGCAGTGTGTACCGAAAAAAGGTAGCATGACTATAGTGACTAATGAGAATAATGAGTTAATTCCAACACGAACAGTGACAGGGTGGAGAGTTTGCATGGACTACCGCAGGCTCAACAAAGCTAGAAGGAAAGATCATTTTCCACTCCCATTCATTGATCAGATGTTGGACATATTAGCAGTTCTTGAATACTATTGCCTTCTGGACGGATATTCGGGCTATAATCAAATTATGATAGCTCCAGAAGACCAAGAAAAGACAACTTTCACATGTCCTTACAGCACATTCGCCTTCAGAAGGATGTCCTTCAAGTTGTGCAATGCTCCAGCCACTTTTTAGAGATGCATGATGGCTATATTTTAAGATATGGTGGAGCAGAATGTGGAAGTATTTATAGATGACTTCTCAGTCTTCGAGGACTCGTTTGATCTATGCCTTGAGAATTGTGTGATGATTTTGAAGTGGTGTGTTGAAACAAATCTAATACTCAACTGGGAAAAGTGCCATTTTATGGTACAAGAAGGAATCATACTGGGACACAAAGTGTCGAAGAAGGGACTCGAGGTAGATAGGGCAAAGCTAGAAACTATAGAGAATTTGCCACCACCTACTTCAGTAAAAGGTGTTCGCAGCTTTCTGGGACATGCAGGTTTCTACCGCAGATTCATCGAGGACTTCTCCAAGATAACTAAACCACTATACAGTTTATTGGGGAAGGATGCGCATTTTAACTTTGATGAGGTTTGCGTGTTGGCATTTGAGCACCTAAAAGGGAAATTAACATCAGCATAAATTATTACTGCACCAGATTGGGATTTTCCATTTGAGCTAATGTGTGATGCCAGTGATTACGCCGTAGGGGCTGCTTTGGGGCAGAGGAAAGAGAATATGTTTCATGTGATTTATTATGCCAGCAAGACCTTTACAGATGCACAGTTGAACTACACCACCACAGAGAAAGAGTTATTGGCAGTGGTGTACGCCTTTGATAAATTTTGAGCATATTTGATTGGCACAAAGGTGATAGTGTATACGGATCATGCAGCAATTCGACATTTAGTGGCGAAGAAGGATGCAAAGCCCAGTTGATCAGATGGATTTTATTACTGCAGGAATTTGATTTAGAGATCAAGGACAGGAAGGGCACTAAAAACCAAGTGGCGGACCACTTATCGCGACTTGAGAATCCGGAAATGGAGGCAGACGACAAGGTTTTAATCAATGAATCCTTTCCAGATGAGTAGTTGTTTGTGGTGAAAGGGAAAGTGTCATGGTTTGCAAACTACGCGAACTATTTGGTGAGTAAGATGGTACCTTCTGACTTGGTGGGTTATCAAAAGAAGAAATTTCTGCATGATGTCAAATGGTATATATGGGATGAGCCTTATTTGTTTAAATAGTGTTCTGATCAAGTGATACGAAGGTGTATTCCGTATAGCGAGACCGAGGGGATTTTGCAGGATTGTCAGTCTACTGTGTATGGAGGTCACTATGGTGGTGAAAGAACAGTAGCTAGAATACTACAAGCAGGATTCTACTGGCCGACTATTTTCAAGGATGCATACAGTTTTGTCCAGCGGTGTGATAGATGTCAGCGAGTGGGTAACATCTCCAAAAGAAATGAAATGTCATTGAATACAATCCTTGAAGTAGAAATTTTTGATGTGTGGGGAATTGACTTCATGGGGCCGTTCATTTCTTCCTGCGGAAATCTCTACATCCTGCTAGCTGTGGATTATGTCTCGAAATGGGTAGAAGTGGCAGCTCTTCCGACAAATGATGCCAAGGTCGTCCTCAGATTTTTACATAGAAATATCTTCACGAGGTATGGGACTCCAAGGGCTATCATCAGTGACGAAGGCAGTCATTTCTGCAACATGCAGTTTACAGCTTTGTTGGCCAAATATGGGGTGAACCATTGCATTGCTACAACATATCACCCACAAACGAATGGCCAAGCTGAAGTGTCGAATCGAGAAGTTAAGAGAATCCTGAAAAAAGTTATGAATCCAACGAGGAAGGACTGGTCGTTAAAGTTGGATGATGCAGTATGGGCTTATAGGACGGCATATAAGACGCCATCGGGTATGTCACTTTTTCAGCTCATGTATGGAAAAGCCTGCCACCTTCTTATGGAATTAGAGCATAAGGCATATTGGGAAATTCGGAAGCTAAATTTTGATTTTAAAGCTGTCGGGGAGAAATGCCTACTCCAACTCAACGAGTTGGATGAATTCAGATTACATGCATATGAGAATTCGAAGCTGTACAAGGAGAAGGTGAAGAAATGGCATGACCAAAAAATTATTAAGAGAGCATTTGAACCGGGACAAAAGGTTTTACTTTATAACGCCAGACTTAAACTTTTTCCCGGGAAGCTAAAATCGAGGTGGTCAGGGCCATTTACAGTGAAGACTATTTTTTCGTATGGTGTAATTGAAGTATTCGATACGTTTCCAGACAAGCCTTTTAAGGTGAATGGACAGGGCTTGAAGCATTACTTTGGTGGTGAGGTAGACAGACAGAAAGTCGCCTCAATTCTTTCGTCGACATGAGCATCCGAAATAGTCAAGCTAATTGATTATAACTTAGCGCTTGATGGGAGACAACCCATTATCTCTATCTCTATTTTCTTTTTATTTATTCAGTAGGGTATTTATCTAGTTCATATTTATTTCATTCTTAATAGATGGCTATGTTGAGCATAAGTTAGTGTGTAATAGAGCCTGCATTGGATAGTGTGTTAGTATTGTATAGAATTTACTTGTTCATTTATGCTTATTCCGGAGTTCACACATTGATACGGGTAAATGGTGTGATGTAGGTATCTTCAAGTGATATCTCACTGATAGGCAGTTTGGGATTAAACTAGCAGTGCAGTGTATCGGGACATACTGATCACATGAACAATTTCGGCCAGATCCGCGCTACCACGCGATATACCGCTGGACAAATTTTTCAACCATGCGCCAGACCTTTCAAATTTATTAAAACCTCAAGAATCGCATGCGACATCAAAGCGTGGAAAAGTTTTTTAGTTTAAAAGCAAATAAACCAAGTCGTGTTTTATTTGGTCTCTCACTTGCCATAATAGAAATATATTCTTCTATTCTCCCATAATCATAAGACTCCTAAGCTCTCCTAAAAGTTCACACCCACGAATCTCTCCCCTAGAATAAATCTAGGGTTTCTACTAAGGTTGTGCAGTAGTAAGTTGGGTGGTATGCTCATCAAGCAATTCATCTGCATTCTCGCTATCATCCGCACATGGCTCCAAAAATAGCACGCTCAATCTCCATCTCTTCTTCATCAGCCTCTTCCTCCGATAACCAAGAAGAGGACGTCATAGACCATAGGAAATTTATCAGTTTAGAGGCCCAACAAGACTATTATCGGATTGTGGTCAAATCTTTTGTGAAGGAACGGGGACTTCTATCTGAGAAGCAAGATGGCCAACTCTTGTATATGATACGAGAAAGAGGCTGGGTTGGCTTGACTGCATCTCCTATGCCTATCCTCATGGGGATTGTTCGAGAATTCTATGCAAATGCTAAGGAAATGATAATAGCAGGAATAATGTTGGTTCGAGGAGAGCAGGTGGATTTTTGACCTTCAGCGATCAGAGCAGTTTTCAATATACATTACGCACCACCCACCAGGTCTGTTAATTGGTTAGAAGGTGCACATTTAGAAACGAATCTGGCAGTAGTTATTGCTAAATTGTGTATTTCGGGCACCAAATAGAAGTATAAGGCAGGGACAACTGAGCCAAAATCTTTTCCATCGTCTGCCTTGAATCGATATGCCAAAGCGTGGAATCTGTTTATCTGTGCCAAGCTAGTTCCGTCAGCTCACTACCATATAATAACCACTGAGCGTGCTATTATTTTGTGGGGCATCATCAAATGCAAGTACATTGATATAGACCATTTAATTCATCAAAACATGCTGCGTTATATGAGCAGCTGCAGAAACCGAGCCACGACATCACTCATGCTACTATTACCAAATTTAAGGATTGGACGGGTGGTGAACCGCATCCGCGAGGATTAGGTTTTATCATTCAGCCTACTTTCCCAGAGCGATCATAGCAGCCCCCTCAGACAGATGAGGCAGGCCCGTCCACGCAAGCGCCTGCTGCCCATGGTGATCGCCAGCTCCAAAGGTTGGAGCGCAAAGTCGATGCCATGTACGATAATTTTGGCACATTTACAATGGGACTCACGAGGACCTTGGTCGAGGCTTTTGCGCAATAAGGAACAACGCTAGTGTGGCCTCAGTTCAGAACAGTAGTGCCATATCCACCACCAGATTCACCACCCGAGGAGGGTGGTACCCCTGATCATTAGGGGAGTTTTTCATTACCCTTTACCTTCATTCAATGGGGCATTGAATATTATAAGTTTGGGGGTATTGGGGTAGTAGTATAGTTGTATATAGTTGTTTTTGCATGATTAGTTTAATTTTGCATTATATAGCTTATTTTTTCATATAGTTGCATGTTTATTTGCATGTTCATTTTTAGTTTGGATGTCTCACAGTTCTTGCCGTATGGAATTTTTTGTCTAGCCGATGATGATAGTGAAATTTTGAAAGATTTTTGAGTATATTAGGATAACATGACCTAAGATATAATGTTTTACACGATGAAGTTCATGTTGCTGTTTAAATGCTTTCGATTTGCACGAGTGTGTTCACAATCATTTGTAGGTATAAGAAGTATGTGTTGTTTTGCTCAATAGAAAATGTAGTGTCAAAAAGAGAAATATGTGAAACATGGATGTAGACTTGCAAAACGTTGAAATTCAAACTTTGGGAAAACATGGGTATCTATGTATAAAAAAAATATAGTAATAACGTGGCTAGTCTTATTTCAGGGCCCTGGCTACTTGGGTAAGTACGCTTGAGGGGATTATCTCTACACCTAGCGCCCTAAGGTCTTTCATGGTCTGGGAGTCGTTGGTTGAAAACTCACTAAGGGGTAGCAGTGTTGCCTAATGGAGTAAGACATTGCACAGTCATGTGAAAAAGAAAAGAAAAGAAAAATAGCAATAAACACCGCAGGAATGTGAGAAAATCGCCCTCGTGAGTAAAAATAAAGCAGTTAAGCCCATTGTTGAACCTCGGTTTGTTTTGATATGTTGGAATAGTCTTTGTTGCATATGTATACATGAGTCTTGATTTAAACTATAATTTTCTGTTTTGAGCAATTTAGTATGCGTATTCTTTGCTTAAATCAAGTTTTGGTGAACATAACACACATATATAGCATATCTATAGCATTTATGAATTATCTGAGTGTACGACATTATGCCTACAGTTTGGTTTGAATCTGTATTCTAGAACCTGGAAAAATTCACTGAGGAATTTTGGACTGAATTTATGTGATAGATGGAACAATGTGAGACTAGTTGCATCATAATTTAGTTGCATAGTAATATAGATGCATTTTCATTGTTCATTAGTATGCATTGCTTGAGGGTAAGCAACAGTTCAAGTTTGGGGGTATTTGATAAGTGGGTTTTATACCTACTTATGGAATACCAATTCACGCGAACTATGCCCATCTCAAGTACATTTTAGTGTGTTTTAGTTACATTTCATGTTATTTTGCATTGCATATACTTAAAACTCCTTTTGGTGAAAAAGTATAGGAAATGGCCTAATTTAGTGGAATTAAAAGGCACGAGGCGAATGGACGCATGAAGCGAGGCACAAGCTGGGATATGCGTGGCATGAGGATCAAGTGGAGCAGAAGACTAAACATGGATGGACAAAGGAAGGAGCGGTGAACAGATCGATTGCAACAAAGCAAAAACCGAACTCAATATTGAGGCCAAGGCGTGGCTGTGCAGCAAGACAAGCCAGCGCTAGCGCCGCATGCGAGAACCCGGATGGACAACATGACATGACACATTGCAAGTTCTTGGCATGCCTACGCGAGGATTACATCGGGGGGAGGTAGCGGTATGCCGATGCCAAAGTTTGCTGATTTTTTTTATTTTAATTTTTAATTAAAAGGGTTGTAATTGGTTTTAAAACGATTTCTGACTGGTGTCAGAGGCATCATCATTATTTAGTTTTACGTATTTTTTATTTGGTAACTAGGGTTTACACTCTGAGAGAGATTCCAACGTAGAGCGAAGCCTAAACTCTACTCTTCTATTTCTTCTTGGGATTTTCTATCATTGTGGATTATTATTATTATTTTGCTGGATTTATATGAGGATTTGAATGTTAACTTTGGTCTATAATCAGCAATTGGGTTTGATCGTTTCTATCCTTCATCTTTAAATTTTTTGTTTATTAGCCATGTTTAGCTTTGATCCCATAATGGCTTTTGGTTCAGTTATGAACTAAACTCCATTATGGGATTCTAACGGATTTTAATATGTAGTTTGGTTACATGCTTGAATGCTGGATTGTTTTATATATCATATGGGATTTCTATCATGATTGTTTTACATGTATGAATGCTTGATCACCATTCAATTTTAGTACTTGTATGGAATTGACAATGAACATGCAAGTATGGATTGTAATCATGGTAGCATGCATATATAGGGCTATTTTATATGGCTTGTGTATTTCGTGAACCAGATAGACATATATTGTTTCACCGTATGAGTTAGAATAAGGGCTTGTGCTTAAATTCAATATGGTTGTAATTTCACATAGACATATAGTGATTTTGATTATATTGATGATTACATAGAGTCTATCATTTGTGGATGATGTGTAAGTAAGTCATAATGCATTAAAAATGGCTATAACTCTTTTAGTGCTCTTGGCTACTTTCCTGTGATATGTGAACAAGTCTTGCATGATAGTGGTGATTAGATGAAGTATTAAATAAAGTTAGGATCCCATTACTTTCAGATTTGATTTATTACATCTTTATTATTGTTTTAGTCGTTATTAGCGATTAGCGTAATTAACCAATCATAGTCATTAGTTTGAGCATATAAATATAGTGATTTAATTGATGCATAGTAATTTAAATTAAATAACTTTCCCTATGGGATCGATACTTTACTTGCTCTGTATTACTTGTTGACACATATATGTTTGCATGAGTTAGAGCTCTTTTGGTAGAACTAAAAAGAGGCAACATGTTGTTAACTTGGTATCATGACCTAGATACATACCTTTAAAGGAGTATAGCATGTTATGTAAGGTTTTCTTGTGTAGAATGAAGTGATCAACACATTTTAGTAAGAGATTTGTAATGAAAACTTAAGTTTAGAAAACCAACTTTGAAGTAATATAAGTTTTACAAATTCTGAACTTAGTGGCTCATATGCATGACTGATTTCAAGACTAAATGAGCATGATATATGTTGTATAGTGTCTTTATCATGGTTAAACTTGATAAGCTTTGTGCTAGAACTTAGTTTGAAAAGAAAAGCTTAGTTAAGGCTAATGAACATAACTGTTAAAGAGACATGGATTCTGATCTTGAAAGGAGGTTAACATGATTTAACTCCTTATGATAAGAGTTTGGAAGTTGCCTTATATGTGTTATCTTGCATCATTCATGATAAAGGGGTCTCAAAGGCAACCTTGAACATGTTTTCAAAATGTAGATGCATCACATGTATGTGTAGACTTTAAAGAAGTAAGATGTCATGTTATGACTATAATACTCCTAGACATGATACATATGTACTGAGCATAATGGTTACATGATTTTTACGTTTTATTACATAAATTATAAGTTAAACTTGTGGTAATAAATTCAAGTATGATCATGTGTTATGTGCGAACCTCTAGCATTTATGTATGTTAAAATATGTGTGTTATTGGTATGATTAGAGTTGGACTGAAAGCAGGATACAAAGCTCAATCCTGGTTTGGCTAAAGGGACAAT
Organism: Panax ginseng; assembly: GCA_020205605.1. Taxonomy (NCBI): domain Eukaryota; kingdom Viridiplantae; phylum Streptophyta; class Magnoliopsida; order Apiales; family Araliaceae; genus Panax; species Panax ginseng. The sequence continues at coordinate 80,797,712 of CM035143.1, read as the reverse complement.
GTGATAGCTTGGCTAATCTCCTAAGCTTCTAGACTGAACCAGTCTTGTTACCATCCTTCAATCATGAATAGGTTCTGTTTTTTTGAATTCTGAAGTTTAAGGCATGCTTATATGATTTCTTACCTTGTAATAAATGAGAAATATGTCATATAATGTGTTGAGAAGCATGCTATGTGATGACTTGATTCCTTTAAGTGTAGACTCGTACTAGTTTACACATACTAATTGAAAAGATCGACTTGTTAATGTTAGGTCATTTCAACGCAAGTAATTGTAGCTGAGCAAATAGGCAAGTTTCCCTAAACTTACTCCAATTATTATTGAGCAAGTTTTCTTTGAACTTCACTCTTTAATTGTGCAAGTTCCTTGAACCCTACTTTTATTGAGCAAGTTCTCTAACCTTATTCAAATTAATATTGAGCAAGTTCCCTAAACTTATTCAAATTTATATTGAGCAAGTTTCCTTGAACTTCAATCTTTGGTTATGCAAGTTCCTTAATTCTTACTCTTTTACTTGAGCAAGTATCCGAACACTATTTTTATTGTGTTGCCAGTTTCCTAACTTACACAACTATGAGTTTTGTGAAAGATTTCTATCCTTCTCATATTTCATTGAGCAAGTTATGGTTGAATTGCAAGTTATTCATTTAAGCTTGGACTTTATTTCCAAGCATGCTATTAAGTGGTTTAATTACCTTACAATTATTCCACATCAATATTACTAATATTCGCAATTAGTGCACTTGAGTTCGTACAGTCTTGGGCTTGTACATCGTTTAAAGTTCTATAATTCTTGAACTATGTCAGATAGAGTCTGAACCTTTGTTCGGTCAGACAAGTGTATGAAGTTTTATAAAAGCTATCCAAACCAATTGATGGTAAGGATTCTTAGACTGAAAGAACACCCTTTTTTATGATAGGGGAGTACCCCAGTTATCTAATATAAGATACAAAGAACAGATTTAAATGTTATGCATATACATGGTGTACGCGAGGCTGATCCCCTCAAGTACTTATTCTGTAGCTAGTAACCAAAGGGTCAATTAGCGATTGATTCCATTGGAGTGTTATAGTTTAATGTCTACTTAACTAGCAGTTATTCTAAAAGCAATCATTATCTTTGCTTCTAATATTCATATTATTGAATCCTTCGGATATTCATATTGTTGAATTCATTGTTAGATATTTTCCATTCATCATGAGATATTCTTATTGTTGTATTTAAACTTGCTCAGCAAACTCGTTGCTCATCCTTGCTATATCATGAATTATATTGCAGCTAAGCCCAAGACCTCATGAAAGGACAAGGGTAAAGGAAAGATGTAGGATAGTCGCCAGGAGCAGAATTTATCTTATGCTTAATTTAAATTGTTGTTTTGTAATATGAACCCTAAGTACTATTATAGGGTATGTTTGAAAGATTGTATTAAGACTATCGAATCTTGGGACTAGTAACACCTTTTGAATGAACGATATACGTTTATTATTTTCCGCATTTTAGTTATCGTGTGTTGTTTAGAGGTGGGTGTCTGTATTTTATCGTGATGACCGAACCGGGGTCAAAGGAACCGGATTTGGGGGCGTCACAGGTACGATGGTCGTGGAGCTTGCTGATTCTGATTATTATTCCACGACAAATTTGGATGATTCCTATTCCCTTGATTATATGCATTCTGGTACGTATTCTGTGGAATTCTGTTGTAGCTACCCATAAATTGTACTGACTCTTGGTTTATTGCACATTGATTCGTCAGATGTTCACCCGCGCATAATTCATAAATAACTGCAACTTGTTGTGTCTGTCCTCCTGACCAAATATCGAACTTCTTGGAAACTGCTGAAATTTGCACGGTTATTGTCGTCACTCCATCTACTTCTAACACTCCAGCAATTGTAGGTTGTGTCATTCTTGTCGTGGGCCACTGATAGTTGTTAGCAGCCATTGTCTCTATCAACTAATATGCCTCCTCATAGTTTGCCATAAAAGCCACCCCCCCCCCCCCCGACGCTGCATCAATACTCGTCCTGAGATTCCCATGTAGTCCGTTGTAAAATGTGTTCATCAGCAACCACTTAGGCAATCCATGATGTGGGCATTTTCTGAGTAATTCTTTGTATCTCTCCCATGCCTCGTACAATGACTCCCCATGTTGCTGATCAAACATGGTAATCTCGTTCCTCATCTTTGCAGTTTTCGCTGGCAGGAAAAATTTAGCTAGAAATTTCTAAGCCAGGTCATCTCATATCGTTATCGAACCCGCTGGTAGAGAGTGTAACCAACTCTTCGCCTTGTCCCGCATAGTGAATGGGAAAAAATGAAGTCTAACTACTTCATCTGACACCCCATTGTACTTGAAAGTGTCGCATATTTCCAGAAAGCTGATCAAATGCTCGTTCGGATCATCATTTGCAAGTCCCCCAAACTGAACCGAGTTTTGGATCATCTGAATAGTCCCAAGCTTAATCTTGAATGTATTCACAGCTATTGCAGGCCTGGTAATACTCAACTGCAGCTCAGTCACCTTGGGTGTAGCAAAATCCCTCAATGCTTTCTGGTCTTCGGCAGCCATTGCTTCTTCTTTTTTAGAATTTTCGAAGTTGTCCCTTGTTTCCTTGATCCACTTACTTAACCTCTGAAACCTTCTCTCAATTTCGTCCTCAAAAGGAAGCAAGTCTGAATTTTTGGATCGAGTTTGCATAAACCAACTTCAAAAACCTGAAATAAGATGAACAAGACAAAAATAAAAAGTGTGTAAGTAAAACTGGATTAATGAAACTGATATTGCAAAATAATAAAATTTATACTAAAGTCCCCGGCAACGGCGCCAAAAACTTGTTGGGTAAAATCTAATTACGCATAGCATGTAAGTATACGTGGTCAATAAGTAATATAAATAGTAAGTAGAGTATCGTTCCCTCAGAGACTGTAAATAGAAATTAAACCTCACAATTACCAATTTCCTATTAATCCTAATTTTATTAAACTAATCAAATTCCAGTTTATAATTAAAAGTATTAAGTATATTAAAATCACCAAACAATCAACAATTTCTAAAAACTAAATTTTCAAATAAATAATGGAGAATTAGGCTTCCGACTTCACTCTAAGCATCACTTTGATTATTACACCTTTATTCCAGTTTAACTCACTATCCCATTTTATTAATCAAGAACACGTATGTAGAACTAGCCACCTCTCGATGTACTAATGTCGTACTAACTCAAATCCACAATTAAGATAGAATTAAGTTTAACCACCTTAATTAACTAACTCACTATATCTCTATGTAAATTACAATTAAAGAAGGTTTAAGTTCAAATTCTTTATCGTATTACATGCTATGTCAAGCATATATCTACCCTAACATTTATCAAGATTATGTTCATTCACATAAATCAAGAACACATGCTATATTAACTAAGTCTAGACTCTTATTTCATCTCTCGAGTTCATATGAGTCCACAAAGAATCGTTGATCAGGAAATTCATAAATTCACGCTCAAATTAATATAGATAAACCGGATAATAGCTTATTAAACTGAAATCAAAGATTACATAATCATCGTTCCACTTAAAGATCCCTCTTAAGCCTAAAATGTATTTAGTTCATAATATTTGAAATAATAACTGAATAAATTAAAGATAACATCTCTCAATTACAAATATAAAACTAAAGTAGAAGAATAACGCAGAACACCCTTCACTTTAGCCTTAATCCGTAATCCATATGAACATTCTTCAAAATATTCGCTCTGTTGCTCAATATGAAATTCTGTAATCAATCGATGTCAATTGCCTTGTATCCTCCTGATTTTGTTGTTTGTTGCTCAATATATATATCATACATGAAGTCTGGTCGAAATCCCATGTTATTTAGAGTCCATATGTTATCCCAAGTCCTAAAATCCTCTTTCCAGCAATGTTTCAATAAGCAAAGGAGTGTCGGGGATCAAGCTTTTAGCCCGTGGTGAAGTGTTTAGATAGAATCGCCACTTCCCCGTGAGCTAGCCCCCGCCATCGCAGACTGAAGACCCCCGCCTTACGTGGTAGTAAAATTTTGAGTTTATCTGATCCTCTTTTGTTGCTCAATTCTCGCCCAAAATTCACTGTAACTCCATCCTTTCCGATCAATTGAAACACCACCATACCTACACAATGAACAACAATAAACAAGTAAAATAGAACGTATATACGATAAATTAACACCGATTAAGCTTGGATTAGGAACCGATTCGTGGATATAAAATCCACTTATCAGTACTCGTCAAGGGATATCATTTTCTTTCGTATTTTCTATTTATGGGTACTATTTATACCAGAGTACTATTCATTCGGGGTACTATTCATTCGAGATACTATTCATTCAGAGTACTTTTCATGCCGGAGTACTATTCATAATGGAGTACTATTCATCCGGGGTACTATTAATGCGGGAGTACTATTCATGTGGTGAAAGTCCTCTTTCGCCCGTAGTGCATAGATGGACATGTGTTTGGTATGATCATGACCACTGGTGATACAAACGATTATCTTTGGCCTGTAGTGCATAGATAACTCATTCATGGGAAATAATTATTAATTGGTGTTACAGGGATAAAATATTGATGATAGACTTTTAAATCATAGAAGATAGTAGACATCATGCTCTACTTGACTCTTCTAATGGATTGTTTGTTCCGCTGCAATTGTTGATCTAAAACTTGTTGTCTATTGAATTCTATCAGATTTTTCCCTATTGAGGACTAAGGATAATGTGTTCTACATTATCTTAGTCATAATATTTTTTATTGGGCTAGTTGAGCTCACCATTTTCCTTTTGGTTCCATTGTTCTTCTCAGAAGGCGAGAATGTAGCTGGGACTAGTTGGGGAGTGGAGTAATGATCCGAGATAGTTATTATAGAAGTCTTCACTATGTTGTGAAATAGTGTGATAATAATTGTAATGAAGACTTAATTTGAGTTTGGATATTGTCTACGAGACAATATTTGTATTAAAACTCACAGCTTATGTGTTATCATATTTTGCACGACAGTTCAATAGTTGTATAAATGAAGTTTGTATTTGGATTATGTACCATTTATTTTGACGACCCAGAATGGGTTGTGTGGACCTATTTTGGGGGCGTCACTGTGACAACCCAATATTTTCTATATAAATCAATCATAAATTTTGCGTATAATTTTTTTTTTATTAAAATAAATATGAATGATATGTGTCAAGGTAATGTGTAATTATAATTATATGTGTGATAAATAAAATTTATTTATTACATTAAGTATTGCAAATAAATTTATTTTAGAATTATTGATAATTATCAATTATATTTTTATACTAATTAATTTTATAGTAAAAATGTTTTTAATGTTTATTTTCCAAGGAAATAGGATAATTATATTATTTTATATGATATGATTATAGAATTTTTATAATACTTATTTTATTATATGAAATTATTTCGAATAGTTAAGTTAATTATTTTAACTTAATTATTAAGGTTATATATGAAAGATAAATCGGATATGGAATCAAACCCTAATTTGGGTTTTGATCAAGGAATGAGAATAATAATATTATATTATTATTTGTCGATTGTTCTGTATATGTATGATTATATGTGTAATGTTAATGTGTGGAGCAGTTTTTATTATATTACAACTAAACCCTAATAATATTTTTATAAACCCTAAATATTAGTCTAATAAACCCTAATTTTGGTTACGAGATAAGGAATAATGATAATAATATATATATATATATATATATATATATATATATATATATATATATATATATATATATATATATATATATATATATATGTGTGTGTGTGTGTGTGTGTGTGTGTGTGTGTGTATGTGGTGGGTCCACAATGGTTGGCCAATTATGATGTTATATGTATTAACCCTAATTAGGGAGAATCATAATTATTCAAAACCCTTATTATTATTATTATTATTATTATTATTATTATTATTATTATTTTATATATTATAATCCCTAATTATAATTTTGGAACCCTAATTTGCTTATGGAAAACCCTAATTGAATTGAAACCCTAAAAGCGAAAGTCATTCACGACTTTGAGAATTTGTTAAAGCAAGTTATGTAATCACAATAATGTGATTAACGATTTGGTGATATAGAAATCAAAACCCCTAAAACCTAGAACCCTAATTTAATTTCTAAAAACCCTAATTGTATTATGGAAACCCTAATTTTTGGTATTATAAACCCTAATTGCTTAATTGGCAAGGTTAATATGGATAAGGGTATTAAACCCTAATGTTCTTGTATAATTTAATTATTACCCTAATCTAGTTAACAAATTTTAATTTTTAAATTTTAGAAACTAAAATAATTTTATTTTCTTTATAAACCCTAGTTGCTAAATCCTAATTTTGGAAATCCTAGACTTTTGCTAAAATGGCTCAAACCAACAAACCCTAAATCAAACCCTAAACCCTAAGGGTTTGACAAGTTTCATTTTGCCATTAAAATGAATTATTAAAAGTCTATTATGCCCCTAATTGAATTATGGAATGCTAGGCTAGGTTTTGACATTTGTGATAGTTGTTTACCAAACCCAACCACTCTCTTGACCTTCAAATGACAGCAAATCATCTCTAGGTCAGCTCATACATGTATCTAATTGTCTATATATATGGATTGGAGAGAGAAATTGCATTTTGTTCACTTAATTTGTGCAAAAACCTTACTCAACTCCCTCAAGCACCACACCTCCGAAAATATCAAGTATATCAGTCATATATTGAAGCCCCACGAAATCCAACAACAAATCAATAGCCAGAAATCAAGAATTGAGCAAAAAGGTATAGAACCCTAGTTCAAATTCTGTCCAAATTTTTGTGTTAGATGTTAGTTTTTGTTGATGTAATATGTTGTATTTAGTCTCTAGTGATGATATGGGTTGGTAGTATTCAGATCCATAACATCTAAATGCTCAAATTAATGATTTTCAATTTTCTGGAAAAAGTTCATGTTATGGTCTGACAACGAATGTTAGACCGTGTAGATCTTAGTATATTTGGTGTTTTTGTTGTTTAAGTGTTGGGTTATGTAGCTTGGTATATGGTCTTTAAAATCCAAGTGGTAGAATAGCTATTTGATTTCGGAAATGAAGTTATTCACGGTCGAATACCGATTGGCCAAGATTGACCGGAAGTTTTCAAGGCGGTCAAGAACTTGCCTGTGAAATGTCCGACGAGGATGTTTGACGGTCAGATCTTGCATTACATTAGATGTTTTGTTGTTTTGTTGAATTTAGGTTGTAGTCCAAGTATATTAACTATAGAGTCATGCTTTTATATTGTTAAAACATTACATATGCGGGATTTTGTGGACTACCAAAGCAATTTGGAATGATCACGATTTACATTTTCCGGAAATCTCCGGAAAAATGAAGAACACTTACGCTCGTGTGTGATTTGACCGAAGTTTGATCTTGTAAATCTGTTAATGTTAAGCTTATTTGTTGTTTCAAAGGTGTTGTTCCTTGACACGAGTACTCTGATTTAAACCTTGTAATCACATGAACCAAGATCGAACATAGATTAATTTGAGCTTAGATGTAGTAACTCAGCTATGTGCCTCGGGCCCCGAAAAACCCGAATCGGGTCGATGACTTCATTGAAGCTCTGGATCTTGCAAGATTGTTGTTGTTTTATTGATGTAATACTTGATAATTGTAGTACTACATATATGCACTACATGATTGAACCATAAGTTAGTCAAAAAACATGATCAGTTTGGAAGATTATCACTATTCAAACGAGCCACCATGAAATCGATCGCCGGTGTTCTTGAGCCTCAAGAACACCAACAATGACATTTTCTACGTCGCTAAAACCTTTTAATGACGGTTTTATTATTTTTAATTTCTAATATTCTCGAAAAATATTTAAAAATAGAAAATAAATTATAAAAATTACAAAAATAGTTTTTAAAATTATTTTAAATTATGAAAAATAATTTCGATTATTTAGAATATTTTTCATTAATATTTATAATTATTTGAATATTAATGATATTTAATTTATTTAATTAGTATATTAAATAAATTATAGAAAAATGATTTTAATTGTTTAAAATTATTTTAAATAAAGATTAATGTATTATAAAATATTTTAAGTTATAAAATGTAACTTTTAATATTTTTGGAAAAATTTTATTAATAAATTAATATTTATGATATTAGATTTATTTAATTATTAAATTAAATAAATAAGATAAAAATGATTTTAATGATTTAAAATCATTTTAAATGAAAATAAAGTATTTAAAAATATTTGAAGTTATAAAATATAACTTTTAATATTTAATGGTTAATTTCATTAATTAATGATTAATAATGATATTTAATATTTATATTAAATAAATTAGTTTAAAAATGATTTTAACATTTTAAAAATCATTTTAAATGAAGATAAAATGTTTAAAGATATTTTAAGTTATAAAATATAACTTTTAATATTTAAAGGATAATTTCATTAATAAATTAATATTAATGATATTTATTTAATGATTAATGATATTAAATTTATTTAATAATTATATTAAATAAATAGCTTTAAAATGGTTTTATTAATTTAAAAATCATTTAAAAGGGATAAAAATGAATTAAAAATATTTTTAAGTTATAATTAATGACTTTTAATATTTGGATAAATAGTTCATTAATATTTAAATATTAATGGTAATTATTTAATAATGATTTTAAATATTTTAAAAATCATTTAAGGATAATGTAAATGTTTTAAAAATATTTTGAGTTATTATACATAACTTTAATATTTTGGCAATGGTTTCATTAATAGTTTAATATTAATTAAATATTAATGGTAATAGAATTATTTGATATTTAAATCATTTTATAATGATTTCGTTGTTTGAAAATTCGTGATAAATTATGATAAATGATAATAGTTATTTAAAAATTATTATAAGTCATTTAAAAATTATATGACTGATATTTACGAATGTTGAACTTTAAGTTAGAGTCTTAGACTCGATTATTACTCGATAAAGTTGTCGATAGACCGACATGGTTCAGAAGTTGATCTGGACTTAGATAATTTAATTAGTTAACGGTTTATTTGTGATTCAATGGTTGTTAAGGTTATATGACAATGTGATTAAGAATGTGTTAATGATTGTTTGTGAGTCAGTGACTGTTGAACATGTGTGATAAGGTGATTAGGTTATGTCTCAATTTAATAGCGTGTGTTATGTGTTACGTTATGATATACTAATCAAGAAATGATTTGATTAATGATAGGTCGTGATAGAAAAGATAAATCTAATTTGCGTAAGTGTGTAGCGGTAAGATCAGTGTAAATATCCTAACTTTGCATTTTCTTTATGCAATGGACAAGTGTAAGAATGTTTCAAAAATTATATTATTATTATTAATGTACAGATTGTTAAAACTATATTATATAAGCCCATTGATTATCAACATGTTAGTATATGATAATTCGGATAAATATATTCTGTTCGTTAATTTCTATAAATGATTATACAAGTGTCCCCACTTGGATAATCATTGTATTTAATCGCATGTTGATACACCTTTGATATACATATATGTTGAATTATATAAGACCTTTGTTATGAAAACCCGACAGAAATGAACATCCCGATAATGGGAAAATTTTTATGCGCTACGACGGACAAAGGATGAACGATAATATCGTTCTAGCAATGTAGTATTGATCAATACAGGGCCCATGGACTGTACACCCTCAGGCCCGTAAGCAATGGCCGGTTTACAGATGAATTTCTGTTTAAACCCTTTCGAAAATGAAAAAAATGTTCATGATATGTCACAGAAACCTTGTATATAAACAATACACAGTTTCACAAATTTGAAAGAGGGTTGTTATGTCATTATTATTTGGTATGATTACTTCACAACTATTGATGGTTGTAGAGAAGAATATTATAAAGAAAACATTTAAATTCTTTCAGCTTATATATATATAATACTTGCTGGGCACTCAAATGCTCATCCTTGCTTAATTTAAATGTTTTCAGCTAAGTGTGGAAAGCTAGAAGGTTCTTGGACGAAACAAGTAAAAAGGAAAGCAAAGCATAATATGTTATTGGTATCTTTTGTAATAGATAGACTGTATTAAGTTAATGATATGTATTATATATCATGTAAAGAATATAGTAAAGGTTGCGTACTTGGAATTAGACTCTGATAAATGTAAGTTAAGTTTGAAATTCATATTATTGTTATTATTATTAGTAGAATTCCGCTCATAGAAATGGTATCGTAAAGTACCGAGTTTGGGTTTCAAGTATCTGGATTCGGGGACTCTACAGTCACAAACAATCATTTCAGCATATATCGGTTAATTTTCATCATTTTGGATGTTCTCTAGAGCAGTAAGGACGTCAAAGAATTCATGGTGAGATGAAGACTGAATGTTAGATGGGATAACAGATGGTATGTGAGAAATTTGGGGTGAGGATTGCTTGCTGAATTGAGTGGTTAGGTTGATGAAAGGGAGTCGTATTGATTCATTCATAGAGTTAGGAGTCCACGGTAACATGTGGCTGAGATGATAAGTCGTCAATCAAATAGTGAGGAACGTAAGCACCTTCAGAGTATCTGTACACTTTGAAGTGCATGGTGTCCTTTATAAACTTCGTTGGATAAGATTGAAACCTTGGAAAGTTCTGGGAGATTGCCTTTAGATTTGGAAAGTTTAATAAAGACCAATAGAGAAAATTTTCATCTCCACTAGAGATAGCCTTCAGCCAGGTAATCCAAGGATAGAATGACACTAACTGCTGTCTTTTAGAATCGTAAACCATGGTAGTTCGATCCAGTTCAACATCTTGAAATCTTTTCAACAAATCCTCCATAGTTATTGGAATCATTCTAATTTGTGCGTTGCCGTGATCTATCCATTTTCAGATATTTCGGTATTTAAATCTTCAAAGGCTTCCAAAACTATTCTCCTTTGGATCCTTTTAGGAAGCAATGTAGTGGATGGGTGAGGAGCAGAGAAATCTATAGGTTCTTCATTTTCAGAGTCAGGTACTCCTTCTGATTCCAACTCATCACTCTATTTTGCTTCTTCTCTTTTCCTCTTATTTCCTTTCTTCATCTTCTTTTCTTTCAGCTTATTTTTCTGTCTTTGTTCCCTTTTCTCTGTATTTCCTTGGTTTTGAATTTGATTCTTTCTTAACCACTTCTTCTCCTACTTCAGCTAGATTATCAGTTAATTTCTTCAATCTGTTGTCCCTGATAAATTCTTCAACAACTACTTCATTTGATTTTGACACAATTGACTCTTTTCTTCTTCAGACTCTAAGGTCTGGCCAACCAACATATCATCATTTGTATCCTCTGGCTAGAGCTCACTTGTTGTCATAGCCTTTTCATCTGTCTTACTTTCTGAAGCTTCGATTTCGAGAGACCCCCTCAGCCTCTTCATGCTCATTTTGATCATCGTCACTTGATGTTGAGAAATAGTCTTCTGTTTGCCTTTGTTCCTTTTACCCATGCCTATAGATTCATTTTCCTCATCATTGTTGCCAAGATCAATGATCATAGGAGGAATACCTTCATCAGCTTTGTGACCCAGAAATTTCATCATATGTCTCAGTCTCACATTTTGTCTCCTTTTTACAGGCTTGGAGACAGGTGTTTTTGAGACTTCTTCCTCTTCTGAGATATCTTCCTTCTCTGAACTTTCTTGATCAACAACTTGACGATTCTCAACTATCTTTGAGGCTCCTTCATCAATCTTTGCACTTTTCTTTGACTGTGTTACCGGAGTGGATACTGGGGATACAGAATCATTGGACTCAAATGATTCACTCGTCACTCAAGTTTCCTTTCTCTTCCCTTTGCTCGATTTGGAAAACCTCTGCTAGTGCCGCCAAACATCTTCAATCTCTTGTTCTCCATTGGATTCTTTTTCAATTTTTGAATAACTTAGGAGACATCACCTTATGAATGTTCAAAGGTTTCTCCTTCATTATCTTTAATCTTATTCTTTAGTTTCTTTTTCAAAATAATACTTAGGAATATTTCATAAAAGACCTTTAGTATAGGCTTATCTATGGCTCTTTTTCTTTTTATTTCTTCTAGTAGCTTTGTTATCCAATCAATCAACACAACCCCAAAGTTGATTCTCTATTTCATGAAAATGGCGGTCATGACTCAAAGATCACAAGAAGTCCTTGGTCGTGTCATGTGCTTAATTTTTTGCACAAAATGCATTTTCTTACTATTTCAGCCAAAAACTCATATTCTTCTGGAAATTCCTTTTTTTCATACCCTTCAAATTTGGATTTTTCTCGTACTTCATCATCCTCATGCCTTCTTCTATATCTACATTCTTAAGAGTAGTTAGGCCTTCATTTGTAAAGCCTAAATACTTATTGATCTCAGCTATTCCTAATTTTAGATGTATTCCCTTCACCATTGTAGCTATAACCCCATTGTTAACCACAACATGAAGATAGGATTCCTTAACTAACCTGGAAATACTTTGGTGTCACAACCCAGACATTCAGTGAACCCTGCTTCCTTCACGATTGTTAAGATATTTTAGAAATTATTTTCATAAGAATCAAACTTGTTAAACTAAGCTGGATACTAGAGATAACTTGAGTGTCCTTCATGATAAAGGATTTTGGCTATTAATGGTACAAAAGGATTATAGATAAGGTATAAATGATTTGATTTCTAGGGTTTTGGAGATATGAGAAAGTGTAAAAGGTTTTAAGAGATATGGAAGCTTTTTGGTTTAGGATGAGATTTTTAGAGAGATTTTAGGATTGAAATATTTGAAAGTTTAAAGATTTAGGTAGCAGGTAAAGTCTGATGAAGTTGAAGAGATAAACGGTTGATTAGAAGGGTAAGAGACAAATTTTGAAATGATTTGTCTCAGTTCCCTCTAATATTGTGGAGTGGGACACGTGTCATATTTTCATTGCATGCACATCTCATCAATAACTGTAACACCTCAGTAGTTATGTAACTATACACCAGTTCCCTTTTTGCTTGACAATTATTAACTCTCCTGGTCAAAGGTTAACTTGACGTAATGATCTTCACTCTACGACTCCAATTAGTTCAATGATCATCTCTCTTAACTTTTCTTCTATGCATCCATATTTCTTGGTTTCCTCAAGAGATTGAGAATCAAAACATTTGCTTGAACATCTCTGGGAGCTGTCGTTGACACTCCTTAATTAATACCTTACTTTTACACCACTAACACAAGTGTTAATATAGCAACAAGGAAAGGTCGATCCTACAGAGAGTGTATTGTTTTATACTTATCCGATTATTTTCAAGAAAAGGGGATTTTGAGTTGATTAACTAAATTATCACAAGTAAACTGAGAAGAAATAACAATGATTAAAAAACTTCAGATCTTCAGTTCAGTATCACCTTTTTATAATTATGGAGTAATCAAGTTTTACAATATTTATCTTTCAATGAGATTAATAACCCTAGATAATCGTGATCACTAATTATCCGAAATTCTCCTTACGTGTAAATCTAATGTGATAATCACCGCCAATAGACCCTAACTATCATATAACCTAGAACTATCAGTCTAAATTTAATATGACAGAAGTATGAAGAATGCGAATTAGGTTATTACAAGCAACAATTACACAATCAAGAATTATTTAACTTATCTTCTGAAAATCTTAATAATACCCAAAAGCTTGTCCACAATCAAGTGTCACTAATCGCTAATAATGATCAGATATAATATCATTTGCTTAATATGTAGCAAATGATATTTATCAAATTAATCTAATTGGCCACATCAAATCAATTAGATAGAATAACATACAAGAAGTTCAAGTAGATAATCAGAATAAATCTCATGCACGAAGGAATAAATAAAGTAAACTCGATCAAACCGTTAATTATGAATAAGGTTCAACATCCCTTCATAATTGAATTGAAAAGATTAGCCTGACATGTCTTGATTCTCCAAAACTAGGTTTTGAATCCAATATAGATGATCGAATATTGAGTACTCAATATTACATGTCTTTATAATGCCTAAACATAGTCCTAAATCCATAAGAAATCGCAATCCAAATCAATTTAAAAGTCTGCCAAAAACTGCCTAACTTTCCAAAAATAACTGAATATATTTTCATGCTGAATCCGCCAGGGCAGATTCGTTTGCCTCCATGAGCTCGCTGGGGCGGATTCATTTTTCCTAAGATACAAAGAGCTGCTTGTCGGGGCGGACTCGTTTTGCTACTAAGCTCTCCAGGGCAGATTGGGATAGAGAGGAACTTGCCGGGGAAAGTTCAGTGTGCGCTGGCGTGAACTTGGACAGAGAGGAACTTGTCGGGGCCGGCGAGTTCCCTCAAGCCATTGAATCCGCCAGGGTGGATTGGTGCAATTTCTGAATTTTCTTCCTCTTTCATGTGTTTTAGGGTTGACTCTTATTATTCTGATTTTATAAATTATCGTGGTTGCTTAGTTACTTTATCCAATTTTGTGAATTTCTGTGATTGCAAAATTATGTATATTCAATTTATGTGATTGTTTATATTCTTTATGTAGTCTTTTGTTGTGTCAGTTGGCATCAGAGCAAGAATTCTAGCCTATGAATTGATTGCTACTGAACATGTGCAAGACAACTCACCTCTTTGTATTAATGATTAAAATTTAGTTAACTTTTAAAACTAAAAATCACAACGGCAACTCATTGTTCTACAACAATCTATTCTTAAGTAAAGATATATTAAAGATGTAGGAAAACTATTATGAGTAAATTATTATTATTAAAATTTTATTGAATATTAAATTAAAACAATAAAAATCACATTACTAACACTCGTTTGTGAGTCCGACAATTGTATGTAATTTGTATTTATTTTACTTTTTAAAGCAAAATTGTAATCATTCTAATACCAATAGTAAGTTAATTTTTGAAATTCAATTTTTTTAATTTTTATTTTTTATTTTTTTTGTAAACATTATTATAAAATAAATAAAATATTGAAAATAATATTATTCATAAAATAAACCTGCACGGATACTTAGCTAGTGTATGTAATTATATACCACATACATAATTGTCTAATGGGTTTTCATAATTTTTCATGCAGCATGTAGTAGCTGGAAGCCTGGAAGAAGTCATCATATATGGTACAGATAGTACACCTGAATTTGACTGCCGGCAGATCTATATGACCATATCTTTAGACTTTAGCATAAAGAAATATATTGATCAAAGCCTGCAAATTAAACAAAACTTTTACAACTTAAAACAAATATATCACATACAAAATTAAGAGTTAGCCTGCTATAATGAAGAATTCAAAGCTAGAGTTCTCTCTATATATAGACTCTTAAACCATTAATTCCACATACACTATTTTTCACAACTTAACCAAATACAATCAATTGTAGCTGAAATGGCAATAATGAAGCCTCAAATAATCTCAAAAGAAACCATTAAACCTTCCTCTTCAACCCCCAATCACCTAAGAAATTACAATCTTATCTTACTGGATCAGCTTTTTCCTCATGCTTATCTGCCCATGGTCCTCTTCTATCCGAACACGGGCTCTGACGGGCCATTTGAGCCCTCTAACATAATTAATGTGCTCAAAAAATCTCTCTCAGAGACTCTAGCCCGTTATTACCCATTTGCTGGGAGACTTATAAATAAAGTCTCTGTTAATTGTAACGACGAAGGAGTTGATTTCTTTGAAGCCCGAATGGCTTGTCGGCTATCCGAAATTCTTGACAAGCCGGAGCCCGAGTTTGTAGACCTTTTCCATCCTAATGGTGTCCTTTGGAATGATTCATATAAAGGTAGCCTTCTTGTTGTCCAGGTCACCTTCTTCGACTGTGGCGGAATGGCTATTAGCACATGCATGCTGCACAAGATTGCTGATGGAAGCACAGTTGCGGCCTTTCTCATTGATTGGGCATGCATGACACGTCATCAGCCCAACAAAGATCCCGAATTCATTTCAATGTCCATTGTGCCCCCAAATGATCCACAAATGGTTCCGGAAATTAAGCTTGAGATGGGGAATAATTGTGTTACAAGGATGTTTGTTTTCGAGGATACCAAAATATCAGACCTCAAGGAAATGGTACTTAAATCGGGAGTAAAAAATCCCACCCGTGTCGAAGTTGTTACCGCACTAATTTTTAAGTGTGCCATGGCTGCATCGAGCAAGAAATCATTAGGTCACTCAAAGCCCTCAATCTTGCTCGGGCCAATAAATTTACGCCCTAGAACTGTACCACCAATGCCAGAAAATTCAGTTGGGAATTTTGCTTGGGTTTTCACAGCAATGGCGAAAGATGATAACGATAAGAAGTTGCATAATTTAGTCGGTTCGGTAAGAAATGGGATAGAAAATTTTTGTGACAAGTTTGCAAAAAATGTGACACCAAATGAATGTTACATAAAAATATGCCAGTCCGTAAAAGAGGCAAGTGGGATATTGGCCATTAATACTGATGCTATTGATGTTTATACGTTTACCAGTTTGTGCAGGTACCCATTTAACCGAGTGAATTTTGGATGGGGAAAGCCTATATGGTCTGCTACTTCTAGTTGTCCTTTGAAGAATAGAGTTCTTTTGAAGGACTCACCAGCAGGTGGAGTAGAAGCTTGGGTTACATTGGAAAGAGAAGATATGACCATATTTGAATGTGATGAAGAGCTTCTTGCTTTTACTACTCTCAATCCAACTGCTTTTGCTTTTGGAGCTTAGCCTGAAAAAATAACTATGAATATTTCTTTTGTTATATCTGTTGTACTTGATTTGAACTGCAAAATGTTTCCTTTTTAAAAAAGAAAAAAAATCCTGATTTTCATTTAGGCACTGTTTGTTGGCTATAATGATAGATTAGTCGTTATTTAATCTCATGAACTATTTGTTACTCCCTAATATCTCATATTTTTCTTATTCTAATTCTCTCCATATTTAATGACATTATTATAGATAATTTTGTCATTTCATTCATCTTCTTAATATGCCTGAAAAGTCCACCAGAACTTTTATCCTTGAACTGAGAGAATATTATTTATAAGGTCATTTGATACAAAAATTATATAATACTATCTTTCCACTTGGGATTATAATTCACCATCAAATTACTTTAAAAATTTAAAAACATAGTCTATAAAACTAAATAACAAACTAATTCTAGAATAAAATAATCCCTAGTGATAATAAATTAATACAAAAATAAATTTTATCATAGTTACCCATAGTTCCTAGTAAAATAAACATAATACAAATAGTCTTAAGGCAATAGTTGCACTTCAAAATATAACTACCAACACCAAAAAAAATTAAGGCCCATAGGCAATGGTTCCCAAAATTTTCACCAAACAAAACAAGGTTCCTAAGAACAATTTACTTCAGTAACAGATAACTATAATATAACCTAAGAAACATATAAGATACCAGCTTCAGCACCACATTGCAAATCAAACAATATAACTCCACATAAATATATGAAAAAGCATTTACTTTAAATTCCCGGAAAAGAGATTTCATAAGAATGTTCAAATCATACATTTGTACAAGTTTTCGGACAAATAGCTCCTTGTATGTTGACATCACCATAAGAACAGAACACAGAACAAACTGGCAGAAACAGACTCACACATATAGTAGGGAGTTCTACAACATATTAAACAGTTACGGATAAGAATCTCCCATAACAAGCATATTATCACAACCCAACCTCATGGGTTCCCATTGCACCTGGTCACGCTAAAATCTGAAGACTGGATATTAGAAATTGAAATCAGCTTGGACCTGAAATCGTCAGTTCTGTCAGTGTTATTCAGGACAGCTTCGTCCCTGCTGCTTAATATTTCAAATGTAATGGAATCAAGAATTTTATCTGGTACAGAGTTAGAGATGGCGATAACAAGAGTTCAATGATGACTCTTCACATAATGCTCTGATAGCCATAAATGTAAAAGCCTTTCCTAAAATCTGGAAAATCAGTTCAATTTGATGACATTCCATAGAAAATTAAATTTCTACAATAATTTGTTTTCCAAATTCTCTGATAGCGACAAAATGATAAAAGCATTAATTCTTTCATTTATATCCACATAAAATAAATATTTACTTATCATATAAATCTAAAAATCATAATATTACAAAATCACAATTTGTGTTGAAAAACGATTGTTAAACAAAATTTGCATAATAGATTAATAGTTAATAAAACAAAATTAACTAGGAAAAATGTATATACACAATGTGTAGTAGACGCCTATGACGACGGTTGAATCGTCGTCATAGATATTCTAGTCTATAGCGATAGTTGAACCGTCGCTATAGCCCAAAAAAACCGTCGTCATAGCATGACTGTATACTACACAGCTGTGTATATATATATATATATAACCCAATTAATTAATATATAAGCACCCCTTTAGTCAGAAACCATCTAGTGCTTATGTATTCTCATTTTCAGCCAACTATGAAACAAAGTCACCATTTAAGGATAGCCTATGCAGCCAATAGCAGACACAAGTGATAGACCAATCCTACTCAGTCAAGTACTAATTTACACGTCAGAGAAATTACACCAACTCACTCCATACACAGAAGCATGATAAAAAAGAGATTTTCAAATAAATACACAACATATTTAATCCATTTCCAAGCTTAGATGAAACTGAAAAATGCTTTCAACCATGCATCACAAATAGAATATTTCAAATTGAAAGCAAATAATTTCTTTTCCAGTAAATATATAAGCAACGTAAAACCGAAACTTGTAAAAGATCACAAATCATATACTCAGCGGCTGTACTACAGCCTATGATATATCATCATGACCACATACAAATAACACTACTTTATGAGTGGATACAATCAAAAAAATTCCAACAAAATGTAACCTTTAGTAGAGTTGCTACTCAACGCACAAAAGCTCCTAATTCCCATTTTAATTCTTCAGCATTGTTAAACTTGGTTTTTGCCAAGTTCGTAGTGCATTAAAGTAGGTGGAACGGATACAACGATGCAGTATGTAAACTTATCTGGTGCACGGTAAGTTAACTTACCTGGTACGCGGTACATGGGGGTACTTTAGTATGTGGGGGTATATACTTATTTTTTGAATCGAAATGTTTTACCTTAATTGCAAATTGGTTCGCGAAAGAGATAAAAGAGTGTCATACACTAAATTTAGATTATTGGGACATAGAAGTATGTTTGGATCCATAAGTACCAATACGCGATTCGCTAGGTCAACAAGACTTCGTAACTATGGTTGTACTATTCTTCCATTAATTGGTTTACAGTCCAAACCAGAATGCCACAATTTGTGAACAAATCCATCTACTCACATCCCAAGTAGCTAATTAACTAGTACAACACCAAGGACAAAGTTCCAAAACGAAAAAAGAACAAATTATTGATGATAAAGGATGTTACAGATAATATGTCAATTGTAAATACCTACAGTGGGAAAATTGAGGGCCGAGATTAGATTGGTTTTTATGAGATGAATGGCTTGGATTTAATGTAGAATGAAACCTGTATATGGCTAAGTATTTATTGAGAATGAGATATCAACAATTAACCTAGTTGGCTATATCTTCTCTATAGATTTCTTCTTCTCTCACTGTTTTGCTGGAGTTATTGCAAGAATAACTCCAAAAGAGTTGAATATCTTGCTATAATGGTGCTTTCATTGATAGAAAAACACTACAGACCCCTTCAAAATTTACCTTGTTCTCAAGGTGGAAGTTAAGAGCGTTTATGGGCTTTCCACCAGTTGTTAGCAATAATAGTCCCTGGATCAAAACTAAATCTTAAGAATTTGCACATTGCAACCCATCACCAGTAGCTTCATTATACTTCTCATGTTCCAGCAATTTCATGGCCCAAAACATACCATATGCACCATAGCTCAACTCTGCTCCCTAATAGATCTTAATGAAGTGATGGCCAACCAAGCCTCCTTTGGTACAGTGGTTAAGTCCACTTCTTGAGCATCAGAAGGTCTTGGGATCCATCCCTGCCAAAGGCATAAATGTTAAATTTTGCCTAAACTAGCAAAAAAAAAATGAAGTGACGGCCAAAATTTGCACTTGAATATCCTTCCGAGCTATGTAAACTGAGGAAAATATCTGCAATATCCATTGAATCTGTATCGTACTGAAACTGCATTCCCCTCTTGTCATTGCTAAAAGTGGTGGAACTATACAAGTCTAGCGCGACAAAGATTTTTGAGTGAGAAGGATCTAAAAGCTCATAAAAAATATATCCCAATGCTTTTTCCAAGTAACTGTAAAACTCCTTAAATTATGCAAGATTCTCAACCTGAAACATCATCACAATATTTGAAGAAAGGGCCAATAGAGACGACAATGTAGTGTTAGAGAATAACAACGCAGCGAAAACAATAGTAAGAAGATACCCAAAAAAAACAATCACACGCAAGACACATAATTTAAATGGTTCGCCCAAAGGTTGGGCTAGTCCACGATCTGCAGCAAATCAGCCTCACCATGTTAAAATTTCGTGCATTTTCGTGCGTATTGAAAATTAAGGATCCCCTCCTCATATAAGGTAATAAAAGAACCCTAATTCATCTAGAAACAGGTCAAATTACCTTTTGGGTAGCTTTACAATCACCACTAAATCAAAGTCGGATTAAGCTTTAGTAATAAAATGCAGCACCTGTTAAAGCATCCCTATGATGAACACCAAGAACTAAGGTGTTCATCTAGTCAACATTTAGAGTAGTCATTTACTCAAAAATAGATTCCTAATTTAAGCTTGGGCATTGGCTCCAGAGTATAAATTTTTGTCTAGAGCGTTGCACGTCGAGCATATTCATCATGATTTTTTAACCAGCAATTTTCCAGCCTGCTTATTCAAAACATTGGTTGCAATATTTGGGTGGAAAATCATAAAATAGCCTTTAGAAGGAGGATGAGGAAAAGCATGAGGCAATACATACTTTGTGGTGGAAACACAATTTTTATAAAGACTCCCAGTTTGACTTTTTATATCAACAGATATGGTCAAAAAATCTTCATCACACGCACCTACTTTATTTCCCTCACAAGGAGTCGCAACATGCGTGATAGATGTATTTATCCCTATATCCAAACAAACATCTTCAAATCCATCAATTAAATTCAGATTGGAGTTAATAACATTAACGTGTACCCCTCCCAAATGTTTTAGATTCAAACATGATTTTTTTTTATCACATTTGCAATCACCTAACAAATCTGTGACATTTTCCCGAATACCTAAAATTTTGCTTCCCCTGTTGTGTCTTGATTATAGGAGTTTCCCACTTCATCACTTGATATGTCTAATCCCGTCAAAGACCTGTCCATTGACCTTGGAGTAGAATACTCATCTGGTGGTTTTGGGCTAAGCTTGACAATGTATTCCTTAGCAGGGGCATATGAGCATTCTATTATGTCCTTGTAATTTGCATCCTTAACAATTTTATTTGCTTGACTAGCATTTATCAATTCCACAATGCCAATTGTTGAATCCTCTAGCACAAGTAGAGCTAATTGACTCGACTACCCTTCAATTGACCGCAGTCGACAATTCTTTTTCAAAAAATTCCTTGTTAGTATCCAGTTCTCGTCAGTACCTTTGCCAAACATCTTATCTTCAAGGCATAAATCTTGCCATTTTGTCAAAACAATGGCCCTTTGCAAGGATTCTGGAGACCACAACATATTTTGTGAATCGTCATTCAATCCTTTAAGAAAGATGCTCAAAACCCATTGATCAGAAAATTTCTCTTCGTTCTACTATTTTAAAAATCTCCGCCTAAGTCCAATTAATCCCTGTGTAGGTGTTAGGCGGTCTTCTACCGCCTCGATTTGGCTGGGCGCCTAGGCCCCGCTTAGGCAAAATCAAGTCTCTACTTTGAAACTCTACAATACTTGAAATGAATTTTTTAAACATTAAAAGATTGATTTTTTTGGTAATTCATGTAAAATTGAAATAAATTGCATCTCCTATATAATTTGGATAGTATACCAAGTATATACAATCGATAAATAAATAAATGAAATCGCCTAAAAAACGTCTAGGCACTGCCTAGGCGGCCTAGGTGTATAGCTGCTAGGCGCCACCTCCGCCGCCTAGAAACTTTTAAAACACTATTCATTTCTAACCTCTGCCCACCTTTTAAGTTCCAAGAATGAATTCTCAAATTCAGTTGATGATACACGAAGTAATTCATCACAAATTTATTGTGCTTGTGCTTTAACTCATATTCTCGAATCTCTATTGCTCTTAGCACTCGTTAGTTTCTTTTTTTGTAGCCCACATATGATCCAAGAAATCACTAGCTTCTTCCAGTTGTTTAACAGATATTTCATGGAATTCAACCATAAAGTCTCTCAATGAAAGCACCATTGTAGCAAGTTATTTGAGTCTCTCGCAATAACTCCAAAAAAATAGTGAAAGAAGAAGAAATCTAAAAAGCAGATATAGTCAACTTGGTTAATTCATTGATATCCCATCCTCAGAAAATACTTAGCCATGTATAGGCTTCATTCTACTTTAAATCCTAGTCATTCATCTTATAAGAACCAATCTAATCTCAAGTCTCAACCCTCCATTTTCCCACTACTAGCTATTTACGGTTGACATATTATGACTATTTACATAACAAAAGGACAGCAAAAAAATTGCATTACAAATTGATCCCTTGACGTTATTAATTGATCGTTCTACCTCACGTGGTGGAATCAAACAGCTGGTTGTTTCTTGTACAGAATTAAATCAGGTGGTGGAACTCAAAGTCTCATGTTCTTTCTTGTACAGAATTAAATCTAGTATATCAACTAGGGGAGTCTCATGACAACCCCCATAAAAGATTTTCATAATAGTGAAACCTAGAATTTATTGGGAGAATAATTGAAGGGAATTGATACTTCTATTTCCGCATACAGGGCCATCTTTTAACCAAACTAATATTAATATTTGCTTAAAAAATATCAAAAAAGTGTTGGAGTTCATATTCTCACAACACTTTTTATATAAAATATTTGGTTAAAAAAATATCGAAAAAGTGTTGGAGTTCATATTCTCACAACACTTTTTATATAAACGCATGTGGGACTTATTTTTTAACCAAACTACTACCTCCTTTCCTAAAAGATTGTCGCTTAAGGTTTTTGCACATAGATTAAGAAAATATCATTTACCGAGTAAAATTTTTTTGAAATTTCATCACTACCCGGAAGTTCAAAACTATTAATAGCGGAAGTTGAAAACTATTAATACAAGATAGGGATAATATAGGAAAATAAAATAATTTATTCTCCCCGAAAGTTGTAAATGACAAACATTTTGGAACAAATTTTTTTTCTAAAACGATAATATTTTAAGAACAAAGGTAGAATAGTTAAAAGGTGGGCCCCACATGCGAAATTTCAAAAATGTTGTGGAAGTATCCGTTCCCTAATTGAAGTGCCCAATACGAAGGCAAAAACATGTAAAAATATGAATCGGGAATAATTGTTAGAACATAAAGATGCTCAACTTAGTTTATCGTTATAAATCAAATTTTGGAAACAAAAACACTTGCAGCATTCAATTCGCCACGTCATCTTCAACACAAACATCACCATAAAATTCAATCAGAGAAATAATTAACAAATATAAACAAAATTTTGAAACAATCAGATCTAAAATACATAAGAAAGAAAAAGTAGATAGGAAGAAGGGGGAAAATCTAGCGCAAATAGAAAATTTGTTCAAGACAAAAGATACAGAGACATGAACGAGCGATAAAGATGGAATCAAACCTGTAGCGTTGCTAGGCAAATCGGAAAATGAAATATCAGTATAGAAGGAGAGAGATTACCGTTGGAGGAGAAGGAACTACGGATAGACGAAGAAAATGATTAGTTCAAACTTTTAATGCGTTTGAGGTACGCGAATAGCAGTCGAATGTATTTCTATTGGTCGGTCTTGAATCTTTTCAAAACCGACAGCAAAAACTATAAGTGGACAAGAAAATTTGATATAAGTTTATTTAAATTTTATTTATTTATATTTTGATTTGGGTAAAAATATAAATAAATAATATTTAAATATATTTATGTTCAATTTTTATATTCAATTTTTATGTCTACTTAGAAAAGCTCTTTAATGGGTATTATCTTATTGGCAAAAATACCACTGTAGTTGGCAGGTTTTACTGATTACATAATTGAACTTTTAAAATTTCAAATTACCCCATTACATTAATTATTATTTTGAAATTGAGTCATTCCGTTAAAAAAAAAATAAACGAACGTTAATTTTTTATCTACAAACTAATGAATTACCCACTGTAGTTGGCACGTTTTACTGATTACAACATTGAACTTTTAATTTTTTAAATTACACTATTAAACTATTTAAAAAATTATTATTTTAAATATTTTTAAAAATAACTATTATTTTTTAAAAAAAATATTAGAAACTTTATTTTTTTTTATTAGTAAAGCTTCATAAAATATAAATTAAAAATTAAAGTTTTATGAAATTCGATTTTAAAAAAATTATTTTTGAAAATAAAGTTTATTTTTTAATATATATTTTATAAAATTTTACTCATTTTTAAAATATGAAAACTTTTTTATTATTTTTTTTCTTCAAAATAATATTTATTTATAAAATTATTAATTTCTTTTTGAAAAAATTGAATGAGTTTTTTTATTTTTATTTTTTTATTTTTTTTTATTTTAATTTCTATTTTTAATTTTTAAAACTTTAATATTAAGAATGGGTCATTTCTATTAATAAAATTAAATTACTATTAATTTAATTTAAAATCACTTTAATTTTTAAAATCTATATGTTATGGAAAAAAAAAGTTTCTAATATTTTTACTTTAAATAAAAATTATTTTTAAAAATATTTAAAATAATCATTTTTAATTAGTTTAATGGGGTAATTTAAAAATTAAAATTATTGTAATGAAATGTCTCAAATTTATGAGTGGGTAATTCATTAGTTTGTAGATAAAAATTAGCGTAGCTTTTTTTTTTTTAACTAATGACCCAATTTTAAAATAATAATTAGTTTTTTGTAATTTAAAAAATTAAAAGTTCAATATATAATCAATTAAAACCTATTAATTGGATTTTTCATTAGTTTTATCAGTGTTATTTACTGGTCAAAAATATTGTGATGCTATAAATAATTTTTTTTTGACAAGTTATATATTTAAAATATGTATTTGGTTATAATATTATTAGTATAATAAATAATAATATTATATATATATATATATATATCCTTTATCTTTTATTGACCCTAATATGTTTTTCTAATCACAAATTTGTTAATAAATATTTAAATTTCTTATATTATAAAAAGAATATAAATTAGATTATTATTTATTTTAAAAATATTAAAGAAAGATTCATACATCAAATAGTAGAAGTAATATGAAATTGAGAAAATTATAAAAAAATAAATCAATTTAAACTCGTATATTAAAAAAATTATAAAGCTTTAGTGAGGTCAATTTATTCATCACACTTAAATTTTTTCTAAATTTATCATATATTATAAAATAATTTTTTTTAGTGGGGTTAATTAACCCCACACCTTCCCATGTGGCTTCGCTACGGGATATTATTAAATAACGAGTAGTCGCATGCGATGCATATAATATTAATTTATTAATATTAAATTGAGAGTGTTTTGTATTAATTTATTAATATTAAATTGAGAGTGTTTTGTAAAATTTAAAAGATATTAGAGGAGAGAAAGATTAAGAATTCTAAACAATCTTCAAAATTATTTATGTTTTAACTCCTTAAAAATAGAATAACTGTAAATAACGGGTAGCGTGTGGTTAGGATTTCAAAAATTAAATAACATTACTCTACTCTACGAAATGAAAAATAACCACAGTATAGTAACAAGTAAGAGTCGAACTCACAGAGACTGATATTGCTTAAATTTATTCTACTGTTTCTAACTAAAAGAAATAAACAAATGATAAATAGGGAGGTTTTCAGTTTGACTAATTAAGATAAACAAAGTTAAATTAATAAGAATAATTAATGTATTAAAAGTTTTAGTTCTTCAGTTTAGTATCACTCATTACAATTAATAGAGTAATCACATATAACATTATTCATTCCTTCAATGAAACTAATAGGCCTAGGTAACAACAAATTTTGTTACCCGAAACTCCCCTTAAATTATCACTTAATGAAACAAATTATTCACAAGATTTTAACCATTATGCAATTTAGAACAAGCTCTCTAGATTTAATATAACAACATCATTAAATAATTAGACTATTCCAAGCAACAATCACACAAGCTCGGATTGTTTAATCTGTCTTCTGATAACCAATAGCAATACATAAAATCTTGACCACAAGCAGTTTTATTAACTGCTACTTGTGACTATGAACAATATTTATTACACGTAATATTATCTAGTAGATTATATTAGTTGATCAATTCAATCCCACCGAAATCAAATCAGTCAAACCAAATAACATTCAACAGTTAAAATAGATTATCACGAATGAATTTTATATAATAAGGAATAAATAATGTTATAACTTAATTAATTAATTAGCTGTAATAAATGTTCAACATTCCCTAGAACTGATTAAGAAAAACCTAGGCTGACATGCTTATAAAAACACTCTGAATCTGTAAAAATATGTATATATGATAATGTGATGTAAAATGATCCTTTTCTGTAAACAGGTACATGTATTTATAAGTAAAATCCTTTGAAACTCTAGAAGAATTTATTTCCATTTTAACTTCTTAAATCTCACCAGTCACAATTTTCATATCAAACTCAGACTTATCTTCCATAACAGACTCTATTTCCATAACCAGTTGTAGCTTCCATATCAGATCATAACTCAAATTCCAAATCCTATTACAAATTAAACTCCTCTGCTCTAGCACCTCAGATCTGACCCAGATCCATATCTATAAGTCGACCCACGAACGTAGAGTGAAATCTTTGTGCAGCAAACGTAGAGTGAAAACTTTCCTTCAAAAATCATTGAGTGAATCAGTTAGTTGTAGAGTGTATTTTTTGTCGACAACCTTCCTAAAACCATGAATTTGAGGATGAAAACGACCTCAATTAGGAAACCCAAGTAAAGGGTGGTATGGAGCACAAAAATCTCTTTCCGAAAACATATTATAATAGGTAAACGGACAACCGAGCTAAAACTTATGCATGTTTCTTCGAACCATCTCTTTTACCCAATTTTCCATCCAACACTTCTTCAAACTCCAAAACCAACTGTCCTACAACAGTTCTCAGTCATGACACTCGTAGAGTACAAGTTCGTAAAGTAGCAGATCGTCGAACAACAGTCGAATGTAGAGTCCCCAACCAATTAATCTTAGAGTGAGTACACAATCGTTGAGTATCAGACTGTAGAGTTCTCTCTTCCCACAGCTCCAACACTACGAACGTAGAGCAACATCCACCGATCGTAGAACACTTCTGCAAAACAGCTAAAACCTAAGCATTATATTCCATATCTGCTAAACCATCTTCAATTCTTTTTAAGTCAATAAATACCTTAATAAGCTCATATACACATAAAACATATAATAAAACTAAAAATAAAGGAATCAAAATATATCATAGAATATTATGCACCTATCAATAACAGTTATTGGATAACTTTCAATAACTGTATAACGATGTCTTCTCTCTTTGTATGCTTGAATAAGAGAAATATAAACATAACTTAAGTGAAATTTTAATGATAATGTGTGACCCAATTACACCAAAAAATGATTATAAAAGTTGGAGGGCTTTATAATAAGAGATGAAGACAATTTATATTGAAATTGACAAATCATAAAGAATGGACATAATTTTATCCCGCACCATTGACTTAAGTAGTGCGATATGAATAAAAAAATAAAAATTAAATAAGGTTCAATGTGGTACGGTATTTGTAAGACCATAAATTTTTATGAATAAAGATTTAATTATTTTGAATAATAAGGTGTTGATTTGATATAATGCTATAGTTATGGGTGATATGTTCAAATTTTGCGAAGTAAGCAAGTTGTCATAAAATATTCTCTTTATCGAGGAATATTCGTACGACGGCTCAATCATTGGTAGGCCACATAACGAAATAACTGTCAGATATAGAAAGCGATAAAAATAACTATTTTATAAAAAATAACGACAAAACTTTTACCGTTAACTGTTGAAATACCCAGTGATAAAAGTATAGTAATACGTGTGGTTGTACAGTAGCACACGGTATTTCACAGTATCTCTGATTATTGATTCTTACGTAAGAAGTCAGTCATTTTCATTCAATAATTGCCACAGCAGTTGCTGCATAGTATCTCATATCATTGATTCAATAATTATTACAGTAACATCTGCACAATATTTTATATCATAATTTTTGTTGTGAATAGTACTCATGAATAGTACTGTATGAATAGTACTGTATGAATAGTGTCCATGAATAGTACTGTGTGAATAGTACCCATGAATAGTACCGTATGAATAATACCCATAATAGTAACCCAACATGAAAAGATTAAAATTTAATAAGAAAGTTCAGACCAATATTCCAGTGAAATGATATTAGATGAAGCGCAAACCTTAATGATATTAGATGAGTTTAGGCATTGATGTGCATAACTTCACATTTGCTCCTGACAGCTTGTTGCTCTTGTTGGCCTTTAATCAATCAGTAGTGGTCTTGCAGATACAGGCTAGGAGAATCTCAACATCTGTAGTTCTTTGACATCTTTCAGTTCACAACGTTTGTACCCAGCTGTTGGTTGGCCAGACACACGTTTGAGAAGATCTTCTTTCTTCTTTGGATAAGCATTTCTTAGCATGTATGGCCTTTTCATCTTTCAGGCTGGAGGATGCTTGACTCTTTATCGTTGATGTCTTTTGAGCTTTTCGTCCGGTCTTCGACTACAAGATCGATCGCAGTGTGGATTGGTCTTCATTGATGTAGCAATCGAGAACATGGACCAATCTGGCGACTTCGGATGTATATACACATTTAACCTATACACGATTTCCAACGTATGAGCTCATCTCAAGATATAACAAGTTACTTACTACTAAACTAAGTTTAGAACAATGTTTGTGCACGGGATCGGACTCAAAGAGATTAGCTTTTGAATATAGCATGAGAACTCGCTTCCGATACCAATTGTTAGTTCCCAAGAGAGGCACAATAGATCTGAAAGGGGGGGTTGAATAGATCCTTTTATTTCAAAATACTTTTCTCGGTTTATTTTGTATTGCTCATAAGTTAGCATATGACAAACATAAGAATCTTTTCAAGCACAACTGGAATAAGTAAAAGATCCCTTCATTGATATATTCATAATCATACATACATTGTTCAGAGAGTTAGTTCGATTAGAAGGTTAGAACATACATAGCAGCTTATAGAAGTTATAATACATAATGTAAATGACATAATGTAAAAGACACAAGGGGTTTTAAGTGGTTCAGAGACTCAAGCTCCTAATCCACTCTTCTGCTTTTAACTAGCAAGATTTTCACTAAGGAAGGCGGCAAGACTCGAATCACTAAGATACCTTCAAGGCCGAGAGCCTTGGGACTTGATTCACTAAGAACTCTTCAAGGTCGAGAGCCTTGGAACTCATCTAGTTCCCTTAGAACTCTTCAAGCCCAAAGAAGCTTGGAACTTTATTTAGTCCCTACGGACAAGGACCCCTCAGTACCTGGCTTCATTTAGTCCCTTCGGACAAGGACCCCTCAGGCCCTGGCTTCTGTTGAGTGGTTTGTTTGTTGGAGTTGGTGCTGAGCTGCTAAGATTTCTTCATGCTCTGAACATCTTGTGTACTTAGCAGCTTGACGTGATCATCCTTGAAGTGCATTTGAGTGTTGCATGATGCTCAGCTTCTTCAGTTACTCAACCTCATCGAATGATCCCTTGATGACTGCCTTGAAGATCATTCCTCTTAATACATGATGGCTGCACATGATGGGTTTCTAAGATGACTGTAAGCTCTTCTGTTAGGTACTTAGAAACTTTCTTATGCTTGCCACCATGATGACGTTTGTGATCTCCCTTCTTGATACTTGATGTATTCTCACGATGGACTTGCTAAGATGACTGTGAGCTCTTCTCTATGGTACTTAGAGTCTTCCCATGATGGACGCCAAGATGACATGATGCTCTTCTTTCTCTCGGCAGTTCAGAACACTCTTCTTGTAGTAGAACTCTCATTTCTACATTATAGAACTCTCACTTCTACTTCTTCCTTTGTATGTCTCTGAGTGTTCTTGGTGGATCGTAGAGTGAGCTTTCGGACTCACTATTTTACATGGTTTAGAATAGTCCACCGTTACTCTAAACTCAGCAACTTCAGCAACCTTCGATCTTTGAAGCTCTAGCAGATTTATACTCCTTCCCAATCCTTCCGTTGGAAAGTAGCCGTTGAAAGCTATTCAAATGTCTTCACAGATCTCGAGTTGACAGAGGTAGACTGCTGATGTGAAAAGTCATACTTTCTCTGACATTGCAGTCTACTATTTCACCTACCCATCAGAGATGTCACTTTAATGTCTTGGGCAGGTCGAAGACTTTATTTCCTCCTTCTGATTTCTCGATCAGAGGTTGTCCTTTTGCATCGATGCTCTGAATAAGCTCTTGTTCGAATATTACCCTTCAGATTGAACCGTTGCCAATGCTTCAGTCTTCAGCTATTCGAACTCTACGATTCTAATGCATGTTTTCAAGGACCTGATCGTAGTGTCATGTTGAGTAGTATAGACAACACTATGATCTTGAAGAGTATTGATTGGATCTTAATGTAGAACACATCTTCCTTCTCTTGTGCAGTACTTCAACACTTTTGCTTACTTCGACTATTCTCAGATACTGATGGCTTGACTTCTTTTATCTGGCCCCTTGTGAATAGCAAGATACTTCAGATTTGTGGCGCGTTCAGCTCGCTTTCTCCTGGTGATCTCCCGTTCACTTATCATCAATGGACTAACCCTACGCTTAATCGCTTTTGCCTTGTTCTTCAGAGGCTGACCAGTATCTTTGTGCACATTCCATCAATTCTTTCTTTATTTGGCAAACACTATGATTTTGACTGCTTTCAAGATTGTTGACTTATGTTTCTCTCGATACATCATCGCACTTGTTGACTTTCCGGGTCACCATCAAGTCTTCTTATGATCATCTTGTGGAAGACTTCATCTCGAATGGCTTCACAACTCAATCTTGATGCTGATTAGGTTGGTGCTTAGATCTTCTGTTAACTTGCATGCCATTCGTTAAGTGCTCGCTGGTTCCCTTCAGGTGAGATGTATCTTTGCAGTGCTAACCAGAGGCTTTGTTCCTTTGGATATTCTGGGAGTACTCATTTGTTGAGAATCATATTTGTTCTACGATTCTGCCTTGGCATTGTGAGCACATCTGTTGAGGTCGTAGTTCTGCACTCTACGATTCAGCTTCGGCTGTGCAAACACTATGACATCGGGATCAGATCTTGACACTCTACGATTTCTGTCTTTGTGCTCGATGTCTTCATCTGATATTGCTCGATTACGATCTCTGCATGTAATCAATAGACTCTACGAACTCAGAGTGTGATCTATGATCCTTGACTTGGCTTCGACATCAGTAGACTCTATGACTCTGAGTGTAGTCTATGTTTCTGACTTGGCTTTGGCAGCGTTTTGGTCGGCTCGTAGGCAGGCTGTCTCTACGATTCTGAACATGACTTCTTCAGTAGACTTCGGCTCCGAGGAAGTTCTACTTGACACACTACGATCCTTCCTCGTCTATCTACTATATTGCAGACTATGATTATGCCTTGACAGCTCTCGAGTTCTCCTTGACTCTCCTGGCAGACTACGATTTCTGGTGCAGTGGTCGACGATTAGACAAGCCTATCTATTACATCATAAGATCAACCTAACATGCTTGATCTTTCTACTTTTATAGTCCTTGTACATCATTTCTTTTTAAGGACTTTACAAAGCTGTTTTGCTTATGTAGGATCAACCTAACATACTTGATCAATTCATTCTAAGTCCTTGTACACATGTTTCTATTATCTATCAAAGGACTTTACAACTTTTGTTAATGCAAGCATACTTGCATATTCATTCATATATATATATATATATCATAATCAAATCATATATAAACAGGAATAATCATTCACATGCTAATTCCTGACAATCTCCCCCTATTTGATTATGACAAAAATAATAAGTGCATATGCATGTTATGAATGAATCTTATATACAGTGAGTAGTTGTATTTCTAAAACAGATAATCATGAATGTCATTTATAATGATATGACAATTTATACATTGAGACATTTTACATCCTGGATCCAGAACATACCTAACTAGTTAGAGATATACCTCTTTGGCTCCATGTATGTTTCCAGGATGTCTATTTGATCAGTTATTAATCAGTTTGGTCTTCTTGCTCCTTTTCCCCTTGGGATGATGACTTTCCTGCTTTGCTTTGCTCCCCCTCAGATGTATGCTTCTCTTCTCCTTACGGCTCCCCTCGCCTTCTAAGATACATGGGCTCATCATTCCTGGCCCCCCTCGGATGACGACTCGCTTCTTCCTCGCTTATCTTCTTCTTTAACTTCTTCTCTCCTATCCTTCTGCTCTTCTTTGAGTGCCTCTTGCTCTTCCTCTTTCTATGTCTCTTTTTCTCCCCCTTTTTGTCATTAATCATTAGGGAGAGCTGCTCCATGTTGGACATAATATGCTCCATTAGATAGGAGGAGTTGACAACTTCAAACTTGAGTTCCTGTTGGCCTAGCTCAAGTTGCACTGAGAAGGACTGCTTCATGTCGTCAATCTTGTCAGAGAGGGCGTGGATCTGCTCTTCATTGGCCTTCTGTGCTCGTAGAACTTCTGCCTTTTGATCTTGTATGGCCTTCAGATAGATGTTATATCTCTCTTTGATTTTGAGAGATACATCAGCCATTGCAGTTTGAAGTCTGTTCTGAAATGAATTATCTCCTTCTACTGTCAACACCATTTTTGACTCCTCATTAATATGAGATATCTTCTCAATCAGCACATTTGAGTTCTTCATTAGTTCCTGCTCCACAAGATTTTGATTATCTGGTTGTGCAGCTTCGGGTTGAGCATCAGATTGAACTCTATGATTTTCATTCTTGGACATATTTTTGAAAGCTTGGAGAATCTGAATAATCGTTGAGTACCAATTGCTGGTTGAGGATGAGGGAATGTCTGTCAGTAGTGCTTGAGCAGATGGAGCTTTCTAATTTTGACCTTGAACACCATCAGCAGTAGAGTGAATAGACTCTACAATCATCTCCTTGATCATGTTTCTGCTTCCTTGAGAGTCCACTCTACGATCGTAGGGGATATAGTGATTTCCAGCATGACGATAAACTTTGAAGTGGGGTTGGTTTGTGATCATCTTTATAGCAAAACTTTTTACCTTTGGGAAGTTTTGTGCCACCAGCTCCATGCTTGGAAAGTGAGAGTAGCACCAGCTGAGATAGCTTCCATCTCCTTCAGTATGGGCCTTTAGCCATGGCATCCATTGGAAGAACCATCTCATTAGCAAGTCATCAGGATTATAGAGAATGGTCAAGCAGTCTAGCTCCATGTTGTTCTAGTTTTTAGCTATGTCAAAGGTAGTTATTCTTACTACCTTGAGCTACTCATCTCCATAGTTCACCCATCTTTCTAGTGGAGCTTCTGGTGGTTCATTTGAGACTTCCACCACTATTCTTCTGTTGAATCTTGCTGGTGATAGGACATGATAAGATTCTGGTTCCTCTGATTCCTGATTTTTAGAATTGGAATCATTCTCCATTTCTTCTCTCTCGGAGTCTGAACCATCTTGATCATTTCCAAAGAAGTTGAATCCTTTCTTGTGATTTCATTCCCGTAACCTTCTTCAAAGAAGATCTTCCTCTGATTCATCTTCTTCATTGCTGGTTCCATTTTTAGCACTTTCATCCTTTGATACAAACTCATCATCACTCAGTTCAATGACAGCGTTGGAGTGATCACTTTTCTTCTTGGAAGCAAATTAAGCAAGTAGTTTGTAGCTCTTCCTTCTCCTTGGAGGTTCAGCTATGGGAGAGTTAGACTCTTCTTCCTCTTCAGATTCTGACTCCTCTGGTTCAACAGACAAACTTCCTTGGGGTTCAGCACTGGCAGGGGCAGACCCTTCTTCTTTGGACTTATCACCTTTTGAGCCATTTTTGAGGGCTTTCAGGATTTGAAAGGACTTGTTCTTCTTCTTTAGAATCAACATCATTTGACCCATTATCTGGGTTTGTTGGGGCAGTTGCATTTGGGGATGTAGTTGGGTCATCTTGAATCTCTTCTTCATCATCAGAGTGAATGCTCTGAGGATTAGCCACAGGGCTTGAGCATTCTTCTTCATCAGTAGATGTTGCAATTTCTTCCATCACTTCAGCTTCACCTTCATTGCTAGACTCAGCCTTGACATCTATCTCCTTTTCTTCTGCCGACTCTACGTTCTTCTCTTCATCAGATGTACTATTTTGGGAAGCTAAGGCTGGCCTATTTTCCACCTTAGCTTTCTTGCTGGATGGCCCTTGAAGTAATCTTTTACTCCTCCTCTTTGTTGTTTTAGCAGTTAGGGCTCTTTCTTCTTCAACCTTGTCTTTGATGGAGAGACTCCTTGATGGGGCCTTTGTTTTCTTCACACCTCTGGATTTTTTTTTGGCTGGTGTGGTTGATTTTGGTATAGGATCATCAGACTCAGAGCTTTTTGCCTCTTCTGTCTTCCTCTTCTTTGCAGAGGCTCTGCTTCTGCTCCCAGTTGTCAGCCTTGGGTTCTCCATGGGGTTTTTCTTCCAATTTACAAACAATTGTGGAGACATTACCTTGTGAACATTCAAAGGCTCTCCCTCATCATCCTTGATCTTCCCTCCTAGCTTCTTCTTCATCACAATACTCAGTAATCTTCCATGAAACACCTTAGTCAGGGGTTTTTAGGTGGACTTCTTCATCTCAGCCTTTTCTACCCACTTGGAGATTTAATCGAATAAGATAGTTCCAAAGTTTATTTGTTTCTTCAGAACTATTGCTGACATTATCTTCAACTGTTGGTCAAGCACCGTGTCATGTGCAGTGTCCTTGCACAGTATACATTTTCCAACTATTTCAGCAAGGAACTCGTACTCTTCTAGAAACTCCTTCTTCTTCATGTCTTTCAGACTAGGGTTTCTTTGGTACCCCATGATCTCCTTTGCTTGTTCCGTATCAACATCATCAAGGCTCTTCAGTCCTTGGTTAGGAAAACCTAGGCATTGATTGAGGTCAGAAGATTTCAGCTTTAGAGACTGACCTTTGACCTTGGTAGAAAGGGTTTCGGAGTTTATGGAGGCGTTTGAGTAGAACTCTTTAACCAGGTCAACGTATACTCGAGTTCTAGCCTCAAGGCATTCTGAGAATCCAGCTTTCTTTACAAGTTCGAGAATGTCAGTGAACTTCTTTTTGGATTTTTCAAATGACTTGGTTCCGAGCTGAATGCCAGTGATTACTCTCCAGTTTTCCATTTGAGCAGTTCGAAGAAAGTGGGTATTTGATTCAGAGAGGTTTATAAGAGATGGCTGATTGTGATTTGGTAAGGCTCTGGAGTGTTAACCTATTTTGGCTTTTGAGAGGATTTTTAGGGTTTGAAAATGGGAGGGAGAAAGGTTCAATAGCTTCTGATAACTGTCTGCAGATTTGAAATTGTCTTTATGGCAGTTCCTTCTAACTCTGCATAACCAGTGATGTGTCAACCGACCATTGGTTGCACGATGCCCAGTAATGAGCTGTAACTCCCCATAACTTTTCACTTAGGTATTTCCTTTTAGAAGAGTAGACGTTTAAACGACGTGGCTTTGACCGTTGACCTTTTGATTCGTAGAGTAGCATGGTAAGGCAGCTGTTGACTCTATGTTTTCCTTTGTTGACTCAACGATCAACTTTTGAGAGATGCTGTAGTGGATGGTTTTGACTTTTATCCTCACTTTGATGCAGCATAGCTCGATCACTGATGTATTCGAACTTATCTCCTTATTTTGAATGATTGAGCAATTGTTCAATTTTCCAAGCTCCTTTTAAACTGGACTACCCTTTGGTAGGACTACGATCGTCGAGTTGTCTTCTACGATCGCTGAGGCTGCACTGCGATCATGGAGTTCTCTTCGACCTCGACTCTACGATCGTTGACTGACTTGGTCCTTTAGATGAATTTGATCAAGCAATTCTTCTGGGTTAAGGTAGCTTAGGAAGGGCCAACTTCTTAGAGTGAGCTAAGGGTCAGGTTTGTCCCTGAGGCGCTTTCTAGATGAAGTACTTTAGGAGTTATTTGCACTGACATCTCTTTTGACCTTTTCTATTTGGGAGGTCCTCTACCAACTTCGGACAATTGTATTTGCTGTAATCGTGGTGTCCTCCTGCTTCTACACTGCGATCAGATGTTTGATCGTAGGCACTCCACGATTTTTAGTTGGGTGGCTGATAGGTTATCAGTAGTACATTTTGAGACATTCCTACTGACTATGGATCTTCATTTGGTTCATCAGCCACAAAGTTTTGAGACTCTGTAGCTGGTACATTGCTTCATAGTATATCTCAGTGTTGCTATTTCTCAACAGATCACTGCTCCCCATGGTTGATGCTATTTTCTCAGCTGTGATTCCCTTTTCTACATGTGTATTAGAAGGCAGCTTTGCATATCTCCTTCTGACTAGAATCACCATTATCACTTAGATCTCCCTGTATCGTAGGCATGGATATTTTCAGGACTGATAACTCTACGATCATTTGACAGCACTACGAACGTAGTCTTCTGTGTCAGTCTTGTGAGTGTGACGTTCTGCTCCCGTAATGAGTTCCTCTCGTCTGATGCTCGATGATCCTCTGATGTGAACTTCTTTGAGGATTCTTCTCATATAGCATGCCTTTCTTGATTTGAGCATATAGGACTCTTTTCATCTTTGGTTATATGGCCTGCTCCCATATACAGATTTGCATCCATGTGAGCTTTACTCAGGTTAGCTCAATGGGTCTTCAAGGACAGGCTTGGACATACAAAAATTTTATTAGAATCACTTCTGAACATTCCTTAGCCTTTTGCTGGTTGAGTCTTCTTGACTGAAGTCTCCTACTTCAACATTCCTTAGTGTGGTCAAACAGACCAAGTACCTGCAGGTTTAAATATATTTCTATTTTTGGTACCCATAATTAAATGGGTCCTGTTAGGTTAGTTTTCTAAACCCATGTTCCTCTTATTTTTGAATAATCGTCACATTTATCACCAACAACATATTCATGCATAAAACTAGTTTTAGATAATACATTTTGATATGGATGAAGGTGAGTGTGTGTAAGATTTGACATTTAATAACACACTCTTTATCTTTGATGGTTTCATCATTTGTTGGGTCATGTTCACAATGTCTAAGTGCACAAAGTGAGAAACAACTCTACAATTTAGGAGTATCTAGTTGATTCATGGAGGTGATCAGTTTCTATACATCATCAAGATACTCTTTTAGAACTGATCATACTCTGTGTGTTATCAAACACTTAGAGCAAGGATTTGTACATACATACTAACCCACCAGCAAAGATTACTTCACATAGAATTAATTTGGCATGTGATGCTCTTATGACCCATTTCAGGTTTCCTTCAAGGTGTCATCTTCAACCTAAAACTTGGATGGAGTGAAAGTTTATAGACATTTGAGTTTCCATCCTCAGGGTACTTTCTCTCTTCACCTTTTTAGGTAGATTATGACTTCTTGACAGAATACTGTTATGGTTCATAAAAAGGTGCATTAATGATGTACACATGTATAATAGTGAGGAACCGTACCTTTTTACTGTCAGTCTCTTAATCAGTCATTTATCTTAGATATACTGAGTTTAGGCATTGATGTGCATAGCTTCACATTTGCTCCTGACAGCTTATTGCTCTTGTTGGCCTTTAATCAATCAGTAGTGGTCTTGCAGATATAGGCTAGGAGAATCTCAGCATCTTTAGTTCTTTGACATCTTTCAGTTCACAACGTTTGCACCCAACTGCTGGTTGACCAGACACACGTTTGAGAAGATCTTCTTTCTTCTCTAGATAAGCATTTCTTAGCATGTATGACCTTTTCATCTTTCAAGCTGGAGGATGCTTGACTCTTTGTCGTTGATGTCTCTTGAGCTTTCTCATCTGGTCTTCAGACTACAAGATTGACTGCAGGCAGGGATTGGTCTTATTGATGTAGCAATCGAGAACATGGACCAATCTGAGCAGCTTCAGATGTATATACACATTTAACCTATACACAGTATTTCCAACGTGTGAGCTCATCTGCATATAACAAATTACTTACAACTAAACTAAGTTTAGAACAATGTTTGTGCCTGGGATCAGACTCAAAGCGATTAGCTTTTGAATATAGTGTCGACGTCGGGATTTTTCAGATGTCCCTTTCCGTTACTTGTTCTTTGGTGTTCTCATTTTAGGTGAGATTTGTTTGAAAAAACAAGTGAAAAAGGTCCGACATGTATAATGTCGACGATGGACTGTTAAGAGTAGCCAATTGGTTTTTTAAATGGTTGTACCAACACAACCGAGAAAAGGTTTGCACATTGACCCAGTGATGTTTCACTGCTAAACGGGTCGGTGAAACCGAGATTCATTAGGGTCCGGGGACTTGATTATGCGGAGGGAAGGTGTTAGGCACCCCCGACATCCGTGTTACAACGGTGACCGCCTCTTTTCAAGAAACTATTATCTGAATGTGTGTGTGTGTGGGTCAATGTGCTGTTATTTGGAAGTAGTGCGAGGCCTCGTTCACACCTATATACACAGGGTTTGAATTTATATAAAAAATCAATTTTAAGCAAGATATGGCAATGACGTTTTATAAAAGAGGTTTTTCAAACCCTGATGCTCAATAGTAATTGAGACCTTTTACACTCCCATTTTATCAAGTGTTCGGCTGGATTGATTTTATTTGACAGATGCGAGGCATCCGTACGAAAATAATATGCAAAATAATGCCGACTTCCTCGTGGGTATGGAAACCATCTGAGAAAATTCAGACATCACATAATAATTTACAAGCTACTTACAGCTGAAAATGTCCATCACGGGAACCGAATCTAGATCCAATAGGTGAATCTGTGATCACATGATTCCTAGGCACACAAGGTATCACAATTTGTATGAAAGCGATGGAAGGTATATATATATATAAAAGTCAGAATATATATATCTATGGGATCACCAACCACGAAGCACCTCCATGGGGATCAAAATGT
The DNA here is from genome assembly GCA_020205605.1 of Panax ginseng. Classification (NCBI taxonomy): domain Eukaryota; kingdom Viridiplantae; phylum Streptophyta; class Magnoliopsida; order Apiales; family Araliaceae; genus Panax; species Panax ginseng. The sequence continues at coordinate 80,758,372 of CM035143.1, read as the reverse complement.
AAATAAAGTCGTAAAAAGCTATCAACCATCACGGAGGAAACTCAAAAGGGATGAAACGTAAATGAAGTTATAATACGGCCAACCGCCACGAAGGAAACTCAAAGCGGGATGAAATGTAAATAAAGTCATAAGCGATCAATCGCCATATGAAGGAAACTCAGTAGATTTAATATATATATATATATATATATATATATATATATATATATATATATATATATATATATATATATATATATATATCCGAAAAGGTCGATAAAGGAAGAAAAAAACAAATTTAATCGTTAAAGCATGAGACTCGGATCTAGGATCAAAACACTCACATCCTCCGGGCTCTCATTCGCATTTAGTCAATTCAAACAATCTTTTAAGCAGACAATTCTATGCTTAGAGATGCTCTAAAAAGCAAGGACTGATTAGACGCTCCTACCTATCGTACCTAAGGGAATTCCCTCCCTACTAGACTTGTCTAAAAGACGAAAAGATGGACGTTTTTATTCCTACTTCGCCTCCTGTAACTCTTGTTTTTTTGCTTAAAGAGAGGCCTTATCACGTAACACACTAAGCCGAGTCTCAAGTTCCTGCAGTTAAAGAGTTCCACATCTCTCTCATCTAATTGATATTTTATATTTCAACAAGAGGAATTCCTCGCCGAATGGAATGTAGCAACTAACTACTAGCTTAGTGAGCGGATCTAACTCTTTGTTGGGTAACTAGAATGGAAGGAAGAGAGAGAGCCTTGGATTGCTTTCGGCAAGGAAATCTCTTAAAGATGGTATTCCAGGCCATGCACTTTCCTCATTAAAAAGCGCAATCACAACTGTCGAAGCGAGTGCTCTACTATCTCCGAGAAGATAAGATTAGGACAAAATTACCAGGTTTCCATAAACTGTCATGCTTTCAATTGGAATTAGGCATTAAATTAGTCCTTACTCTTTTCGAGTAAGTAAGCGCCACGCCTCTTAAACCGGATCAAATAGGGATTACTAGAACTCCCGAAACTATGGTTTTCCCACGCCCAAATTTTTTTAGGTTCTTTTTTTCATGGGATAACCGTTCTTAGGGTAATAAAACCTGCTAGTCTTAGTGCAAATGTAATCCCCTCGCTTGTGGAAGGTTTGAAGGAAGAATCCCATGAAGGGCTTAGACGAGACCTAGCATCTCTCAAATTTCGATTCAAAGATATCCGGCCTTAGCAAAGAAATCCTTCCTCCGAAGATGGTCCGCTTTTTGACACATCGTATCCCGTAATGGGCATGGTATCCCCATAGTCAAAGCATAGAGAAAGAGAAGAGTTAGAACAAGAAGGATTAGTTAGCACTACCCCAGATCTATATGTATAGTAAAATAAGAGGGTAGACAGAGGTGCAACCTTATTGGCTTAAGCATCCGATTTTGTCCATGAGGAGGAAGAATATCGGGTTATCGAATCCCGGTATGTGAGAAGGCTTAAAGCTCTACCTTGCAGTTCAAAGTCTAGAAGCAATTCCCCTCCTTGTCTGTCTTTCGGGTTATTTGTTCTTTCCTTCAGTTGGTTCGGAGAGAAAGGGAGGTATAACACCATTTCCTACGCCCTATGCTTTAGTCGTAGCTTTTTTAGGGGCCATTCCTACACCTTTCAGTCCAATCCCTATGCTATGTCCCATTTATTAAGCCAACGACTCTTGCTTGATTCTTAATGGAAGAAGTTTCTTCCTCTTTCTTTTTTGTCATTGTCTGCTCTTTCTCTTCCCCAATAACCTCAATCCAGGTTGCTGGCTTCCTTTGCTTTTTTAGTCTTGGATATTCCCGTTGTTTAGGCCGGTATTGGAATGTTCTCTTCGCCTTTCTATGCTTTTTAATAGATCCGTCCCCTCTGTTCTCTTTCAAAGCTTTTAGTCAAAGAGAGGTCGAGGGGCATCTCTTTCGATCTTCTCTTGCCACCCCGCTTCATTCCTCTAGTCGACCCCCGACCGCTTGGTAATCAAAGAATTGTAAGTTCATCTGCAGTGAAGGCTCCTCTTTCCTTTTCTTTCCCAAAAGACCAAAAGAGAAGTCGAAGTCTATTTATATACTTTAGTTGGAGCTAAGGTTTCATTGCCTTCCTTTCCTTTGTTAAGGAAGCAAGCAACCTTTGTCTCTTGTAGGCTATCCGCTTTGAGGCCTCGTTTAAAGTATTAAAGCTTTTCGTTGATCGAAGACTAATGGAGGTGCGAAAGGCTCTTCCCCGCCTCAAGTATGGCTTTATTTTATTGGTTAGTCAAGTGATCAATTAAGGTAGGCCAAAAAGGCGCTATTTTCAAATTTATTAAAATAAAACTTGTACTCTTTCAATGCTTTATGAAGTAAGATGACGGAGGGGAAATCCGATTCATGACGAAAAGAAAGGTAAAATGCAAATTTTGAGCCTACTCAGGATTGGAAAATGGGTGGGATGGTTGGAGCAGGACTCAAGGCTCGTACACATCGAAACCACCCGAGGAAGGGCACTTTTACCTTACCCACCCTATAACAATAGAAAGCAAGATTTATTCTATAGAAGAAGGGCTTCCATTTAGGACACACCATAGGCCTAGGGCTTTAGAATGCCCATTTTTCTTACTTGAAAGTACACTGCATGGGGTGAGTGCAGAGCAAATTGGGCAGGGCTTCCTCGCCGTTTTCTCTTACAAAATGGGCAGCCCAAGCCCTCTATTTATAGATGATTTAGCTATAGGTGTACCTGTGGCTCAGTCGCAGGTGTACCAGAGGCAACCCGGGAGGGCCCGGGTTTTTTGGGTCGGGTCGTCTCGAAGTACGTGTACTCGGGCACTGTAATGTCCACTCGAACTTTAAGAAGTGCAATTCGGGCATCCGTTTGAGGTATACAGGACCTATTTCAGACCGCCATTTTTGAGAGTTGTACGATGGCATGGGATTAGAGTTTGTACGAAGTCATTGAAGATGGGACGATGCCCTTCGGTCTTCAAGCTTCAACTTTCATCCATTACCCCGCATAATAGTCACTCGGGATTGGTTAGTCTTGTGGGACATCGTTGTGTAGAGATGTTGAGACGACATGGCGTGGCATCGCGTTGGCTAGATGACGATGTTGCCCCTCACCGGTGTTATCGCCGGATTGGGCTGATAAAGCAGACATTACTCATACTTCGCTGAGATTGGACTGCTGCAATTGTTGAAGGTCCTTATTGTCATCTTTGAGGTGTGCCTATCTTCCCGATGTTATCGCCGGGTTGGTACAGTGTATCTTGTTGTGAGCGCCGAGATTGAAGCTGATCGCATTTGAAATAAGCATTTTTGGGGTTATCGTTAAAACTGCATTCCTTGGGGTTATCACCAAGGTTGGTGGCTATTCCCATGGTTGGGACTGAGACTGGATACCTCGGGGTTATCTCCGAGATTAATCGGTCTTCTCCGGTGTGTGTTCTGATATTGGATCTGCACGCCTCGGGGTTATCTCCGAGATTGGAATTGTTACTCCCAGAGTGTGATCCGGGGTTGATGCTAAACTTAGGTAGTATCCCAGTATGGATATGGATTGTCTTTTTAGGGTTCCTCTTAAAGACTTAATGGCCTCCCGCAATGTTAGTGATGAAGTAGTACAGAAAATTTTGAGTGTCTACAGATGCCCCTCTTTATCATACTCATGCATGGAGATGCATGGGTAGGATAAAGAATCCTAGACACTTGAAATGCAACAAGACAAACATGGTACTGTATATAGCAATATGATGCAAATGTATGATGCATGTGTACGGGGTTGTAGCCCAACACGCTAGGGATGATTGCTGGATCCCTGTTGCTTCTACTGGGGATTGGCAATGCTGACCAGATTTGATGTGTAAGTCGAATCTGTTAGGATGTTGATGTTGGAGTTATCACCAAATTCTTGTGTTCTTGATAACGACTTTATCCTGAAGATGTACCTCTTATGTGTAAGAGATCTGTGGGGATAAAGCTTGATCTGTTTGAGGATGTGTATAACATATTCCATCATCTATCCTCTTTGATAACGTTGACCTCTCCTGGTTAGTATTGCCAGAATATGTCACAATTCTATTAGATTCACTGCCAACAGCAAATGCTGTCAGGGATGCCTGACCTTCGTTGACGTGTACTTCACCGACATGTGAATCAACGACTGAAAAATCCTGTGGGATATACTGTCAAGGTTACTTGACCTTCGCTGACGTGTGAATCAACGACTGAGGCTCTGTGAGTAGATTGTCAAGGTTGCTTGACCTGCGTTGTCGGTAGATCAACGGAGCATTGCATTGTGATCCCTGCCGGAGATTCGCTGGGGAATATGAGCAATCGAGCATGAAATCCTCGAATAGCTCTAGAGTTCTGATAGGTTTAATCGCTATTGGCTGAAATAATGCCAAGGTTACTTGAGCATCGTTGATATGTGTGTCAACGACTTAAATGTACATTGTAATCCCCTGTCGGGGCTTCACATTATAACCCCCGTCGGAGATCTACGTTGTAACCCCCGTCAGGGACCTACGTTGTAACCCCCGTCGGGGACCTACGTTGTAACCCCCGTCGGGGACTTACTTAGGGTAACGACCCAGAATTGGCAGCATCGGACCTGTACAAGGTATTGCCGGATGTGATTTGTAACAAATGAGATCATTGGCAGAGTATATCTTGTGTTCGGGTGACTACCAATGAGCAATGTACAGACTCAAAGTTTTATCTGAGAAGACCAGGATTGTATGCTGTTTTGCTCAATCGCGTGGCATTTTTATTCCTGATTTGACCTTTCTAGTCTGCAAGAACTCCTCTGCAACTCGAACTGGAGCGAGTCGGAGGGATGGGGATGGGTGCCCGACTGGAGTCAAGTACGTGATTTCCACCAGGAGAGTTCATCTCTCACAAATGGAGGCTGGGAGCTCTATTTAGGAGAGCGTGCTATTAGGAGCACCATAGCAGAGATTCGTATGCCGATCTTGCCTCCTGTAAGGCGTCATTGGCCTGTATTGCAGTCACCCATCATTGACATCCCATTGTTAGGGGTTGACGGTTTTGCATTATTACAGGGTCCATGTACTCAGGAGACATTCCAGCGTTGGTGGTTCCCTCGTACTATTGGAGCCCAGTCCCACGCCACACAGTTTATGGGGGATATGGTTCCAGGATCCTTGATGATGATGGATTAGATAGCTTGTGTCCGAGATCCGACTCATATGACCCAGATTGATAGTTTGACCCGGCAGTTGGACTAGACACATATATTTATCTGGTATTTGGGCAGAGATCCAGCAAAGGCGGATTCGTTTGTTCCCTCCAGCTCAGGCGCTGGCCCCTCAGATGACCCATTCGGTTTTGCCGGCGTAGATCCTCCTTTGTATAGGCCTGACATCCCTGTTGATAGAGATCCAGTGACTCATGAGGAGTTACATCAGGTGGACAGGATTGATGATGTGGACATCGACACCTTGGTCTTCTTCTGATGTGTATTCTCGTTATATCTTTTGATAGGCCTCTGTTAGATATTGGGTGGCTGTACCCCATTCTCGCTATATCTTTTGATAGGCCTCTATTAGTAGTAGGGCGTCTGTGCCCCATTTCCCTGTATTTGTAGCTGTACAGAGATGATGTATTAGATGATGATATACTTAGGAATGTATGCACAATTTTTCCATTCCCTATATAATATTGCCATCCATTATATGTTATGCATGTATCATGTTATGCATATGTATGTATGTCGAGAGATATTCGGTATTGACCCCTGGATGGTTTTATGACACGACCCGAACAGATGTCTTCTTCGACAGTTAGCCGTATACATCATACCCCACCATCATTGGTGGCATTGGGTATGAGATCGTGGTATGATAGCATGCCATCACCGCATTGCAGGTGATCAGAGATCATTTGTCAGAAGATACCATGACTTTATTGATGTTTCAGGTTCCCACATGGTTTGTGGACGGGATCCTAGAGCATTGGGTACCGGATAGGCAGGTCTTCCGATTAGGGACCCATGAGTTGACTCCTACTCTAGAGGAGTATGCACGATTGATGATACTGCCATTAGACAGACCTTGCGTGCACATGGCTTTGGTAGACATGAGTAGACAGTTCATGACTCTCACTGGATTGCGGCAGCAGTAGTGCAGGTGATGAGTCAAGCATCCGCCACGCGTGATATCCCCGGCGTTTCAGTATGATGATTTGGCTCGGAGGATAGCTATTCACGGTATTCTGGGGATTTCATTGCATCGGAGGACCATTGGCGTGTGGCTGTGGTTGATGTATCGATCTTATGCATCTTTGTCAGATGTCTATATGCCACGGTACATGGATGAGACAGACATAAGTGTCATCATGGTCGTGAGAGCTCTCAGGGAGGGTCGCACCATTATACCTATGATTGTAGCAGAGACCCTGTGGTCAGCATCCTACTGCTGCACTTATCCGACAGGAGTGTTCACTGGAAGTTCGATCATGCTGTATGTGTGGTTTATGTCACAGTTGATGTGAGACCCCAAATTTTATGAATAAAGATTTAATTTTCTCGAAATATTTTTTTTAATATTATGGTGTGGATTTGATATAATGTTATAGTTGTGGGTAGTATTTATAAATTTTGCAAAGTAAGCAAGTTGTTATAAAATATTCTTTTTGTCGGGGAATATCCATACGACGGCACAATCATTGGTGGACCCCACTATGGAAGTATTGTCGTATTTAAAAAACGACAAAATTATCTTTCTATAAAAATAACGGCGGAGGTGTTACCGTTAAAACTGTTGAACTACCCGGTAGTAAAAGTACAGTAATATGCGTGGTTGCATAGTAGCACACAATATTGATTATTGATGTGAGACCCCAAATTTTATGAAATAAAAGTATTCAATTTTTCTATTTTGGTAAATAGTTAAATTGATAAAAGTTTAAAGTTAAGGGTAATATGTGAATTTTTTTTTGCAAAGTAAGCAAGTTGATATAAAATATTCGTTGTGTCGGGAAATATTCGATTAGTCGGGGAATATCCATACGATGGCACAATCATTGGTGGACCCCATAACGGAATTATTGTCGGATTGAGAAAACGACAAATTTTTTTTTATGAAAATAACGACAGAAATTTTACCGTTAACTGTTGAAATACCCGGTAGTAAAAGTACAGTAATACGCGTGGTTGCATATTAGCACACGATATTGATTATTGATGCTTCCGTGATAAGTCACTCAGTTTTTTTTTATTAGTATTATTAATGTAATAAAACAGAAAAGCTTTTTATATAAAAATGTAATACTTTTATAAAGTTATTCTATAAATAGAATATATTATATTCTATTATGCATAGTGTTTTGCATAGTAAAATCTTTTATATAAAATGTAATACTTTTATAAAGTTATCTACATTTTATTAGACAATAATTAGAATATATTATATTTTATTATGCATAGTGTTCAGATATAGTGCTCGCATAATAAAATCTTTTATAAAGTTATTCATTTTATTAGATTATAAATAGAATATATTATATTTTATTTAAAAGATTTTGCTTTAAATATGGACCGTCAGATTAAAGTAAATCAACTGGACTGTTTCATGAGTTAGTTACTATGCATCCATTTTTCTATAAATAGAAGCTCATTCCTTCATTATTTCTTATGAATTCACCAAAAACTAGAGAGATAAACTATAGAGAGAAAGAAGAAAAGTAATCTGCTTACTTCACTACTCATATATCCAAAGACTCTTCTTCTTAAGGTAGGGGATATTATTTGTTGTACTCTATAAGGGGTATTATTTCTTTTGTATTCATGAAGAGAACTTCGTTATTCTCGTTATTTAGTATTCGTTGGAATAACCGCTCATAAGTACAAAGCATGTATGGTGATTTTTGTTATTCATCATTGAAATATCCTGTTTGTGCATTTTACGGACCGGTTCCGTTATTTATTATTCGTTGAATATCCCGTGTCAGGCGTATTACGCTGACCGGGTTCCGTTATTTAGTATTCATTGGAATAAACTGTCTATGCCAATACCGCATGCATGGTGATTTCATTGTTATTACATTCTTTATTATTCATTTGGAACATCCCGCTTGGCAATGTAATTTCACGACCTGGTTCCCGTTATTATTATTCTCGTTTGAATAACTGCTCATCGCAAGCACCGCATGCATGATGATTTCTTTTGTTATTCCATTCTTTATTATACTCAGTTGGTTAAAGTTTTGACTTCTATACTCTATGAAATTAGTGGAATATTGTGAGATTCCAGATTTTATGAATAAATATTTTATTTTCTCGAAATAATTTTTTTAATATTATGGTGTGGATTTGATATAATGTTATAGTTGTGGATAATATTTATAAATTTTGAAAAGTATGCAAGTTGTTGTATAATATTCGATTGGTTGGGGAATATCAAATGCGACAAAGACAATCATCAGTGGACCCATGGCGGAATTATTGTCGGATGGAGAAAACGACAAAAATATTTTTATGAGAATAACGGCGGAAGTTTTACCGTTAAAACTGTTGAACTACTCGGTAGTAAAAGTACAGTAATACGCGTGGTTGCATAGTAGCACACGATATTGATTATTGATGTTTACGTGATAAGTCACCCAGTTTTATTTTATTAGTATTATTAATGTAATAAAACAAAAAAAGCTTCTTATATAAAACAGAATACTTTTATAAAGTTATTCGTTTTATTAGATTATAAATAGAATATATTATATTTTATTTAAAAGATTTTGCTTTAAATATGGACCGTCCGATTAAAACTAAATCAACTGGACCGTTCATGAATTAGTTACTATCAGATCCATTCTTCTATAAATGAAGCTTCATTCATTCATTATTTCTTATTCACTTTGAAACTCTAGAGAGAGAAACTATAGAGAGAGTTTTTCTTCTATAATCTTGAGCATATTTCTTTAGAGTTTAAGAAAGCTTTGAGCGTAGTACAAGTTTTCTTCGAGTATATCCTCGCCCTACCAGTCGGAATACTCTTCTTTCAAAGGTAGGGGATATTATTTGTTGTACTCGTAAGGGGTATTCTTTCTTTCTTATTCATGAAGAGAACTTCTGTTATTCCATTCTTTATTATTCTATTGGAATAACCTGTATACGCGGGATACCCTATACTTGGTGAAATTCTTCTGTTATTCCATTCTTTATTATTATGTCGGAATATCATGTCTGTACGTTTACGCCAGACCTGGTTCCATTATTTATTATTCGCCGTAATATCCTATCATGCGTTCGTGGGACCGGGTTCCATTATTTATTATTATGTCGTAATATCCTCGTGCGTGCGTTTACAAGAACCCGGTTCCATTATTTATTATTATGTCTGAATATCCACATGCGTGCGTTTCACTTGACCGGGTCCATTATTTATTATTCTGTTGGGAATAACCTGTCGGTGCAGTCTATCGCACACATGGTGAATCCTTCTGTTATTCCATTCTTTATTATTATGTTGGAATAACCTGTCTATGTGGATTACCACTTCCATGGTGAATGATCCTGTGTATTCATTCCTTATTAAATTGTGGAAATGATCTGTATACGTGGATTACCGTATGGCGGGTGAAAATCCATTTGCAGTTTCATATATTCTATTATACTCAGTTGGTTAAAGTTTTGACTTCTATACTTCATGAAATTAGTGGAATATCCTTGATATTTGCGCTTCATCCAGTATCTTTTCATGGAAATAGTCTTCTAAGCATTCTTGAATTTTACTGCACAAAGCAGTATCATGTTGACAATTTGGACGTTATTGAGTTCAGGATAAATTAACTTATAAATCTTTAAAATTTATTCTTGAACTTGATTTATTGAATTGTCATCATCCTCATGCTTATATTATGTTGAAAGTCATCTTTGGCTTACGTGCATAGATGGACTTGGTATGATTATGACCAGGGATTATTCGGTATAATCATGACCTTAATGTGACGAATGATGTGGTAAAAGTCCTCATTGGCCTGTAGTTCATTGGTGGACAGTTGTTGGTATGATTATGACCAGGGATTATTCGGTATAGTCATGACCATAGATGATTACATGAATATCCTTGGTCGTGGAGCAGGGATGATTCAATTTTATTTATTAAGCTGAGTCTCAGCGATAAAGTTGATGAAAAACTTTTTAAATCATAGAAGATAGTAGATTTTATACTTTACTTGACTCTTCTAATGGATTGCTTATTCTGCTGCAGTTTTTGATCTAAAACTTGTTGTCTATTATATTCTATCAGTTGTTATACCGTTGAAGGCTAATGATAATTTATTCTGCATTATCTTAGTCATAATATTTCTTACTGGGCTAGTTGAGCTCACCCTTTCTTTCATTGTTCTCTTCAAGAAATGAGAACGTAGCTGGGACTAGTCGGGGAACAGAGTGAAGGTCCTAGATGGTGTATTAGTAGTCCTCACTATTCTATGAAATAGTGTAATAATAAATGTAATGAGGACTCCATTGAGTGTGGATATTGTCTAGATGACAATATTTGTATTAAAACTCACAGCTAATGTTGTATATTTAAGTTTGTGTTTGAATTCTGTACCATGTATTTGGAGACTCAAGATAGGTGATGTATACCTATTTTGGGGGCGTCACAGTTGGTATCAAAGCTTAGGGATATGATCTCTGGTTGAGATGTGAGACAAGAACTAGGAGGGGAGAGATGGGAAATTCCTTCGCTAGTATGACCTACCTAAGTTTATTTGGTATTTAATTGGTCGGTCATAGTATAAGGATAATATGTGATATGTTAATTAACCCTTGTTTTGTGACAGTGTTTGAAAATGGCATATGAAAATGCTGAGATAAGCAAGGAAGCACATGAGACCGTTGAGTCAGCTCAACCAAAAGGTAACGACCAACAACACGATAATAATCATACCGGTGGCAACGACCATCGGAACAATGATAACCATCATGGGGGAAATTATCATGCCAAGAATGGTAACCATTTCGGTGGTAATCATGGCTAAGATAATAGAAGTGGAAATTTCAAGAAGAGAAAGTCATTTAGCTCGATTTTGTCGTATAGTGAAGTCAAGTCCAGCTGGGACGGTGGTACCAAAGGTGGATACGAACAAAACAAAGTCGGTGGTTTCAAAAAGAGCGTTTTTCGTGACTTCTAAAAAAAAAAGCGAGTGACCCGAACGAAGTTAGCACGGGTTAATTAATTATAAATTCTTGCGAAGTCTATACCTTATTAGATACCGGTTCTACCCATTCTTTTATCTCTCTTGCTTGCCCTCAACGTTTAAATTTGACTCTAGAGAAGTTAGACTTTGACTTATCGGTTGAAACTCCATTAGGAAAAACCTTCATTACATGTGCTATCCAAGTCTTGGATGAGAGTAACAGTTTTGAATGATATTTCTATTGTTAATAAATTTCTTGATGTATTCTTGAAGACTTCTTAGCCTACCCCTAGAGCGTGAAATCGAATTATGTATTGACCCCAGTACAAAACCCAATTCTAAAACCCTTAAATATTTCTTCAACTAAAGCGAACGTAACATGTGTCAAAGACGTTGGCTCGAGCTGTTGAAGATTACGATCGTACCATTCAATATCATCGTGGAAGAGCGAACGTGATAGCTGACGCGTTGAGTAGAAGATCGTATGCATTTACGAGTGCGATGTTGTTAACATAAAGACCCATTTCGTATAACTTATAAATGATGAAGATAGAGTTAAAGACTCTAGGAACCCACGTGAAGATAACGAATATACAAGTATAATCGACTTTAATCGATAAAGTTAAAAGTCGCTCAAGCTACACACCCGGAGCTGATGAATGTGAAGAAGAAGGTTCAAGAGGGCGTTATTCTAGAAGCAAGAATCGATGAAGAGAGGAAATCTCAACCCTCAATTTTATTGGCCCATTTGAAATCCTCGATCGAGTAGAAATTGTGGCCTATAGACTCGTTTTATCACCGAGTATGTCGCGTGTTCATAAAGTTTTTAACGTATCGATGTTACGTAAATATGTGGACGACCCGAACAACATTATTAATTTAGAACCGGACTAGATAGCAGAAGATTTAACGTATGAGGAGATACGTGTTAACATCTTAGATAAGAAGGATCATATTCGACGCACAAAGGTTATACCTCAAGAGTTAGAATTTGAAGTGAAGTCAAGGTATCCTCACCTCTTCGACATACCAGGTACGTACGTAAATTTCGAGGGCGAAATTCCATAAGGAGGGGAGATTGTGAGACCCCAGATTTTATGAATAAATATTTAATTTTCTCGAAATAATTTTTTTAATATTATGGTGTGGATTTGATATAATGTTATAGTTGTGGTTAGTATTTATAAATTTTGAAAAGTATGCAAGTTGTTGTATAATATTCGATTGGTCAGGGAATATCCGTACGACAGTACAATCATTGGTGGACCCCGCAACGGAATTATTGTTGGATGGAAAAAACGACAAAAATATTTTTATGAGAATAACGGTGGAAGTTTTACCGTTAAAACTGTTGAACTACTCGGTAGTAAAAGTATAGTAATACACGTGGTTGCATAGTAGCACACGGTATCGATTATTGATGTTTACGTGATAAGTCACTCAGTTTTATATTATTAGTATTATTAATGTAATAAAACAAAAAAGCTTTTTATATAAAACAGAATACTTTTATAAAGTTATTCGTTTTATTAGATTATAAATAGAATATATTATATTTTATTTAAAAGATTTTGCTTTAAATATGGATGAAATCCGATTAAAAAGTAAATCAAACTGGACCGTTCATGAATTAGTTACTATGCAGTCCATTCTTCTATAAATAAAAGTTCATTCATTCATTATTTCTTACAAATTCACTGAAACTCTAGAGAGAGAAACTATAGAGAGAATTCTTCTTCTATAATCTTGAGCGTATTTCTTTAGAGTTTAAGAAAGCTTTGAGCGTAGTACAAGTTTTCTTCGAGTATATCCTCGCCTACCAATTGGAATACTCTTCTTTCAAAGGTAGGGGATATTATTTGTTGTACTCGTAAGGGGTATTCTTTCTTTCTTATTCATGAAGAGAACTTCTGTTATTCCATTTTTTATTATTCTATTGGAATAACCTATATACTGTGGATACCCTATACTTGGTGAAATTCTTCATTATTCCATTCTTTATTATTATGTTGAATAACTTAGGTCTATGCAAAATCTTCGCATACATGGTGAAATTCTTCATTATTCCATTCTTATTATTTTGTTGGAATAACTTTGCTTTTATCTAATCACCGCATACATGGTGAAATTCTTCTAATATTTCGCTTCTTTATTACTCTATCGGAATATCACATGCATGCGTTTATTTGAGACACGGGTTCCATTATTTATTATTTCGTCGAATATCACATGCACGTGCATTTACGGTGGGACTGGTTCCATTAATTATTATTCTATCGGAATATCACGTCTGTATGCGTTTACACCGGACTGGTTCCATTATTTATTATTCGTTGGAATATCTTATGCATGCGTTTACGGGACCGGGTCCATTCTTTATTATTCATTGGGAATAACGCTTATGCGATCTATCGCACGCATGGTAAATCCTTCTGTTATTCCATTCTTTATTATTCATTGGAATAACTGCATACATGTGGATTACAAATTCCATGGTGAATGATCCTGTGTATTCATTCCTTATTAAATTGTGGAAATGATCTGTATACGTGGATTACCGTATGGCGGGTGAAAATCCATTTGCAGTTTCATATATTCTATTATACTCAGTTGGTTAAAGTTTTGACTTCTATACTTCATGAAATTAGTGGAATATCCTTGATATTTGTGCTTCATCCAGTATCTTTTCATGGAAATAGTCTTCTAAGCATTCTTGAATTTTACTGCACAAAGCAGTATCATGTTGACAATTTGGACGTTATTGAGTTCAAGATAAATTAACTTATAAATCTTTAAAATTTATTCTTGAACTTGATTTATTGAATTGTCATCATACTCATACTTATATTATGTTGAAAGTCATCTTTGGCTTACGTGCATAGATGGACTTGGTATGATTATGACCATGGATTATTCGGTATAATCATGACCGTAATGTGACGAATGATGTGGTAAAAGTCCTCATTGGCTGTAGTTCATTGGTGGGACAGTTGTTGGTATGATTATGACCAGGGATTATTCGGTATAGTCATGACCATTGATGATTACATGAATATCCTTGGCCGTGGAGCAGGGATGATTTGATTTTATTTATTAAGCTGAGTCTCAGCGATAAAGTTGATGAAAAACTTTTTAAATCATAGAAGATAATAGATTTTATAACTTGACTCTTCTAATGGATTGCTTATTCTGCTGTAGTTTTTGATCTAAAACTTGTTGTCTAATATATTCTATCAGTTGTTATACCGTTGAGGGCTAATGATAATTTATTCTGCATTATTTTAGTCATAATATTTCTTACTGGGCTAGTTGAGCTCACCCTTTCTTTCATTGTTCTCTTCAGAAAATGAGAACGTAGCTGGTACTAGTCGGAGAACAGAGTGATGATCCTAGATGGTGCATTAGTAGTCCTCACTATTCTGTGAAATAGTGTAATAATAAATATAATGAGGACTCCATTGAGTGTGGATATTGTCTAGATGACAATATTTGTATTAAAACTCACAACTCATGTTGTATATTTAAGTTTGTGTTTGAATTCTGTACCATGTATTTGGCAACTCAAGATGGGTGATTTATACCTATTTTGGGGGCGTCATAAATATCCTTTATATTTGCGCTTCATCCAGTATCTTTTCATGGAAATATTCTTCTGAGCATTCTTGAATTTTACTCCACAAAGAAGTATCATGTTGACAATTTGGGCGTTATTAGTTCCTGGATAAATTAATTCTTGAACTTGTTTTATTGAATTCTTATATCATTGTCATCATCCTCATGTTTATATTATGTTGAAAGTCATCGTATTCGTAGTGCATAGATGGACTTGGTATGATTATGACCGAGGATTATTCGGTATAGTCATGACCATTGATGATTACATGAATATCCTTGGCCGTGGAGCGAGGATGATTCGATTTTATTTATTGTCGAGTCTCAAATGATAAAGTTGATGAAAACTTTTTAAATCATAGAAGATAGTAGATTTTATACTTTACTTGACTCTTCTAATGGATTGCTTATTTTGTCATAGCTTTTGATCTAAAACTTGTTGTCTATTATATTCTATCGGTTGTTATACCGTTGAAGGCTAATGATAATTTATTCTGCATTATTTTAGTCATAATATTGCTTACTGGGCTAGTTGAGCTCACCCTTTCTTTCATTGTTCTCTTCAGGAAATGAGAACGTAGCTGGTACTAGTCAGGAAACAGAGTGATGATCCTAGATGGTGCATTAGTAGTCCTCACTATTCTGTGAAATAGTGTAATAATAAATGTAATGAGGACTCCATTGAGTGTGGATATTGTCTAGATGACAATATTGGTATTAAAACTCACAACTCATGTTGTATATTTAAGTTTGTGTTTGAATTCTGTACCATGTATTTGGCGACTCAAGATGGGTGATGTATACCTATTTTGGGGGTGTCACAAATATCCTTGATATGTGCGCTTCATCCAGTATCTTTTCATGGAAATATTCTTCTGAGCATTCTTGAATTTTACTCCGCAAAGAAGTATCATGTTGACAATTTGGGCGTTATTAGTTCCTGGAAAAATTAATTCTTGAACTTGTTTTATTGAATTCTTATATCATTGTCATCATCCTCATGTTTATATTATGTTGAAAGTCATCTGTGGCCTGTAGTGCATAGATGGACTTGGTATGATTATGACCAGGAATTATTCGGTATAATCATGACCGTAATGTTACAAATGATGTGGAAAAAGTCATCTGTGGCCTGTAGTGCATAGATGGACTTAGTATGATTATGACCAGGGATTATTCGGTATAATCATGACCGGAATGTTACAAATGATGTGGAAAAAAAAATCCTAATTGGCCCGTAGTGCATTGATGGACAGTTTTTGGTATGATTATGGCTATGGATTCTCTTCGGCCAATGGTGCAAAGATGAATTGTTTTATGGCATGATCAGGACCATTGATGAAAACACGATTACCTTTGGCCCGTAGTGCATGGATAATTCGTGGTCGTGATACTAATGAATATCCTTGGCCTGTAGTGTAGGGATGATTCGATGATGTGGATTAATTATTAAGCTGAGTCTCAGCGATGAAATATTAATTAATGGATGTGATAATAATGAATATCTTTGGTCGTAGTGTATGGATAATTCATGGATGTGATACTAACGAATATCCTTGGCCGTAGTGCATGGATAATTCGATGATGTGGATTATTTATTAAGCTGAGTCTCAGCGATAAAATATTGGTTATACACTTTTAATTTGTAGAAGATAGTAGATATCATGCTCTACTAGACTTTTCTAAAATACAGTTGTATGTCTTTGGCTTGTAGTGCAAAGATGAATTGTTAATGAATATCTTTGGCCGTAGTGCAAAGATGAATTTATTAGTATGATTATGAACAAGAACTGTGATTTGGTATAACCATAATTTTTGATGTTTCAGGTGAAGATAGGTGATGAAAATTATCTTTGTCCTGGGTGCGAAGAGGAATTTAGAATCACAATTATGATTATGAGTTATTCATATGATTGTGGACATGAATTGTTGATTGATGTTACAGGGATAAAACATTATTGGTGGACTTTTAACATGGAGAAGATAATAGACCTGATGATCTATTAGAATCTTCTAATGGATTGCTCGTTCCGCTGCAACTATGGTTGAAAACTTTTATCATCTACCATATGTTCTAAATCTCTGATTTATTGATGATGAAGGCTATTGATAGTGTAAATTAGCTTTAGTCATGATATTCTTACTAGGCTAATTGTGCTCACCCTTTCTGTTTCACAATTCCTTTCAGGTAATAAGAGTGTTGCCTGGTCGAGTGGGGATAACATGGGAATAGAACTGTGGTCTCTAGCTGTGGAGGTTCTCCCTAAATAGTATAGAAAAGTGTGTTGTATTCTATACATCATTTAGTAGTTATATTTGGTGAATCAAATAGGGTGAGACAAACCCAACTTTGGAAGGGTGTTTTCCCACTATCATACAAGATGTCTAATGACATACAACCTCGTGTTCTCATAAGACATGGTTGTGCACATCCACTTGCTGAATATATGTACGAGCACTACCTATATGATCTTGGGGTTTATGTGAAATATAATTTTCACTTGGAGACAACGGAGATATTATATGTCAAGAGAAGACTCACCATTGGAAAGAACATGATAGTAATCTTCTTGTTTTTTTTGGGGACTTTTGGGTCAACCAAGGACAATTCTGTGGACATATGATATCTATCATAACCTAGACGCATAGCCTCCCATGTACGATGGTTTCCTTGAGCCATTCCCAAAGATTTTAATTTCTAAAACAGTTTTTGACTATACTTTTATGTAAAGTATCATTGTAAGGTTGTGGTCGAGGTCCAAGAGAGTTACATACATTTGTATTAAAACTCATAGTTAACTGTGGTCGTATTCTATACGACAGCTCAACAGTTGTATAAATGAAGTTGTATTTGAATTTTGTACCATGTATCTGGCGACTCAGAATGGGTGATGTATACCTAATTTTGGGGGCGTCACAATTGATGCTTACGTGAGAAGTCACTCAGTTATACTCAATTATTGTTACAGTAATTGCTACATCATATCTCTCATATTAATTCAATTATTGTTGCAGTATCATCTACATAATATGATATATTATTAAATCAATAATTGAAACGACAAAGTTATTCATATTATTATTTGCAATATTGACAATGTCTAGAAGTTCTGTCAAGGAGAGGTTTGGTCACCTAATTGCGCGTTAATAAGGAGAAATCCTTATTGGAAAGCCCCCTCTTTCCTGGGAACGACCTGGTTGTTAAATATTGTGAATTATAATATTAATGATGAATAAGTTCGCGTTGATTAAAGATGAATTTTATAGTTCCATTGTGTTGAAATTATTTGTGTTAGTGGAAATTGACATTTGTTTCGATAATAATTGATGTCTGGAGGTTATATTGTTTAATCGGGTATTCGGGGCACTTTTCGTGTCGGAGTACTATTCATGAGTTACTATTCACTAGTTACTATTCACGAGTTACTATTCATGAGTTACTATTCATGAGTTACTATTCACGAGTTACTATTCACGAGTTACTATTCACGGGATACTATTCACCCGTAAGATATATTTCTTTTCTGTCCAAATCATTTTTGGGTACAATATTAATCCATGAGGAGATGTGCTAATTTTTGAATTGTTGGTTGAAGATATAATAGTAAATCAATATGAATTCTTTGGTGGAAGTTATAATAGTGAATCAATATGGATCATTGATTTAATGTTTTAATAATAAATCAAGTATGGAATGTTGCTTTAAGTTTTAATAGTAAACCAATATGGGTAGTCCATTTTAAAAGTAAATCAATCTGGACCGTTCATGAATTAGTTCTTATTAGGTCCATTCTCCTATAAATAGAAGCTCATTCCTTCATTATTTCTTACGAATTCACTAAAAATCTAGAGAGAAACTATAGAGAGAAAGAAAAAAAGTATTCTGCTACTTCGCTGCTCCAATATCCAGTTTCTTCTAAGGTAAGGGATATTATGTGTTGAACTCGTAGGGGATACTATTTGTTGTACTCGTAAAGGGTATTATTTCTTTCTTATTCATGAAGAGAACTTCTGTTATTTCATTCTTTATTATTCTATTGGAATAACCTGTATACGCGGGATACCCTATACTTGGTGAAATTCTTTTGTTATTCCATTCTTATTATTCTGTTGGAATAACCTGTTTATGCGAAGTACCGTATACATGGTGAAATTCTTCTAATATTTCGTTTGTTTATTATTCTGTCGGAATATCCTGTCTGTGCGTTTACGGAGGACCTGGTTTCATTATTTATTATTTTGTCGGAATATCATGTATGTGCATTTATTTGGACTGGTTCCATTATTTATTATTACATTGGGAATAACTTTTATGCATGCGCTTTATCGCACGCATGGTGAATCCTTCTGTTATTCCATTCTTTATTATTCTGTTGGAATAACCTGTGTATGTGGATTACCACATGCATAGTGAATGATCCTTCGTATTCATTCCTTATTAAATTGTGGAAATGATCTGTTTATGTGGATTACCGCATGGCGGGCGAAAATCCATTTGTAGTTTCATATATTCTATTATACTCAGTTGGTTAAAGCTTTGGCTTCTATACTCCATGAAATTAGTGGAATATTCTTGATATTTGCGCTTCATCCAGTATCTTTTCATGGAAATATTCTTCTGAGCATTCTTGAATTTTACTTCACAAAGTAGTATCAAGTTGACAATTTGGTTGTTATTGAGTTCAGGATAAATTAACTTATAAATCTTTAAAATTTATTCTTGAACTTGTTTTATTGAATTATGTCATTGTCATCATCCTCATGCTTATATTGTGATAAAAGTCATCTTTGCCTTACGTGCATAGATGGACTTGGTATGATTATGACCAGGGATTATTCGGTATAATCATGACCGTAATGTGATGAATGATGTGGTAAAAGTCCTCATTGGCCTGTAGTTCATTGGTGGACAGTTGTTGGTATGATTATGACCAGGGATTATTTGGTATAGTCATGACCATTGATGATTACATGAATATCCTTGGCTGTGGAGTAGGGATGATTCGATTTTATTTATTAAGCTGAGTCTCAGCGATAAAGTTGATGAAAAACTTTTTAAATCATAGAAGATAGTAGATTTTATACTTTACTTGACTCTTATAATGGATTGCTTATTCTGCTGCAGTTTTTGATCTAAAACTTGTTGTCTATTATATTCTATCAGTTGTTATACCGTTGAAGGCTAATGATAATTTATTCTGTATTATTTTAGTCATAATATTGCTTACTGGGCTAGTTGAGCTCACCCTTTCTTTCATTGTTCTCTTCATGAAATGAGAACGTAGTTGGTACTAGTCGGGAGAACGGTGATGATCCTAGATGGTGCATTAGTAGTCCTCACTATTTTGTGAAATAGTGTAATAATAAATGTAATGAGGACTCCATTGAGTGTGGATATTGTCTAGATGACAATATTTGTATTAAAACTCACAACTCATGTTGTATATTTAAGTTTGTGTTTGAATTCTGTACCATGTATTTGGCGACTCAAGATGGGTGATGTATACCTATTTTGGGTGCGTCACAAATATCCTTGATATTTACGCTTCATCCAGTATCTTTTCATGGAAATATTCTTCTGAGCATTCATGAATTTTACTCCACAAAGAAGTATCATGTTGACAATTTGGACGTTATTAGTTCCTGGATAAATTAATTCTTGAACTTGTTTTATTGTATTCTTATATCATTGTCATCATCCTCATGTTTATATTATGTTGAAAGTCATCTGTGGCCTGTAGTGCATAGATGGACTTGGTATGATTATGACCAGGGATTATTCGGTATAATCATGACCGTAATGTTACAAATGATGTGGAAAAAGTCATCTGTGGCCTGTAGAGCATAAATGGACTTAGTATGATTATGACCAGGGATTATTCGGTATAATCATGACCGTAATATTACAAATGATGGGAAAAAAAAATCTTCATTGGCCCATAGTGCATTGATGGACAGTTTTTGGTATGATTATGGCTATGGATTCTCTTCGGCCAAGGGTGAAAAGATGAATTGTTTTATGGCATGATCAGGACCATTGATGAAAACACGATTATCTTTGGCCCGTAGTGCATGGATAATTCATGGTCGTGATACTAATGAATATCCTTTGCCTGTAGTGCAAGGATGATTCGATGATGTGGATTAATTATTTAGCTGAGTCTCAGCAATGAAATATTAATTCATGGATGTGATAATAATGAATATCTTTGGCCGTAGTGCATGGATAATTCATGAATGTGATACTAACGAATATCCTTGGTAGTAGTGTATGGATAATTGATGATGTGGATTATTTATTGTCGAGTCTCAAATGATAAAATATTAGTTATACACTTTTAATTTGTAGAAGATAGTAGATATCATGCTCTACTAGACTTTTCTAAAAATATGATTGTATGTCTTTGGCTTGTATTGCAAAGATGAATTGTTAATGAATATCTTTGGGTAGTGAAAGTGCAAAAGATGAATTTATTAGTATGATTATGAACAAAAATTGTGATTTGGTATAACCATGATTTTTGATGTTTCAGGTGAAGATAGGTGATGAAAATTATCTTCGTCCTGGGTGCGAAGAGGAATTTAGAATCACAATTATGATTATGAGTTATTCATATGATTGTGGACATGAATTGTTGATTGATGTTACATGGATAAAACATTTTTGGTGGACTTTTAACATGGAGAAGATAATAGACCTGATGATCTATTTGAATCTTCTAATGGATTGCTTGTTCCGCTGCAACTATGGTTGAAAACTTTTATCATCTACCATATGTTCTAAATCTCTGATTTATTGATGATGAAGGCTATTGATAGTGTAAATTAGCTTTAGTCATGATATTCTTTCTTTGGGCTAGTTGTGCTCACCCTTTTCGCTTCACAATTCCTTTCGTGTAATAAGAGTGTTCTTAGGGATTGAGTGGGGATAACATGGGAATAGAAGCGGTGGTCTCTAGCTGTGGAGGTTCTCCCTAAACAGTATAGAAAAGTGTGTTGTATTCTATACATCATTTAGTAGTTATATTTGGTGAATCAAATAGGGTGAGGCAAACCCAACTTTGGAAAGGTGTTTTGCCACTATCATACAAGATGTCTAATGAACAACCTCGTGTTCTCATAAGACATGGTTGTGCACATCCACTTGCTGAATATATGTACGAGCACTACCTATATGATCTTGGGGTTTATGTGAAATATAATTTTCACTTGGAGACAACGAAGATATTTATATGTCGAGAGAAGACTCACCATTGGAAAGAAGATGATAGTAATCTTCTTGTTTTTCTTTGGGGACTTTTGGGTCAACCAAGGACAATTCTGTGGACATATGATATCTATCATAACCTAGACGCATGGCCTCCCATGTACGATGGTTTCCTTGAGCACTTCCCAAAGATTTTAATTTCTAAAACAGTTTTTGACTATACTTTTATGTAAAGTATCATTGTAAGGTTGTGGTCGAGGTACCATGAGAGTTACATACATTTGTATTAAAACTCATAGTTAACTGTGGTCGTATTCTATCTGATGACTCAATGATTGTATAAATGAAGTTGTATTTGAATTTTGTACCATGTATCCGGCGACTCGTAATTGGTGATGTATACCTAATTTTGGGGCGTCACAATTGATCTTACGTGAGAAGTCACCGGTTATACTCAATTATTATTCTGATAATTCTTTGCATCATATCTCTCATATTAATTCAATTATTATTGTTACAGTATCATCTACATAATATGATATATTATTAAATCAATAATTGAAACGACAAAGTTATTCATATTATTATTTGCAATATTGACAATGTCTAGAATTTTTGTCAAGGAGAGGTTTGGTCACCTAATTGCACGTCAATAAAGAGAAATCCTTATTGTAAAGCCCCCTCTTTCCTGGGAACGACCTGGTTGTTAAATATTGTGAATTATAATATTAATGATGAATAAGTTCTTGTTGATTAAAGATGAATTTTATAGTTCCATTGTGTTGGAATTATTTGTGTTAGTGGAAATTGACATTTGTTTCGATAATAATTGATGTCTGGAGGTTATATTGTTTAATCGGGTATTCGGGACACTTTTCGTGTTGGAGTACTATTCACGAGTTAGTATTCACTAGTTACTATTCACGAGTTACTATTCATGAGTTACTATTCATGAGTTACTATTCATGAGTTACTATTCACGAGTTACTATTCATAAGTTACTATTCACAGGATACTATTCACCCGTAAGATATATTTCTTTTTGGTCCAAATCATTTTTGGGTACAATATTATTCCATGAGGAGATGTGCTAATTTTTCAGACCGTTGGTTGAAGATATAATAGTAAATCAATATGGACCGCTGGTGGAAAGTTATAATAGTGAATCAATATGGATCACTGGTTTAATGTTTTAATAATAAATCAGTATGGACCGTTGCTTTAAGTTTTAATAGTAAACCAATATGGACCGTCCATTTAAAAGTAAATCAATCTGGACCGTTCATGAATTAGTTACTATTCAGTCCATTCTCCTATAAATAGAAGCTCATTCCTTCATTATTTCTTACGAATTCACTAAAAATCTAGAGAGAAACTATAGAGAGAAAGAAAAAAAGTATTCTGCTACTTCGCTGCTCCAATATCCAGTTTCTTCTAAGGTAAGGGATATTATGTGTTGAACTCGTAGGGGATACTATTTGTTGTACTCGTAAAGGGTATTATTTCTTTCTTATTCATGAAGAGAACTTCTGTTATTTCATTCTTTATTATTCTATTGGAATAACTTTGTATCATGAGGATACCCTATACTTGGTGAAATTCTTACATTATTCCATTCTTATTATTACATTGGAATAACTTTGTTTATCACAATACCGTATACATGGTGAAATTCTTCTAATATTTCGTTTGTTTATTATTCTGTCGGAATATCCTGTCTGTGCGTTTACGGAGGACCTGGTTTCATTATTTATTATTTTGTCGGAATATCATGTATGTGCATTTATGCTGGACCTGGTTCCATTATTTATTATTACATTGGGAATAACACATGCATGCGGTTTATCATACGCATGGTGAATGAATCTTACGTTATTCCATTCTTTATTATTCTGTTGGAATAACCTGTGTATGTGGATTACCACATGCATAGTGAATGATCCTTCGTATTCATTCCTTATTAAATTGTGGAAATGATCTGTTTATGTGGATTACCGCATGGCGGGCGAAAATCCATTTGTAGTTTCATATATTCTATTATACTCAGTTGGTTAAAGCTTTGGCTTCTATACTCCATGAAATTAGTGGAATATTCTTGATATTTGCGCTTCATCCAAAGATCTTTCATGGAAATATTCTTCTGAGCATTCTTGAATTTTACTTCACAAAGTAGTATCAAGTTGACAATTTGGTTGTTATTGAGTTCAGGATAAATTAACTTATAAATCTTTAAAATTTATTCTTGAACTTGTTTTATTGAATTATGTCATTGTCATCATCCTCATGCTTATATTGTGATAAAAGTCATCTTTGCCTTACGTGCATAGATGGACTTGGTATGATTATGACCAGGGATTATTCGGTATAATCATGACCGTAATGTGATGAATGATGTGGTAAAAGTCCTCATTGGCACATGTAGTTCATTGGTGGACAAAGTTGTTGGTATGATTATGACCAGGGATTATTTGGTATAGTCATGACCATTGATGATTACATGAATATCCTTGGCTGTGGAGTAGGGATGATTCGATTTTATTTATTAAGCTGAGTCTCAGCGATAAAGTTGATGAAAAACTTTTTAAATCATAGAAGATAGTAGATTTTATACTTTACTTGACTCTTATAATGGATTGCTTATTCTGCTGCAGTTTTTGATCTAAAACTTGTTGTCTATTATATTCTATCAGTTGTTATACCGTTGAAGGCTAATGATAATTTATTCTGTATTATTTTAGTCATAATATTGCTTATTGGGCTAGTTGAGCTCACCCTTTCTTTCATTGTTCTCTTCAGGAAATGAGAACGTAGTTGGTACTAGTCGGGGAACAGAGTGATGATCCTAGATGGTGCATTAGTAGTCCTCACTATTTTGTGAAATAGTGTAATAATAAATGTAATGAGGACTCCATTGAGTGTGGATATTGTCTAGATGACAATATTTGTATTAAAACTCACAACTCATGTTGTATATTTAAGTTTGTGTTTGAATTCTGTACCATGTATTTGGCGACTCAAGATGGGTGATGTATACCTATTTTGGGTGCGTCACAAATATCCTTGATATTTACGCTTCATCCAGTATCTTTTCATGGAAATATTCTTCTGAGCATTCATGAATTTTACTCCACAAAGAAGTATCATGTTGACAATTTGGACGTTATTAGTTCCTGGATAAATTAATTCTTGAACTTGTTTTATTGAATTCTTATATCATTGTCATCATCCTCATGTTTATATTATGTTGAAATTCATCATGGCAGCTTTAAAGTGCATAGATGGACTTGGTATGATTATGACCGAGGATTATTCGGTATAATCATGACCGTAATGTTACAAATGATGTGGAAAAAGTCATCTGTGGCCTGTAGAGCATAGATGGACTTGGTATGATTATGACCAGGGATTATTCGGTATAATCATGACCGTAATATTACAAATGATGTGAAAAAAAATCTTCATTGGCCCGTAGTGCATTGATGGACATTTTTTGGTATGATTATGGCTATGGATTCTCTTCGGCCAAGGGTGAAAAGATGAATTGTTTTATGGCATGATCAGGACCATTGATGAAAACACGATTATCTTTGGCCCGTAGTGCATGGATAATTCGTGGTCGTGATACTAATGAATATCCTTTGCCTGTAGTGCAAGGATGATTCGATGATGTGGATTAATTATTGAGCTGAGTCTCAGCGATGAAATATTAATTCATGGATGTGATAATAATGAATATCTTTGGCCGTAGTGCATGGATAATTCATGAATGTGATACTAATGAATATCCTTGGCCGTAGTGCATGGATAATTCGAGGATGTGGATTATTTATTAAGCTGAGTCTCAGCGATAAAATATTGGTTATACACTTTTAATTTGTAAAAGATAGTAGATATCATGCTCTACATGACTTTTCTAAAATACAGTTGTATGCCTTTGACTTGTATTGCAAAGATGAATTGTTAATGACTATCTTTGGCTGTAGTGCAAAGATGAATTTATTAGTATGATTATGTACAAGAATTGTGATTTGGTATAACCATGATTTTTGATGTTTCAGGTGAAGATAGGTGATGAAAATTATCTTATACAGGTTCAAGAGGAATTTAGAATCACAATTATGATTATGAGTTATTCATATGATTGTGGACATGAATTGTTGATTGATGTTACTGAGGATAAAACATTTTTGGTGGACTTTTAACATGGAGAAGATAATAGACACGATGATCTATTTGAATCTTCTAATGGATTGCTTTCGTTCATTGCAACTATGGTTGAAAACTTTTATCATCTACCATATGTTCTAAATCTCGATTTATTGATGATGAAGGCTATTGATAGTGTAAATTAGCTTTAGTCATGATATTCTTTTCTTTGGGCTAGTTGTGCTCACCCTTTCGCTTCACAATTCCTTTCGTGTAATAAGAGTGTTCTTAGGAATTGAGTGGGGATAACGAGGGGAATAGAAGCAGTGGTCTCTAGTATGGAGGTTCTCCTAAGCAGTATAGAAAAAGTGTGTTGTATTCTATACATCATTTAGTAGTTATATTTGGTGAATCAAATAGGGTGAGGCAAACCCAACTTTGGAAGGGTGTTTTGCCACTATCATACAAGATGTTTAATGACATACAACCTCGTGTTCTCATAAGACATGGTTGTGCACATCCACTTCTTTGAATATATCTACGAGCACTACCTATATGATCTTGGGGTTTATGTGAAATATAATTTTCACTTGGTGACAACGAAGATATTTATATGTCAAGAGAAGACTCACCATTGGAAAGAAGATGATAGTAATCTTCTTGTTTTTCTTTGGGGACTTTTGGGTCAACCAAGGACAATTACGTGGACATATGATATCTATCATAACCCTAGACGCATGGCCTCCCATGTATGCGATGGTTTCCTTGAGCACTTCCCAAAGATTTTAATTTCTAAAATGCTTTTTGACTATACTTTTATGTAAAGTATCATTGTAAGGTTGTGGTCGAGGTACCATGAGAGTTACATACATTTGTATTAAAACTCATAGTTAATCGTGGTTGTATTCTATCTGACATTTCAATGATTGTATAAATGAAGTTGTGTTTGAATTTTGTACCATGTATCGGTGATTTCTTTAATTGGTGATGTATACCTAATTTTGGGGGCGTCACAATTGATGCTTACGTGAGAAGTCACTCAGTTATACTCAATTATTGTTATAGTAATTGCTGCATCATATCTCTCATATTAATTCAATTATTGTTACAGTATCATCTACATAATATGATATATTATTAAATCAATAATTGAAACGACAAAGTTATTCATATTATTATTTGCAATATTGACAATGTCTAGAATTTCTGTCAAGTAGAGGTTTGGGCACCTAATTGCACGTCAATAAGGAGAAATCCTTATTGTAAAGCCCCCTCTTTCCTGGGAACGACCTGGTTATTAAATATTGTGAATTATAATATTAATGATGAATAAGTTCGTGTTGATTAAAGATGAATTTTATAGTTCCATTGTGTTGGAATTATTTGTGTTAGTGGAAATTGACATTTGTTTTTGATAATAATTGATGTGCGGAGGTTATATTGTTTAATCGGGTATTGAGGGGCACTTTTAGGTAGCCGGAGTACTATTCACGAGTTACTATTCACTAATTACTATTGACGAGTTACTATTCACGAGTTACTATTCATGAGTTACTATTCATGAGTTACTATTCACGAGTTACTATTCATGAGTTACTATTCATTATGATGAAAGTCATCTTTGCCTTACGTGCATAGATGGACGTGGTATGATTATGACCAGGGATTATTCGGTATAATCATGACCGTAATGTGACGAATGATGTGGTAAAAGTCCGCATTGGCACTGTAGTTCATTGGTGGGCGGATTGTTGGTATAATTATGACCGAGGATTATTCGGTATAGTTATGACCATTGATGATTACATGAATATCATTGGTAGTGGGCGAGGATGATTCGATTTTATTTATTAAGTGAGTCTCGATGATAAATTTGATGAAAAACTTTTAAATCATAGAATGATGAGATTTTATACTTTACTTGGTTCTTCTAATGGATTGTTTATTCCGCTGCAGTTTTTGATCTAAAACTTGTTGTCTATTATATTCTATCAGTTGTTATATTATTGAAGGCTAATGATAATTTATTCTGCATTATCTTAGTCATAATATTTCTTACTGGGCTAGTTGAGCTCACCCTTTCTTTCACTGTTTTCTTCAGAAAATGAGAACGTAGCTGGGACTAGTCGGGGAAAAGAGTGATGATCCTAGATGGTGCATTAGTAGTCCTCACTATTCTGTGAAATAGTGTGATAATAATTGTAATGTGGACTCCATTGAGTGTGGATATTGTCTAGATGACAATATTTGTATTAAAACTCACAGCCTATATTTTGTCGTATTTTACACGACTGTTGTATAATTAAGTTGTATTTGTATTCAGTACCTTGTATCTGGTGACCCAAGATGGGTGATGTATACTTGTTTTGGGGGCATCACACTTGAGACTGATTGGTACCTTTAGACGACATGGATATTTCTTCACCTATGATGTGGCTATGTCATACGCCTTTCAGCCATCGGAGTGTATAGATGCTCTGTCCTGGTCCAAATTTTTGGCAGATATCAGAGATCCATGCAGATATTGTCGTGTTCGGGCTTTGCTCACCATCTGACTTCATTACTCACGCGCCCGGGCATGGACTACCTCCTCCTGGCTGGTTTGAGAGGTGTGACTACTTATCACCCATTGGCCGTGATGTCACAGTTTGACCGGTTCCTGGACTTTCATCTTTTCGAGGGGGCGATAGGTCAGAGTTCAGCTTCTCGATATCTCTCAGCAGAGGACCGATCCCACGTGTATGCTTATTGGGATCAGCGTGAGATAGCTTCTTTTTCTATCAGTCATCCAGGTTGTTCTGCAGAGTATTCCGCATGGATGGAGACAGAGATTTTATCGGCTGTGGTAATGTCCATAGTACCGGATAGTGAGTCAGATGATGTAGAGCCCATGGAGGACATCGATTCATACATCGAGGAGGAGCCCGCTGCTGGGTTGCCATCATTTCTTCCGGATTCTCCCAGTACCAATACTGTTGTGATTCAGCACTCGGCACAGTACCTAGAGCAGAGTCTTCATCTGATGACGTTTGAGAGAGATCAGGCTCGATCTATGATGTTGACTACCCTTGACGGGAGAGACGCAACTCTATTAGAGAGAGATGAGGCATTATCTCGCAGAGATATCCGTATTCTTTTGCGGGATGAGGCCAGTCACCGGAGATGCTGATGATAGTTAAGCGGGATAGTGCTATATCTCGCCGGGATGTAGTATCACAGATATAGTACTACCTAGTGAGTTCCTTACCTTTGGCATGATCGCGAGAGATGAGCACATATATTGATGATCATATGGTCACCATGCGACGGATGGGCTGCGGATCTGTTGGGTCGTGTGGATATTCTCGTCTGAGACTACGACTTCACCTCCATCTTCCGAGAGGATGCCATGTTGGGCTTGTTAGCTCGCATATACCACGACTTGTAGATGAAGCTTGTATTTTCCTGCATGGACTAAGCTTAGCCATTTTGTCATATACGATTTACATTGTATACATCAAACAACATTATATATATGATGTGGAAATATATTTTGGATCACTTCCTTTTAGATATGCCTTGCTATTTGCTTGATATTTTGCATCTTTGCTTGGCGCTTGTGGTCTTGATGTATTCTAAATTCCTCTGGGTGGATGGACATTGAGTTGTCTCTGGATAGTTTAGAATGGATCATCGATCTCGTGTATCCCTACCATCTTTGGTGTCTTGGGATTTGGTTTCGGATGAAAATGTGGAGAGGAGTGTGGCTTTCCTCTCGAGATTGACCGCTTTCCTGAGATGGTCGCCATGATTTCTATTTAGGAGAATCCTAGTTAATTCCACCTTTTATGGATTGGTGTTACTCTTCAAGGTATGACCGTAGCTTAGATGGTCGCCGAATCTCCTATTTGGGGAGGAGTTCAGGTAATTCCATCCCTTTGGTCTGAATCCAATGAAATGTAGTGGATTGATTTTTGATTCTAGTACCAACTGACAAGGGTTTGTGTTTTGGTAGGGGGTGAGACCGAACCATGAATGGCTACCTACGTACTCCTATTGAAGAGGAGATCAGGTCTGCGTAGTTCGAACCTGGTGTAAGAGGTTCAACGCTGTATATGGTAGAAATGGTGTAGGAATGTTTTTGTTGTTTTTGTTTTTGTAAGGGTAGAAATGTTTTTGTTGTTTTTGTTTTATTGCGACCGGGCCATGTGAAATGGTTGCCTACGTACTCCTATTGAAGAGGAGATTAGGTCAACGTAGTTCGCCCTCGTAGGCGAGACAAAAGCGTAATCCCATAATGCGAGGTCAGTGCGGGGAGGAGAAAGTTTAATCCTAGGTTGAGGATAAACTGTAGGTATGAGAAGTTTGATCCCATGTATGGGTAGACAAACTGCAAGTGCGAGAGGTTCAATCCGCGGTGGGATGACCTAAGTCGTAGGAACACAAAGGAGAGCCAGGCTGCTGGCTTGAAATGTATGTTTCCTGAGGGGCAAAGTGTAGAAACTTTTTAGGCAGTAAAGGGTAAAAGAACCGGAATGACTGGTGATCTGATGGTTCCGCACCAGGATGTTTGCGAATTACTTCAGACATAGTACCATTTCACGGCGTCTGAGTTAATGAGTTATGGAAATTCATCGCCATCCATTTCTTGTAATTTGAGAACGCCCCCTGTCAATACTTCTTTGACAACCAACGGGCCTTCCCAGTTAGGAGCGAATTTTCCCTTAGATTGATCTTGGTTGTCAAGAATCTTCTTCGAAACCAAGTCATGTTGTTTAAACTGCCATAGCCGGACTTATTTATTGTATGATCTGGCGATCCTTTGTTGATATAACTGACCATGGAAGATAGCCGCGGTTTGCCTTTCGTCTATTAGAGACAATTGGTGATACATGTCTTGTACCCATTGGTCTTCATCTAGCTAAGCGTCCATCAACACTCTGAGGGATTCCATTTCAACTTCTATGGGGAGTATTGTTTCCATCCCATAGGTTAATGCGTAGGGAGTTGCCCCAGTGGAAGTGCGCATTGAGGTTCTGTAGGCTAACAAAGTCAGAGGCAATAGGTCAGGCCAATCTTTGTGGTTGGCGGACATCTTTTGCATAATCTTCTTGATGTTTTTGTTATCAACTTCAACAGCACACTTCATCTTCGGACGATAGATGACAGAGTTAAGATGTTTGATGTGGAATTTACTGCATAATTCCTCCATCATTTTGTTGTTTAGGTTCTTGGCATTGTCTGACACAATCACCTCTGATTGTCCGTATCGACAAACGACATTATTTTTGATGAAACCAATGATGACTTCTTTAGTAACCCTGGGGAAGTAGGCTGCTTCTACCCACTTGGTGAAGTAGTCGATTATGGTGAAGATAAATCGATAACCATTACTGGCTTTAGGCTCAATGGGCCCGATAACTCCAAAACCATCTC
Source organism: Panax ginseng (assembly GCA_020205605.1). Lineage (NCBI taxonomy): Eukaryota > Viridiplantae > Streptophyta > Magnoliopsida > Apiales > Araliaceae > Panax > Panax ginseng. Next base: position 80,726,868 of record CM035143.1, on the reverse strand, counting down.
CAAAACCTACCGATGGTAAGGCAGCAAATGTAGTTCCTTGGTTTGATAGATTTCGGTGGATTGCCTAATTACCAACTCTGAATCTCCAAAGACAGTTAACCGCTTGATGCCCATGGAACGGGCAAGTTTTAGCCCCATGAGACAGCCTTCATACTCGGCTGTATTGTTGGTGCCGATAAAGCGCAATTTGATGGCGATGACGGATACCGCTCCCCGCACTGAGATACTAGAATTTCTCCGGCTCAGAACCTTCCATATTAATGACTCCATCAAAATACATCTTCCATGATTGGTAGCGTATCGCATCGATGGTGTTGTTGTAGATTGTCATTACTCCTTCATCGGGAAAATATGTTTCCAAGGGTTTGAAATCCCCTGAAGGTGCGGCGGCCAGTTGATTCGCAATTCCTTGACCTTAGATGGACTTTTGAGTCACATATATGATGTCAAATTGTTGTAGGATCAACTGCCATCTGGACAGCAGACAATTTAACATGGGTTTGTTGAACACGTACTTGAGAGGATCCACGCGGGATATGAGATGGGTTGTGTGACCATGGAGATAATGTTGTAATCTCATGGAAGCTCATGCTAAAGCATAAAATATCTTTTCGATCAGAGTGTACTTGTGTTCACTGCTGCTGAACCTTTTGCTGAGGTAATAGATGGCTCGTTCTTGGCCTCTATCGTCTTTCTATCCCAGCATGCAGCCCATGGCATTGTCACTTATGGACAGGTACATAAACAGGGGAACATCATCCCTGGGTGGTACCAACACAAGAGCTTTAACTAGCTGTTTCTTGATTGTAAGGAAGGCCTTCTGATACTCATCATTCCATTTCATGGAGGAGTTCTTCCTTAATAGCTTGAAGACTGGCTCACAGGTTGCTGTGAGTTGGGAGATAAACCTGCTAATGAAGTTGATTCTTCCCAAAAATTCCCCGTATTTCCTTCTTTGTCTGAGGAATGGGCATTTCTGTGATGGCTTGGATTTTGGTAGGATCCAGCTCAATCCCTTTGTGGCTGACTAGAAATCCTAGCAACTTGCCTGATTTAACACCAAAGGCGCATTTAGCTGGATTCAACTTCAAGTTGTACTTACGCAACCTGTTGAACAACTTCCTGAGATGGTCTATATGGTCATCCTCTTTTCGGGACTTGACAATGATGTCATCCACATAGATCTCGATCTCTTTGTGCATTAAGTCATGGAAAAGAGCCATCATAGCTCGTTGATAGGTGGCTCCGGCATTGATGAGGCCGAATGACAACCATCTATAGCAAAAGGTTCCCCAAGGCGTGATGAAAACAGTTTTCTCACGATCTTCCTCAGCAACCATGATTTGATGATATCCCACAAAGCAATCAGCAAAGGAGTACATGTCGTATTGCGCAGTATTGTCAATGAGAATGTGGATAAATGGTACGGGAAAGCTATCTTTTAAGCAAGCTTTGTTCAAGTCCCGGTAATCCACACAAACTCGCACATTCCCTCCAGGTTTAGGTACGGGCACGATGTTGGATATCCACTCAGGATATGTAGACACTATGATGATGCCAGCTTGAAATTATTTCATAATTTCTTCTTTCACCTTTAAACTCCACTCAGGTTTCAATCGCCTGAGCTTTTGCTTGACTGGCTTAAATCCCTCTTTAATGGGAAGGCGATGAAGGACTATCAGTGGACAAACCCACCATGTCTTCGTGAGACCATGCAAATACATCCTGGAATTGGGTTAATAGCGTAACCATGTCATTCCGTTGGTTTGGGGTAAGGTCCGAACCAACTGGATTAACTTAAGGCTTTCTAAGGTTAGAGATTTAAAAAGTGGTTTGATCAAGGTTGGGTTTGGGTTTGTCTTTGACCCATTCTTGAATTTACGGAGGTATCTCAATGTCATCTGTATATCCATGGGTGAATTCATCTCTACATCAAAGGTACAATCCTCGTGGAGAAGAGGCACTTAAGTATCGCAGAAATACTGAGCACATCTATACTCGAGTCCTAAAACAAAATATGCTTTCACTTAGTATATATGAAATGTGTTGATCATACGGTGTTAGCATATCTTGGCAAAATAAACCGCTAATACTATATCTGAGAAAAGTAAGCGGTTATTATATCTCTGAGGCGTAAAGAGTTTACGCTTTACCCCTTGTCCACCAATGCACGAGGAATCTTTGTTCCAAATGGCAAGGGCAAAGTCTGGGTGGACCGCAGTGATGGAGAGATTGTAATCATCCTCCTTGTCCCGAATGATGGCCATTACGTCTGGGCAATCATCGTCTGGGGTATATCTGTTGGTATGTTCGTCATGAATGATGATGCGTATGCCTGACATCATTCGGATGATGTCTTGCTTGATTCTTCGTTCCTCCTCTTCCACTGCAGGATTTAGAACAAAGACTTCTTTCTCCTTTACCGGTACCGGCTTGGGAAATAACATAGCCAATACATTGGCTGGCACCTTTATAGGAGGTTGTGCAGACTCAGAGTTTGAAGGCGAAGATGAACGCCGCATAGTTGAAGCTGAAGGAATATGCTGATGCTTATGAGGATTCCTATTACTAGAATTGGCATAATAGCCTAGCCCAGCTGTTCCAGTCTGTTTGGTTAATCGAATTAGGTACTTGATACCCCGACAATCTTTACCCAGCCCTTGTCCCGGTTCATGACCCAATGACATCATTTCTTGAGTAGCCGACATTACCTCGGCAGAAATCTTGGGTTCGGGCAATGGCATTCCAATAGCATGGTATTGGATATTGCTTACTTCCAAAGCATGAAAGCTGACCGGTTCAACATCTGCATTGGTATTGATGAATTGCATGTCTCCGTGCTGAGGCATCTCGGGTTTAGTGTTGACCGTGACCAGGCTATTGTTGATAATGTATTTCAACTGTTGGTGAAGAGTGGAGGGGACTGCCCCTTCCATGTGAATCCATGGTCGTCCCAAGAGCAGTTTGTATCCCGAATCTATTTTGAGCATATGGAAAGATACGCAGAATGTATGAGGACCAATTTCTATTGGCAGCTCAATTACTCCGACCGAATTCCGGCGGGCTCCATCAAAAGCTTTGATGACGGTATGGCTACTACGAATTCGGTTGAGATTGATGTTCATCTTCACCAAGGTAGCATATGGACAAATATTTAGAGATGAACCTCCATCTATCAAGACTCTAGCTAGCATGTATCCAGAGGATAAGACCGCAATCTGCAACGGCTTGCAATGACCGGTCCCGTCGAGCGGTATGTCATCATCAGTGAAGGATATCATATTGTTGTTGAAAATGTGATCAACCAGATGTTAAAAGTTTTTCGTATCAACTGATGTCGGTAAATAGGCTTCTTCTAAAACCTTCAACAAGACCTTCCGGTGATCCTCGAAAGTTAGGACCAAGTCCAAAATTGATATTTGTTGTGGAGCTTCTTTTAATCTTAAAACCACCTTAGCTTCGTGATGACCCATAGTGCGAAGAAATTTTTCAATTTTCTCCATGGGTATTTTCCCCTTTGATTTGATGGTAGGCTTCATCACCCATTGGGGAAGATACAGTGGATTTTCTTTCGACACTGTAGTAGTTGTATATGAGGTGGATCCTTCACCTTCTCCATAATTCCACGGAACTTTGCTCAAGCTAACAATGGGATATTGTGCTCTGTACGGCAAGTTGAATGGCTCGGGAGCGGCCAATTTCAAAGGATTATTGCTTCCCTTGAGTTGAATTGTTGGTATTGTGAGTAATGTGTTAATCCCATCAGTTACAATGGATATGACTGGTACCACTCTCTTCCACTTAGTAGGACCTGAATTCTCACTTGCACGTAACATGATGTGATCGTCGTCAGATTAGCGCAGGAGGACACCACCTTGTCGATTAGATTTTGAATAAGGTATGAGTGCCCAAGATTCTTCTCATGTCGTAATCGCGAGACTGGGAGTGATATTGGCACACTCCATCAGAGTTGTACCATCCTGAACGGGGGTTGATTGGAGGTAGAAGGGAACTTATCCTTCCTTCATTGATTAACATATAAAGGATTTCCTCCATAGGTTGGCCCAAATAGGTGAATTCCCTCTTGTTGGCAATATCCCGACGGGCCTTGGCATTTGCTCTCTTTGTCACTTTGTCTTCCAGCATTTCATTTTCTAAAAGTGACGAGGGAATATTCATGACAAGAGGTAAGAGACTGGCATGCTCCTGGGCGATTAACTGACGTGTCACTTGATGCTGATAAGTCACCAATTCTGCCAATTGTTCAATTTTGTTTGCATAAAGCTTTCATCTTTCATTCCATTGTGAACTAGAACTTGGCATAATCCCATTTGTCATCACCGTCTTTGAGGGTCTGGGAGGATTCACAGCTAAAATTGGAATTCTGTCCATTACTCCAATTTATCATGTTAACGTCTTCTTCTTTGTGTTGAGGAAGAGGGTTGTCTTGAACGTGAGGATCTGGTTTGGTGAGTATCATGTCCTAGATCTTATGTTTCAAGGCCCAACAATCCTGAGTATCATGTCCAGGTGCCTCGGCATGATAAGCACATTTCTGAGCAGCATTGAAACCCCGTCCATTAGGGCTGGCTGGTGGAAGAAGATGCGTAATTTTCTTCTGTGTTGTCAGAAGATTAAGAATGTTCTCGAGGGTATCCCATAAGGGTGTAAACACTCGAGTGCATTTGACTTCTCCACCTTTTGGTATTGGAGGGTTTACAGACTGTGCTTGAAAGGGAGTGTAGTTTCTCCTTTGAATAAGCATGTTCTGATTGCCTTTTTGCCGCTGTAGTATCAGGGAAACATCTTCCTCTTTCTTTTTATGGACCCTCTGGGGGTTGTTCCCATAATTTTTGGACTGGATGTGATCATCAATAGCTTTGAGTGCAGCTAGGTCTTGAATCTTTCTGGACTTCAATCCCATCTTAGCCATCTCCCCATGTTTGACCATTTCAGAAAATGGTTTGCCTATGCCGGCTAAAACTCTCTCATAGAACGGAGCTTCTTGTATGTCTATGAAAGTCATGACCATCTCTAATTTTGTCATGGAAGGACTAACTTGGGCAGCCAGTCGTCTCCACCTTTGAGCATACTCTCTGAAAAACTCGTTAGACTGTTTCTTGATCTTGGTAATTTGATACCAATCAGGAGCCATTTGAGTTTGAAAGCTGTATTGAGTGAGGAAAGCATGTGCTAGCTCTTACCAGCTATGGATCTTTGAATTGTCTAATCTTGTGTACCATGACCGGGCTTCTCCAGTTAGACTCTTTTGGAACAATTGCATTCTAAGCTTTTCGTCCTCTTCATAAGATCCAAGTTCCCCAATAAACACCTTTAAATGTGTGTAAGGATCTCCTATCCCGTCATATTTTTCAAAGTCAGGAGTTTTAAATTTTTCTGGATAATGAAAACCAGAGAAAATACACAGATCATCATATGAAACACTCCCGTGTGTTCCAATTCCTTTAATAGCATGAAGGGTCTCTTCCATTTGGAGGACTTTCTTTTTTATGTTACCAGTGTTTGGATCTCTAGTGGGATGGGCAACATCATGAGTTTTGTTGGTCGTATCCAACTGCAGTTCAGTTATTATAATGACCTGGGTTCCTCCTTGTGTGGAGGATTCAGTATGTACAAGTATTTTCTGACCCTGTATAGACTGGTGTAATTCTTTGAGTAGAACAACCAAATCTGTAATTTGTTTGCTTAATCCGTCGAATTCTTTGTGAGAAACTGGATTAAGTTCAGTTTGGTCGGATGACGACATGATTGACTGTAGGCATGTTGCCTTTTTGGATTTTGACCGGGTAGTAGGTCCGATTGGTTCCCTGCGAAAGACTTGCATAGTTTAGTCTTTAGGGAATGTGTATAATAACATGTTATGTGATGTGTCCATTTTAGGAATTTTATCCTGCAAAACGGATGTCAGCTGTTTGTTGCATGTTAATATGTATGTGTATACATTTCTTCATATTTCTCATTACATGGAGATAGATATGGAATGAAATTACAAGTAATTGTGTTTACAAGTAATTTGAAATGAGAGCATGAAGAGACTTTCCTACGTTTTGGGTTTATCAGAGGCTGACCTATCTTAGGTTACTCTCGCGGCTTTTTGGCATGAAGGTTCCCAAATCATCGCAATCTACTTGACGGGAAGTTAATCCGGTCTTTCAACTAGAAACGATGGGGTATTAAGAGTCACCAGTTGGTTTTTTAAATGGTTGTACCAACACAACCGAGAAAAGGTTTGCACATTGACCCAAATGATGACTTTGCTAAAATTGGATTGAAACCGAGATTCATTAGGGTCCGGGGACTTGGTTATGCGGAGGGAAGGTGTTAGGCACCCCACATCAAAGTGTTACTACGGTGACCGCCTCTTTCAAGAAACTATTATCCGAAATGTGTGTGTGTGTGTGGGTGATGTCTTGTTATTTGGAAGTAGTGTGAGGCCTCGTTCACACCTATATACACAGGGTTTGAATTTATATAAAAATTCAATTTTAAGCAAGATATGGCAATGACATTTTATAAAAGAGGTTTTTCAAACCCTGATGCTCAATAGTAATTGAGACCTTTTACACTCCCATTTTATCAAGTGTTCGGTTGGATTGATTTTATTTGATAGATGCGAGGTATCCGTACGAAAATAATGTGCAAAATAATGCCGACTTCCTCATGGGTATGGAAACCATCTGAGGAAATTCAGACATCGCTGAATAATTTACAAGCTGCTTACAGCTGAAAATGTCCATCACGGGAACCGAATCTAGATCTAATAGGCTGAATCTGTGATCACATGATTCCTAGGCGCACAAGGTACCGTAATTTGTATGAAAGTAGTAAGCAGGTATATATATAAAAGCTGTAAATATATATAGACAGACAGGATCACCAACCATGAAGCACCTCCATGGGGGATCAAAAATGTAAATAAAGCTATAAAAGCTATCAACTGTCACGGAGGAAACTCAAAGGGACTTAAATGTAAATGAAGTCAGAATACTATCAATGACCACGAAGGAAACTCAAAGTGGACGAAATGTAAATAAAGCTGTAAAAGCGATCAACTGCCATGAAGGAAACTCCAGGCAGGACGAATATATATATATACAAAAGCAATAAATGCACCGGATGTAAAATCCAGGCTCATCGAATAGAGTTCGACAACAGTTCATATATATAAATATATATATATATATACAAAAGCAAAGTAAACGCACCGGATGTAAAATCCAGGCTCATCGAACAGAGTCCGACCACAGTTCATATATATATATATATATATAAAAGCGAGTAAACGCTCTAGACCGAAGTCTAGGCTCATCAAACAAATTTTGACACGGTTATATATATATATATATATATATATATATATATATAAACCAAAGTTCAGGCTCAATCGAGGCATAACTCGATAATGTTAGTCAATATATATATATATATATATATATATATATATATATATATATATATATATATATATATATATATACAATTTGAAACAAAACCACGGACCAAAGTCCAGGAAAATGTCTTGTAATACGACTCTCAGCGTGAAGAAGGATGTGTACAGAGATGAAGAGAAAGACTCTAAAGTGTGTGAGAAGGCTTATAGTTGTTGCCAAAGAAGACTTCTATATCTTTAGAGTGGGTAAACACTGGCTTTTGTAGGTACAAAAGTGCTATATATGAGCTCACAGTGTTTAAAATGAGAAAGTACAATTGCATGGGGTGAGTGCGAGCAAATTAGGGTGGCTTCTCGCCATTTCTCTTGCAAAATGGGAAGCCCAAGCCCTCTATTTATAGACGATTTAGCCGTAACCAGAGGCAACCCGGGTGGGCCCGGGTTTTTTGGGTCAGGTCGTCTCGAAGTACGTGCACTCGGGCACTGTAATGTCCACTCAAACTTTAAGAAGTGCAATCCGGGCATCCGTTTGAGGTATACAGGACCTATTTTGGACCGCCGTTGTCGAGAGTTGTACGATGGCATGGGATTAGAGTTTGTACGAAGTCATTGAAGATGGGACGATGCCCTCCGGTCTTCAAGCTTCAACTTTCACCGTTACCCCGCACAATAGTCATTCGGGATTGGTTAGTCTTGTGGGACATCATTGCGTAGAGATGTTGAGACGACGTGGCGTAGCATCACGTTGGCTAGATGACGATGTTCCCCCTCACCGGTGTTATCATTTGGATTGGGCGTCAGCGAGACATTACTCGACTTATTTGAGATTGACCGCCGCAATTGTTGAAGGTCCTTATTGTCATCTTTGAGGTGTACTGTCTTCCGATGTTATCGCCGGGTTGGTATGCAGTGTATCTCGTTGTGAAATGGCCGAGATTGAAGTCGGTCGCATTTGAAACAAGCATTTCGGGGTTATCGGCAAAGCGCATTCCTTAGGGTTATCACCAAGGTTGGTGGCTATTCCATGGTTGGGGATCGAGGACCGGATACCTCGGGGTTATCTCAAGAGATTAATCGGTCTTCTCCGGTGTGTGTTCCGGTATTGGATCTGCACGCTTCGGGGTTATCTCCGAGATTGGAATTGTTACTACCAGAGTGTGATCCAGGGTTGATGCTGAACTTTCGGTAGTATCCGGTATGGATATGGATTGTCTTTCAAGGTTCCCTCTTAAAAGACGAATCTGTCCTCCTGCAATGTTAGTGACAGTAGTACAGAAAATTTCGAGTGTCTACATATAGCATGAGAACCTGCTCTGATACCAATTGTTAGTTCCCAGTAGGCACAATAGATCTAGAAGGGGGGGGGGGGGTTGAATAGATCCTTTTTATTTCAAAATATTTTTCAAGTTTATTTTGTATTGCTCATAAGTTAGCATGTGACGAACATAAGAATCTTTTCAAGCACAGCGGAATAAGTAAAAGATCCCCTTCATGATATATTCATAATCATACATACATTGTTCGTAGAGTTAGTTCGGTTGTAAGCAGTTAGAACATACATAGCAGTTATAGTACATTATATAAATGACATAATGTAAAAGACACAAGGGGTTTTAAGTGGTTCATAGACTCAAGCTCCTAATCCACTCTTCTGCTTTCAACTAGCAGGATTTCCACTAAGGAAGGGCAGCACCCTGAATCACTAAGATTCCTTCAAGGCCAGTAGCCTTGGGACTTCAGTTCACTACGAACTCTTCAAGGCCAGCAGCCTTGGAACTCCTCTAGTTCCCTAAGAACTCTTCAAGCCCAGCAGGCTTGGAATTTCATTTAGTCCCTCCGGACAAGGACCCCTCAGGCCCTGGCTTCGTTTAGTCCCTTCGGAAAAGAACCCCTCAGGCCCTAGCTTCTGTTGAGTGGTTTGTTTGTTGGAGTTGGTGCTGAGCTGCTAAGATGTCTTCATGCTTTAAACATCTTCTGTACTTAGCAGCTTAGCGTGATCATCCTTAAAGTGTAGTTGAGTGTTGCATGATGCTCAGCTTCTTCAGTTATTCGGATGATCCCTTGATGACTGCCTTGAAGATCATTACTCTTGATACATGATGGCTGCACATGATGGATTTCTAAGATGACTGTAAGATCTTCTGCTAGGTACTTAAAAACTTTCTCATGCTTGCCACCATGATGACGTTTGTGATCTCCCTTCTTGATACTTGATGTCTTCTCATGATGGACTTGCTAAGATGACTGTGAGCTCTTCTCTATGGTACTTAGAGTCTTCCCATGATGGACGCCAAGATGACATGATGCTCTTCTTTTTCTCGGTAGTTCAGAACACTCTTCTTGTAGTAGAACTCTCACTTCTACATTGTAGAACTCTCACATATACTTCTTCCTTTGTATGTCTCTGAGTGTTCTTGGTGGATCGTAGAGTGAGCCTTCGGACTCACTATTTTACATGGTTTAGAACAGTCCACCGTTACTCCAAACTCGACAACTTTAGCAACCTTCGATCTTTGAAGCTCTAGAAGATTTATACTCCTTCCCAATCCTTCCGTTGGAAAGTAGCCATTGAAAGCTATTCAAATGTCTTCACAGATCTCAAGTTGACAGAGGTAGACTGCTGATGTGACAAGTCATACTTTCTCTGACATTGCAGTCTACTATTTCACCTACCCATCAGAGATGTCACTTTAATGTCTTGGGCAGGTCGAAGACTTTATTTCTTCCTTCTGATTTCTCAATCAGAGGTTGTCCTTTTGGATTGATGCTCTGAATAATCTCTTGTCCGAATATTACCCTTCAGATTGAACCGTTGTCAATGCTTCAGTCTTCAGCTATTCAAACTCTACGATTCTGATGCATGTCTTCAAGGACCTGATCGTAGTGTCATGTTGACTGGTATAGACAACACTACGATCTTGAAGAGTGTTGATTGGATCTTGAATATAGAACACCTCTTCCTTCTCTTGTGCAGTACTTCAACACTTTTGCTTGCTTCGACTGTTCTCAGATACTGATGGCTTGACTTCTTTGATCTGGCCCCTTCTGAATAGCAAGACACTTCAAATTTGTGGCGCGTCCAGCTCGCTTTCTCTTAGTGATCTCCCATTCACTTATCATCAATGGACTGACCCTACACTTAATCACTTTAGCCTTGTTCTTCAGTGGCTGACCAGTATCTCTGTGCACATTCCATCAGTTCTTTCTTTGTTTGGCAAACACTACGATCTTGACTACTTTTAAGATCGTTAACTTTTGTTCTCTTCGATACCATCGCACTTTGCGACTTTCTCGATTATTCATGAAGTCTTCTTATGATCATCTTGTGGAAGACTTCATCTCGAATGGCTTCACAACTCAATCTTGATGCTGATTGGGTTGGTGCTTAGATCTTTTGTTAGCTTGCATGCCATTCGTTGAGTGCTTTCTGGTTCCCTTCAGGTGAGATGTATCTTTGCAGTGCCAACCAGAGGCTTTGTTCCTTTGGATATCCCGGGAGTGCTCATTTGTTGAAAATCGTATTTGCTCTACGATTCTGCCTTGGCATTGTGAGCACATCTGTTGAGGTCGTAGTTCTGCAATCTATGATTCAGCTTCGGCTGTGCAAACACTATGACTTCGGGATCGGATCTTGACACTCTACGATTTCTATCTTTGTGCTCGATGTCTTCATCTGACTCTACATGTAATCAATAGACTCTACGAACTCAGAGTGTGATCAACTATCCTTGACTTGGCTTCGGCATCAGTAGACTCTACGACTCTGAGTGTAGTCTACATTTCTGACTTGGCCCGGCAAAAGGTTGATCGGCTCGAAAGGGCGATCTGTCTCTCTGATTCTCGAACATGACTTCCTCAGTAGACTTCGGCTCCAAGGAAGTTCTACTCGACACACTACGATCCTTCCTCGTCTCTCCTAGCAGTTTACGAACTCTGAGATCTACTATCTTGCAGACTAACTCTCGAGTTCTCCATGACTCCTGGCAGACTAAGATTTCTGGTGCAGTGCTCGACGATCAGACAAGCCTATCTATTACATCATAAGATCAACCTAACATGCTTGATCTTTCTACTTTTATAGTCCATGTACATCATTTCTTTTTAAGGACTTTACAAAGATATTTTGCTTATGTAGGATCAACCTAACATACTTGATCAATTCATTCTAAGTCCTTGTACACATGTTTCTATTATCTATCAAAGGACTTTATAGCTTTTGTTAATGCAAGCATACTTGTATATTCATTATATATATATATATATATATATATATATATATATATATATATATATATATATATATATATATATATATATCATAATCAAATCATATATAAATATGAATAATCATTCACATGATTATTCCTGACAGGGTTTTCTGAAATTTTTCCAGTTTGGTTTGACCACACCATAGATGGCTGCTTACGTACTCCCAGTAATGGGGGGAGATCAAGTCTTTCATAGTTCAAGCTTGGCCTGAACAGTTGAAAAGTGTTTATTTGAGTTTGAGCTTGGTTTGATGGGTTTTTGGAATTCTTTTTTTGAACGCACCATAGATGGTTGCCTACGTACTCCCATTAATGGGGGGAGATCAGGTCTTTTGTAGTTCAAGCTTTGTAGTGAAAACCTGAATTGACTTGTTTGATTGATTTTTTTTTCCAAGATGGTGGTTTGCAAGCATTTCAGACGTAGTACCTCTTCACAATGTCTAAGTTGTTAAGTTGGAAAAATTCTTTGCCATCCATTTTTTGCAGTCTAAGGGCTCCTCCCGTCAATACTTTCTTGGCAATGAAAGGGTCTTCCCAACTCGGGTCAAACTTTCCTTTCGCTTCATCTTGATTGGAGAGGATCTTTTTTAACACTAAGTCATTCTTTTTAAATTATTGGAGCTGGACTTTGTTGTTGTATGACCTAGTAATCCTCTGCTGATATAATTGACCATGAAAGATGGCTGCAGCCCTCCTCTCATCTATCAGAGATAGCCATTGGTATCGATCTTGCAACCATTGATCTTCATCCATCTGAGAATCCATTAACACTCTTAATGACTCCATTTCTTCTTTTATGGGGAGTACTGCTTCCATGCCAGAGACCAGTGAGTAGGGGGTAGCCCCAGTAGAAGAGCATTGACATTTTGTAGGCTAGTAGAGTTAGAGTCAATAAGTCAGGCCATCCCTTGTGATTGGCGGACATCTTTTGCATAATTTTCTTGATATTCTTGTTGGCTTCCTCGACCGCAACATTCATTTTGGGATGATAGATGACGAAGTTAAGATGTTTGATGTGGAATTTGCTGTATAATTCCTTCATCATCTGGTTGTTTAGATTATTGGCATTGTCCGATACGATCACCTCCGACTGTCTATATCGACAGATGATATTGTTTCTGATGAAACCAGTGATTACCTCTTTGGTGACTTTGGGAAAAGAGGCCACTTCTACCCATTTTGTGAAGTAATCAATCACGGTAAAGATGAATCGATGACCATTGCTGGTTTTGAGTTCTATTGGCCTAATCACGTCCATTCCCCACATTAAAAAGGGTCACTGCGAGCCTATACAATGCAATTCACTTGGAGGAGCGTGGATGAAATTTCCATGGACTTGGCATTGACAGCATCTCCTGACGTGATCGTCACAGTCAGCTTTGAGAGAAATCCAATAATGCCCCGTTCTTAATATCTTCTTGGCAAGTAAAGGACCACTCATGTGTGGACCACATACTCCACAATGGACTTCATCCATGAGTCTTTGGGCTTGATCTTTATCCAGGCATCTTAAAAGACCTATCCCAACATCCCTTTTGTAAAGTGCATTTCCGCTCAAATAGAATTTCAGGTCCATTTTATGGATTCACTTTCTTTCAACTTGACTTGCCCCAGCGGGTGTAGACCCATCTTGAAGATATTCTTTGATATCCTGATACCATGGCTATTTGATGGGAGGCAGTTCATCTGATACTTCTCCAATATAATTTCCATAGGCTGGTGCATTTTGGCTTGCAAATTTGATATCTTGGATGCCTCCCCTTTCATATATGTTGATCAATGAAGCCAATGTTGCTAGTTCATCCGCAAAATCATTCCTGTTTCGAGGGATGTGAATGAAGGCTATTTCTTCGAACTCCGTAGCCATATTGATAACCTTTCGATGATATGGAAACAAATGCAATTATTTGGTGTGATATGCCCTGGTGGTTTGCTTGATGACCAGCTCGGAAACCCCAAAGACTAATAACCATTTGATATCTATAGATTGGGCCAGTTTCAATCCCATTATATAACCTTCATACTCAATTGTGTTGTTGGTGTTGCCAAACTGCAACTTGATGGTCACGAGATATTTTTCTCCCGAAATAGATACAAGAACTGCCCTAGCTCCAGCACCTTCCATGTTTACGGCTCTGTCAAAATAAAAATTCCAAGATCGGACTGTATTTTCCTGATGGATTTGTTGAATTTTCATTATTCCTTCATCCAGGAAATACGTTTCTAGGGGTTCGAAATTTCCTGATGGTTCTTTGGTTAATTGATCCACAATTCCTTGACCTTTGATAGACTTTTGGAGGATCAAATGCCATTTGAACAATCAACAATTCAAGATAGGTTTGTTGAATACGTACTTTAGAGGATCCATGCGGGATATGAGATAGGTTGTGTGGCCGTGAAGATAATGTTGTAATCTCATGGCGGCCCATGCTAACGCACAACAAGTCTTTTCAATCAAAGTGTATACGCTTTCATTGCCATCTTGAATCTTTTCTTTGAGGTAATAGATAGCTCTTTCCTTGCCTCTATCATTTTTTTTCCCAGCATGCAACCCATGGCATTAGCATTGACTGACATGTACATAAAAATGGGAATCTTGTCCCTTGGGGGTACAAAGACAAGAGCTTCCACCAATTACTTTTTGATGGAGAGGAAGTCTTTTTGACACTCTTCATTCCACTTCATGGAGGAATTTTTCCTTAACAACTTAAAAATGGGCTCACACGTTGTTGTGAGTTAATATATGAATCTGCTTATGAAATTGATTCTCCCCAGAAATCCCCGTATCTCCTTTTCTATTCGGGGAATTGGAATCTCAGTGATGGATTTAATTTTGACGGGATCCAGTTCAATGCCTCTGTTGCTCACTAGAAAGACCAATAACATACTTGATTTGACACCAAAGGCATACTTGGCCGGATTCAGCTTCAATTTGTATTTGCACAATTGGTTGAAAAGCTTTTTAAGGTGGTTGATAAGGTCATCTTCCTTTCGTAATTTAATGATGATGTCATCCACATAGACCTCTATTTTTTTATGCATCATGTCATGAATAAGGGCCATCATGGCTTGCTGATAGGTAGCACCGACATTAATAAGGCTGAAAGATAATTAAACGTCTGTAACAAAAGGTTCCCCATGGATTGATGAAGGTTGTTTTCTCCCTGTTCTCTTCAGCAACCATGATCTGATGATACCCAGTGAAGCAGACAACCAAAGAATACACGCCATACTGAGCCGTGTTGTCTAGTAGTAGGTTGATACCATGATGATGTTGGCTTTGAATTTTTTAACATTTTCTTCTTTGACTTTCAGACTCCACTTAGGTTTTAGTCGCCTTAGCTTCTGTTTGACTGGCTTGAATCCTTCTTTAATAGGCAGTCGGTGGATGACAATGTCAGTAGACAAATAAATCATGTCCTCATGTGACCATCCAAACACATCTTGGAACTGAGTTAGTAAAGCAATTGTAGACACTCAAAAATTTCTGCACACCTGTCACTGACATTGCAGGAGGGTAGGTTCGCTTTCAGAGATAACCCTGGAAGATAGTTCACGTCAAGTCCCGAGACTACCGGAAGTTCCGTCTCAACCTCGGAACACACACCGGGAGTAACAGTTCCAACCTCGGAGATAACCCCGAGGCATGCAGTTCCAATACTGGAAATTCCACTGGAGAAGACTGATTAATCTCGGAGATAACCCCGAGGTATCAAGTCTTAGTCCCAACACTGGGAGTAACAACTATTAACCTTGGAGATAACCCCAAGGAATGCAGTTCTGGAGATAACCCCGGAAATGCTTATTTCAAATGTAATCAGCTTCAACCTCTGCGCTCACACCGAGGCACTCAATACCAGACCTGGAGATAACCCCGGGAAGACATGCACACCTCAAAGATGACACTGAGGACCTTCAATACTTGAAATAGTCCAATCTCAGTGATAACCCTGATCAACGTCTGCTTTATCAGCCCAAATCGGAGATAACCCCGATGAGGGGCAAAGTCGTCATCTTGCCACCCTGACGCCACACCGTACCTTCTCAACATTCCATACATACATTTCTACACAATTTCCCACAAGAGCCAAGGAAAACCAATCCTGAGTGACTATTACGCAGGGTAACGGATAGAATTTGAAGCTTGAAGACCTGAGGGCACCGTCCCATCTTCATGACTTCATACAACCTCTAATCACGTGCCAGTGCGTAACTCTCGATAATGGCAGTCCGAAATAGGTCCTACATACCTCAGTTGGATGCCCAGATTTCAATTCTGAAAGTTCGAGCGGACATCACAATGCCCGCGTGCACGTACTTCGAGACGGCGAGACCCACGAAACCCGGGGTAACTTGGGCAGCCTCAGGTACACCTGCGGCTAGCCTCAGTTACACCCCCCCCTATAAATAGAGGGCTTTGGGTGGCCATTTTAAGAAAGAAAAAAGCGAGGAAGCCATGCCCAATCACTACAAGAAAAAGGCCTAACAACAACCAATATTATCAGCGACCGCATGTCCGGTCGCTGATAATACTAATAGCGAACAACATCAGCGACCGTAATTTAATCTAGTCGCTATTGAATATCAGCGACCGTAGGCGGTCACTAATCGGTCGCTAATACGAACTTCCCTCCCAAAAATTGGTGCTAAAAGTTGGCGCGCTTGTGTTTTTGCGACCAATATATATCAGCGACTGCTAGCGGTCGCTAACTCATCCGTCGTTTAAAAATCAATGACCGCATATGGTCATTTGATTATGCAACGATATATCATAGTCTTGAGATATTCTTCGCTAGGAATGCATGTATATATATGAAGCTTATTGGCTTAGTTATTTGTTTTTATGTTTACAGTCATCTTTGGTAAACTAAAATATCACATGTTTACATAATAATATGAGAAAATGAACTGTAGGAGTCTCAGTCTCAAGGTCAACCTATCAATTGGTTGGATGTGTATGTGGCCACCCGATGGCGCTGCCCGAGGCTGTTCAGATTAGCGGTAATAAGTTCACTTTATCCTAATATGTTGTGTATAAATTGTGACGACTTTTTTGAGTATTCTTAACTATTTAATTGTTCATCTTCTGACAGGACACTTATAAGGGCTTAATGAACGAGCGCTATCCTGAAGGCACCCCGCGTCCGTCGATTGATCAAGAATTATGGGAGAGGGCGTCCATCATGAAGAAAAATTATGTCAAAGGCCAAGGACAAAAACGGCGCCCGACCATCAATAGCACTGCAGCGATTTACGCCACCCAGTCTACACAGTCATCAGGTTATCCAGTCTATCATACTCCTGCTGACTGTGTGAGAGAGATCTGTCAGGATCGTGATCTTCTTTGTATACTGGGCGGACATCTGCAGTCTTTGAGTCATGATGAGTTGGCGGAGGCAGTGGCGGCAGCGGCAGCAGCAACAGTAGCAACATAGCAGCAGAATGACGACCAGGTATATATATTGTCTATTGTTTAGTTTTCCCTAAGTATGTCATAGCAGTATCAACACATGTAACATATATGTTTTATTACTTTGTTAATTACAGGATCATAATTTGGATGATCCATGAAGAGCGCCTAGACTGGTTTTTTTAGATTTTTAAAGCCTTGTACTCTTTTAGATTCATTCTTTGAACAATTGTATTGGTTTATATGGATGTTTACGATATCAATTGTATTGTGTTGGATGAATATTAACAATTGTATTGTGTTGGATGAATGGATGTTAATATGGATGCTTGTATATACTGCTGTGTTGGGATTGAAAGCAGGTACAACAGGTTATTTTTGGGAAATCAAGAAAACAGGTTAAATTTTTTATTAAAAAAAACACATCAGCGACCACATGCGGTTGCTAACTCCGTATCAACGACCGCATTAACTTGTTGGAAGCTGGCGACCGCATCGGTCGCTATTACCGATCACTGCCACGTGTGCCACGTCACATCTAACAAATGACTTAGCATAGTCGAATGAATGGCGGCGGACCGCGGTCGGTTGTCGCGATCGCTAATAAAGCGATCAAGCTATTACGGGTCGTCGATGTCCATCCAAATGACCATATTATCTCATGATCGACATCGACAGCCGTAGTTGGTGTTGAAATCCATCTGCGACCATGGACGGTCGCTGATAAGCCTTTTTGTTGTAGTGAATTTGCTCTGTACTTGATAAGTGATATTTTTACTCACTTATTGTATATTAATCCATGCGAAGTGTGCCCACCCTGAGTACATTTCATTGTGTTTTAGTCGCATTTCACGTTATTTTGCATTTCATATACTTAAAACTCCTTTTAGTGAATAAGTGCAGGAATCGGCGTTATTTTGGTGGAAATTGAGGCATCGATGAGCGTATGTGTGTAGGCTAGTGGAAAGGCGAGGATGTGCATGGCATGGGAGCATAATGAGGCATGGAAATCAAGAAAACAAGAGGTTAAGGCATGAACAAACAAGTAGCAGCAGTAGCAAAGCAAAAACCAGACTTCGAGATTTGCGGGAGACACAGTAGCATGATCGTCCGCGACAACAACAATGGCAGACTCGCGCCCATGAAGTGCGTGGCTGGACATAAAGAGCATTACGCAAGTCAAGCGCCCATGAGGCAAGGCTAGCGCGCCCTTGAGAGAGACCAGTAGCGCCCGAAAGCGAGAGAAGCGCCTGACCGCGATTAAGACGTGGAGGAGGCGAGAAATCTTTGTAAGTCTCATGACCATGAGACAGATATACTAAGTCGCGTCTTGCCAGCGCTCGATCTTGATGATGTAATTTGTTTTATTTTTAATTTAGCAATTTGATGATGTGTAATTGGTATAAAACGATTTTGACGTGTGTCAGAGAGGGGACTGGACATTATTTTACATATTTTCATATTAGAATTAGGGTTAGCGACGGTGGGGGAGATCCCAACGGAGAAGCGAAGCCGCAACGTTTTATTCTCTTCTTCTTCTTGGAGTTCTTAACCATTGTGGATTTTATTATTATTGAATGGAATTCTTTGGGGTTTTCATAGTTAATCATTGATTCTTATTGACATTTGGGTTTGATTGTTCTCACCTCTTACTCTTATTTGCTTGATTATTGATCATGTTTAGTCTTGATCCCATAATGGCTTTTGGTTACGCCATGAACTAAACTCCATTATGGGATTCTAATGATTTTAATATGTAGTTTGGTTGCACATCTAAGTGTTAGATTTGTTTTGCATATCATTGGGTTATCTATCATGGTTGGTTTGTATGTATGAATGACTGATAATCTTCATATTAGTATTTGTATGGAATTGGAAATGAGCATATGAATATGGATGAAATCATGATAGCATGCGAATATGGGGCTAGAGTAACTCTTGCATATTTTGTGAAACAGATAGGAATATATTGTTTTAACGTATAAGCTAGAGTAAGGGTTGTGCTTAAAATCAATAGGATTGCAATTGCGCATAGGAATATAGTAATTGTGGTGTTATTGGTGATTACATGGATTCTAACATCTGTAGATGATATGTGAGTTGGTTATAGTGCATTGGAAAATGGTTATAACTCGCTTTTAAGCCCTTGGCTATTATCCTGTGATATGTTAACACTTCTTGCATGACATATGGAGATTGAATGAAATATTGAATGAAGTTAGGATCCCATTGTTTCCACATCATATTTAATTCGTTTATATTCTTATTTTTAGTTGGTAATTATAATTTATTCAAATCAACAATTTAGTCTAAAGTATCAGCATATAAATCTATGGTGATCGAATAAATTAAATAGCTTAATATTTATTATTTAATATTTTGGAAATATTAAATATAAATTAATAAGAGGAGTCTTATTATTATTATTACTATTATTATTATTTAATTCCTAAAGGAGTTTGGGAATTAATTAATAAAGTACTCTCAAATATCCTAATAAGATTAGGAGGCTAATTAATTAAAAGAGTTTAATTAATTATTCCTAATAAGATTGGGAGCCTAATTAATTAAAGGAATTTAATTAATTAAAATAAAACTCAATTCCTTAATTGTTAAGGAGGGTTGCCCACATCTATAAATAAGAGGAGTCTTATTATGGGTGAGGAGTTGTTGACGTTTTCATAGAATACACTATTCCAATTGTTGGAGAGTACGCTCCTTTTCTATGAGAGATAGAAAAACTAGAGTTTTGCCAAACACTCATCTTCTTTGATCTTTCTTCTTCCTTGGTGGATCACCTCTAGAGGCCAAACACTTAGGTGGCTAACGTTGATCAAAGGAAGAAACCAAACCCAGTGTATTCAAGTTGAATGCGAAAAGAATTGGAGGTGAACTTGTACCTGAGGAAGCTCGAATCTTTAAGGGTATAATTCTTCAAGGGTTTGGCATCAGAGCCAAACCTTTATGCAAATTATTAATTATTTTATTTTAATATGTATATTGATATGTGTTTAGAACAATTTAATTGGGCATAATTTATTGAATAAAATTTATTTGAAAAAAAAACGTGAAACAACTTCTTCTTTTTTTTTTTTCCGTGCCTACGTACCAAAGAGACATATGATCAAAGCTTGTCACGTGAAGTAATGGCTATGCAGGATTCATCTGGATCAGGATTACATTGTAATCTATATATTAATCTATATATATATAGTAGTTGTAATCTATATATATATATATTCGGCTTATATTATATATATATATATATATATATATATATATATATATATATATATATATATAATAGTTATGTATATATATATATATATATATATATATTAATCTTAATTATTTTATTATTAAAATAAAAGTTTATTTTAATTTTAAAATTAGATTTCATGCTAACTAATTAGAGTTGGAATTGGATTTCATGCTAACTAATTAGAGTTGAAATTGGATTCCATATATGTTTCCTTAAATAAAGGAGTTTATTTAGACATGAAATAAAATTTCATATTATTCAAAATAAAGGAGTTTATTTGTGAATAGGAAAGAGAATCCGTGTTTCCTTAAATAAAGAAGTTTATTTAGATATGGAATAAGATTTCATATTATTCAAAATAAAAGAGTTTATTTGTGAATAAGAAAGAGAATTCGTGTTTCCTTTAATAAAGGAGTTTTTTTTTACTTGGAATTGGATTCCATAATTAATTAAAATAAATGAGTTTATTTTGATTAAAGTTTTTGATTAAAATAAAATAATTTATTTTATTCAAAATAGGATAAATTAAAATAAAAGAGGTTTATTTTGATTTAAATTTGGATTAAAATAAATGAGTTTATTTTGATTCAAAATTAGATTTTATACTAACTAAATTTGCCCATTAAATGATATCAATATATATATATTGAATGTTTATTATTCATGAGATGAATGTTATTTATTGATGCATATGGTGATGTGTATGATAATAAATGAGATTGATTATGGACTATTGACCAATGTGATTGGATTTTATTTTAGTTGGATGCATGAAAGTATGGATTTTATTAAATGGGGTCTGCGTACCTCATCTTCTCTAATTTTTCTTAATGTAAATTCTATCTCCGTCCTATGTACTTCCCCTTGACTGTTGATCAAGGTTTTTATTTATTTTAAATAGTTTTGTAATAGGAATAGTTAGCATTAATTTTGAAGAATTAGAGATCAGAAGCAAGGAACGCTTGAAGACACATTTGTAATGGAGCAGGGTTTAAATGTAATAGTTATATTTAAATATTAATTTTTGCACCCCTAGGGTTTGACTTTTTGGTTCACTTGGTGGCTCTAGTGAACCAAACTAGAATAAAAGTCCATAATCAATCTAGGTAGAATATAGTATTCTATATGTGCATGCTTATACTATATATATTATATATTATGCAAACATGCTTCGCATGTTAATTAATATGACGCGTATTATATATATATATATATATATATATATATATATATATATGTGTGTGTGTGTGCATGCGCGCTAAACAAGATGAGATAAATTAATAACAAACCCCTCAAATTTTTTATATTAAGTTGTAACGTTCAAAGATATTTGGAATATCGAATATCACCTTCTAGCATGATAAAAATAATAGAGTATTGAATATTTAATATGAGTTTGTTGTGCACACACAAGGCAAGTATTAAATATTTAAGATGTTATTTTTATTACATATGATGTTTAAAAGAATTGAACATTACTGCTTTGTTGTGCACACACAAGGGCTGTAGTTTTCTCTTCACTTATATGGAAATGCTGGGTCTGACTTAACTTAAATCATTTTAGTTTGGATGTGCACACACTTGACCATTATGATCTAAGAGGCAAAATAAAAGGAGTTGCATAGTTGGTGTAATTGACAAGAGTTGTCTACCTATTTATTTATATATAGTTTGCTGTGCACACACAAGGCTATATACATTTGAAATGGGATCTTCATTCTCACTAGCATATCTTTAATTAGATATTGCGAACTATATATATATTGAGGGTAATATAGTTTGAAAAAAAATAGTGGGAGATACCAATTTAAAACAAGACCTAAATTATTTTGGTAATTAATAAAAGAATATATGTTAAAATATTGTTAAATATAAATTCATTTACAGAATTTTATAATGTCTAAATTATTATCATTGCGAAGCATATTAGATGCTATTTAACTGGACCAAATTAAACGGATTGGTTAATAAATTTGAGAATAGTTCTCATGGTTGAAAAGCTATCTTATGTCCTTAATACGCCCATCCCTGCAATGGTTGCAGACAATGCCTCTAAGGAAGACATTGCTACTTTTAGAAAGTGACAAGATAATGCATAGTTGGCTCAATGCATCATGCTCCCATCCATGAGTAACGAGCTTCAGCGTTAGTATGAAACTATGGATGCTCTTACTATATTCCTGCACATCAAGTAGTTGATGGTGAGAAAAGTAGGACTGATAGATATCAGATATCTAAAAAGCTCTTCCGATCTAGAATGACCGATGACACTACAGTACAGATAAAAGTTCTAAACATTATCAATTTGATATTGATCAATTAGGATAACATGTTTTGTCATGGATGGAGGGTTGAGCCAAGATTTAATCTTGCACTCACTCCCGGACTCCTTTCACAATTGTTGTGAATTTCTCATATGAACAAGCTAGATATCAGCCTCACTGATTTGCTTAACATGTTGAAAAATGTTGAGAGTCACTTTCCAACCAAAAGGACCATCTCTTCTTGGTAGGGGCCAAAGGATCTTCGAAAAAAAGAAGCGATTCAAAGAAGGTAAATAAAAGGCAAAAACAAAGGATAATAAGAACAAAAGCGTCACGGATAGCAAAAGAGTTTAGCCTACTGCGCAATAAGCCAGGACACTAGAAAGAAACTGCGAGAAGCATCTTGCAGAGGCTAACCAAAGAAGCTTAGTGAAGTTTCAGTTAAAATACAAATTTGTTCATGATTTAAAATAAATTTTTCTTTAAGTCAAGGTTCTACTTGGGTATTGGATACCGACTTTGGTTATCATAAATATAGATTTATAAAGGGACCAAGCAGAAGTAGAAAACTAAACAAAGATAAGTAATCCTATGTGTGAAAATGAAGCATAGGTTGCCACATTAGCCATAGAAACTTATAGTTTAGCAATGCCTACGGGCAAATCTATTAATTATGTCAATAAGTTGTTATTGTATTCTAGTTCTTGTTAGAAACATTATTTCCATTTTGTTGTTGGACAATGAAATCTTTGGTATTATATTTAAG
This sequence comes from Panax ginseng, assembly GCA_020205605.1. Taxonomy (NCBI): domain Eukaryota; kingdom Viridiplantae; phylum Streptophyta; class Magnoliopsida; order Apiales; family Araliaceae; genus Panax; species Panax ginseng. Next base: position 80,703,487 of record CM035143.1, on the reverse strand, counting down.
AACAATTGTTGTTCTATTTATAATAATAATGTTTTGTATAGAACTGGAATATTACTTAATGGAATTTGTATACTTGACTTACATGAAAATAAGTTTGCATATTGAACAAATTAGTATAAGAAAAGGAGATGATCATTCAAAGAGTTGAATGTGTGTATTTGTTGGAATACAAGTGTGAATTATTTGAAAGGTTCAAAGAATTCAGAAGTGAAACAAATTGACAAAGTATTAGGATTCTTTGATCTGATCAAGGAATAAAGAATTGTGCAATAAGTTTCTAGATCATCTTAAATGGTTTTCTCATAATGGACGCCTCCTGATATGCAATAATTGATTGATGTATCTAAAAGGAAAAATTGTACCTTGTTGGACATGGTGCGGTCTATAATGATTTTACCGACATTCCAGTATCCCTCTAGGGTCATGCCCTAGAAATGGCTGCATATCTAAAAAAGGTAACCTCAAAATCCAGCCCCAAGACTCCATAAAAGTTATGGAGAGGGAGGATTCCTAATCTTAAGTATGTTAAGATAAGGGGTTGTCCAGTTTATGTGAAAAAGGTTTCAAAAGGATAATCTTGGAACAAAATTTGACAAGTACATATTTGTGGGACATCCTAAACTAAGTTTAGGGTATATGTTCTATAATCCTACTTAGCAAAAGGTGTTTGTTGCGAAACACGCTACCTTCTAAGATAAAGGTGTTTATCATTGAAGGGGCTAGTGGGAGGATAATACATCTTGAAGAGTTCAAGAACCACAAAACACTATAAGTCGAATAAGAGAAGCGTAGATGACCTATTGTACACTGGCGAATCGTAAATCTGGAATAGTACCGAAGATACCTAGGAGGTATGGATTCATCATAGATGATGATGATGAGATACACATCATAGAAGATGATGATCCAGTTACATACAATGAGGTAAGAGTTGTAGACACTCGGAGAATTGGATTAAAGCAAGCTTCTCAAATATAGAACATTCGTTTTGATGAGAAAATCAAAAGAGTTTGATTTTATCACAAATAAGAATAAACCTAGTGTGTACAAAAGGGTCAGTGGGAGAGTCGTGAAATTCCTAGTATTATATGTTGATATACTACGGATACAGAATGACATGACAATGCTAGAATCAGTAAAGATAAAGTTGTCTAAACATTCCTCCATGAATGATTTGAGAAAAGTATCTTAATTGGGGATATAAATCTATATAGATAGATTTAAAAGGATTCTCGACTTAACCCAAGGAACATATATGCATTTGATGCTAAAGTCTTTTAGTATGGCAAACTCCATGGGATGTCTCATGTTGATGAGCCTGGAGTGTATCATCTCTTAATAGTCCCCATAGACTCCTGAAAAGAGAGATCGCATGAGTAACTATAATGTATGCAATGAAATGTATGAGACCTGATGTTGATCAGTCATATTCTGAAGAAGTTCGCTATGATTCAGTGAAAAACATCTTAAAGTACTTAACTGACACTAAGGATATGATCATATTCATGGTGGGTCTGAATTAAAACTAAAGGGCTTAACAGACTCAAGTTTTTCAGACAAACCAAGACAACAGAAAATCCACTTTAAGGTAAATCGTTACCTTGAACAGTGGTGCAGTGAATTGGAAAGGTTCCAAACAGCAAAGAGTTGCTGGTTTAGTGATAAAGACAAAGTATATAGCTATAAATGAAGCTGCAAGTTTATTGTTTGGATGAAAAGTTCATTACAGAATGAGGAATAGTTCCTAAGTCTCATCTTGGATCTAAACATGTGTTATAGCACTTTCATTTGATTATAGGAATCATTAAAAGATGGGAAATCACTATAGAGATAGTGGACTCTCAAGAACAACATTACATATCTATTAACTAAAGCTTATCCAACAACAAGATAATCATCACTTAGAGAAGAAGGGTATGAGATACCATGGCGATTGGCTTTAGTGTAAGTGGGAGATTGAAAGTAGTATGCACACAAGCCAATCATGTTTGATGATAAAGCATATACTTTGTAATAATCTTATTTATTTATTAATAAAAAGTATTAATTTATTAAAGGCTTTTAATTATCTACATGATGTTGTTTTATAATATGTGATAAACCCATAGTTTTAAGAAATGCTTTTAGAATAACGATGATGATCATTCTATTGAGATCTAAATTCTTAGAAAGCTTAAAACTAAAATAGTTCCCAATCGTTGGATTACTAAATTGGGGATTAGTGAATCCGAATAGATTGGTACATACGTTGCTTGCTCATTGGATGAGGATGATTGATCTCATGATCATTTGTATGGAGACACTAAAGCAAGTGTGTAGGTGCTTATTAGAGAATAAGTTCACTAAATGTGGCTCGCTAAGGAATACCTAATGGAGTTTTACTTGCCTGTCAATAGGAATTCCTGTAGTGATAGTAGTACAAGTGATCCTTGGACTTGAGATCATCATAGTATCTTGTGTATGATGAGTTATACTTTGACTTATTCCTTAAGACCCTTAGGGTATATCAAAGGGTATGCTTGGGTATAATAAGTTATATATGGAGATAATGTATGATCAATAAAGAATCTACCACTTCTAGTAAAAGAAGAGAAATGTCCTATGTTATTCGATAAATGACAACCCAGTAGTCCTTGGCCAAGGCATAATGAAATTAGAAAGGAGTTTCTAATTTGCATTATTTGGTCTTATGCATTTAAGGATCGAAATACATATAATTAAATAAAATAAGACTTGACAGTAATTCCATGTCTTATATTTAATTGGGACATTGTATGGTGGAAGGATTGAATTGTACGGTAACTATTTACTCAAAAGTTCTTTTATGATTAATGTTGAAATCTATATTATCTGAAAAGTCGTTGATCGCTAGGGAGGCTTATCCCTATTGTAGAATAAATATTATTTATTTAAATAAATAAATAGTTTAATTTATTTATTGAAATAAGATTAGAATTGTTCTAATTGATTTATTCACAACCGGTTTAATATGGAGAACCTAAAGGGTCACACCATAAAAGGAAGAATAATTATTTAAGAAGTTAATGGCATAATCGTAATAATAAGTTAAGTATATTTAATTTAATCTATGGTGATAGAATAAATTAAATAGCTTAATATTATTATTTAATATTTTGAAAATATTAAATATAAATTAATAAGAGGAGTCTTATTATTATTATTATTACTATTATTATTATTTAATTCCTAAAGGAGTTTGGGAATTAATTAATAAAGTACTCTCAAATATCCTAATAAGATTAGGAGGCTAATTAATTAAAAGAGTTTAATTAATTATTCCTAATAAGATTGAGAGCCTAATTAATTAAAGGAATTTAATTAATTAAAATAAAACTCAATTCCTTAATTGTTAAGGAAGGTTGCCCACATCTATAAATAATAGGAGTCTTATTATGGGTGAGGAGTTGTTGACGTTTTCATAGAATACGCGATTCCAATTGTTAGAGAGTACGCTCCTTTTTTATGAGAGATAGAAAAACTAGGGTTTTACCAAACACCCATCTTCTTGGATCTTTCATCTTCCTTGGTGGATCACCTCTAGAGGCCAAACACTTGGGTGGCTAACGTTGATTAAAGGAAGAAATCAAACCCGGTGGATTCAAGTTGAACGCGAAAAGAATTGGAGGTGAACTTGTACCTGAGGAAGCTCGAATCTTCAAGGGTATGATTCTTGTTCTTCATATTTTTTCGTTTAATTAATAATTGTGCATAAAGTATGATCCGGGTATATAGTTTGTAAAATTTTAAACTCTGTTTTTACACGTTTCCGCTTATTTTGTGCAATTTGATTGCGTTCATGAATATTACAAACCTAACAGTTAATATTGCAAATAATAATATTAATAACTTTGTCATCTCAATTATTAATTATAAAATATTGACAATAATTGAATCAAATAATGTGAGATCTTTATCGGCAATTATTGTAACAATAATTGAACAAAAGCTGAGTGACTTCTCACGTAAGCATCAATAATCAATCTGGTATTGCTCTTATACAACCACGTGTATTATTGTACTTTTAACACTTAAGGGTGTTTCAACGATTAACAGTAAAACTTTCGTAGTTATTTTCATAAAAAGTATTTTTTTCGTTTTCTCGATCAAGGCATGATAATTCCGTTGTGGGGTCCACCAATAATTGTCCCATTGTACGAATATTCACTATTAAAACGAATATTCTCCGACTAATCAAATATTATATAACAACTTGCGTACTTTGCAAAATTTATAAATATTACCCAAAACTATAACATTATATAAAATTCATTCCATAATATTCAAAAATGATATTTATAGAAAATTCATCTTTATTCATAAAAGTTGGGGTCTTACAACCTCCCCTTCTTATGAAATTTCGCCCTCGAAATTAGGGTACGTACATGGTATGTCGAAGAGGTAAGGACACCTTGATTTCATCTCAGATTCTAACTCCCAGGTCATTTCCTCAACATCGTGGTTCTACCACAAAACTTTGACTTGAGGTATAACCTTGGAACGTAGAACATGTTCCTTCTTATCCAAGATTTTGAAATGAACCTCTTCATACGTTAAATCTTCCGCTATTTCTTCTGGTTCTAACTCAATAATGTGGTGCGGGTCTTTCACATAATTACGTAACATAGATATGTGAAAAACGTTATGAACACGAGACATACTTGGCGGTAAAGCGAGTCTATAGGCCATAGTTCCTACTCGATTGAGGATTAAAAATGGGCCAATGAATCGAGGATTGAGTTTTCCTCTCTTTCCAAATCTCGTAACTCCTTTCAATGGAGCAACACGTAACAACACATGATCTCCAATATCGAATTCTACGTCATTTCGATGAAGATCAACATAACTCTTTTGTCGATCTTGTGAGGTTTTTATATGTTGTCGGATCGTTTGAATCTTTTCCGTAGTCATACGTACCAACTCCGGTCCCAACAACGTTGCTTCACCCACCTCATCCAAGCATACTGGAGAACGACACTTTCTTCCACACAACGCCTCAAATGGAGCCATGCCAATACTTGCTTAATAATTGTTGTTGTAGGAAAACTCCACCAATGGTAAGAACTTATCCCAACTTCCCTTGAAGTCAAGGAAACAGAGTCTTAATAAATCTTCAAGAGTTTGAATAGTCCTCTCCGACTGCCCGTCCGTCTGAGGATGATATGTCGAGCTAAATCATAAATCTGTGCCCATAGCTTTCTGCAAACTAACCCAAAATCGTGAAGTGAATCTTGGGTCTCGATCTGTAACTATGGATACTGGCATACCATGCAGTCTTACAATCTCGTTTATGTACATAAGAGCAAGACGTTCAAGTGTATAATTTTCTCGTATAGGTAATAAGTGAGCAGACTTGGTCAATCTATCAACAATGACCCAAATTGCATCTATGCCTTGAGAAACCTTGGGAAGACCAATAACGAAATCCATTGTAATGTGTTCCCACTTCCATTCTGGAATTTCAAGTGGTTCCAATGGACCTTTTGATACTTGATGCTCCACCTTGACTCGTTGACACCTTAGACACCTTGAGATAAACAGCACTATCTCTCTCTTCATATTGCCCCACCAAAATGTATGTCGAAGATCATGATACATTTTAGTACTCCCATGATGGATTAAAAATGGTGTGTTGTGCGCCTCCATCATGATTTTATACTTTAAATCAGGGTCGTTAGGAACACAAAGTCTGGAGTTGACTCGAAGTATTCCTTCTTCATCGATTCTTGCTTTCGAAATAGCACCTTCTTGCACTTTCTTCCTCATATGCATCAGCTCTAGGTCTGTAGTTTGAGCAGCTTTAACTTTATCGATTAAAGTCGGTTCTACTCGTATATTCGCCATCATCACATGGGTCCTCAGAGTCTTTAACTCTATCTCCATCCTTTGAAAGTCACACAAAATGGGCCTTTGCGTTAACAATATCATACTCATACCCACATTTGATCTTCTACTCTGCTTTTCTGGGATGGTATTGGATGGTATGATCATAATCTTTCAACAGTTCAAGCCAACGTCGTTGTCGTATGTTGAGTTCCTTTTGAGTGAAGAAATATTTGAGGCTTTTATGATCCGTAAAGATCTCCAATTTCTCCCCATACAAGTAATGCCTCCAAATTTTTAAGTGCAAAGATAACAGCTGCCAACTTTAGATCATGAGTAGGATAATTCCTCTCATATTCTTTGAGTTGCCGAGAGGTATAGGCTATGACTTTCCCATGTTGTATGAGAACACATCCCAACCCTTTGCTAGATGCATCCTTTGTAGATGACAAATCCCTCAAGGCAGACGATATTGTCGAGCAGTTTGAAATGAGTCTCCTCTTGAGTTCTTGAAAACTCTTCTCACATTCCACGCTCCAACTGAATTTTATATCTTTCTGAGTCAGCTGAGTTAATAGAGTAGCGATTCGAGAAAATTCTTCCACGAATCTCCGATAATAACCAGCTAATCTGAGAAAGCTATGTACTTCGGTCACTGATTAAGGTTGCTCCCAGCTTTGAATAGCTTCAATCTTTGTCGGGTCAACAGATATTCCATGACTTGATACTACATGCCCAAGGAATACTACTTCCTCAAGCCAGAACTCACATTTCTTCAACTTGGAATAAAGCTTGTTTTCACGAAGCTTTTGGAGTATCAACCTCAAGTGTTGCTCATGATCTTCACGGCTTTTGGAATATATGAGGATGTCATCAATAAAGACGACCACAAAGTGATCCAAATATTCCTTGAATACCCGGTTCATTATATCCATAAAGGCAGTAGGAGCATTAGTCAATCCAAAAGACATGACTAGGAATTCATAATGCCCGTACCGAGTTCTGAAAGCCATCTTTGGAATGTTATCGGTTCTAATCTTCAATTAGTGATATCCGGAACGAAGATCAATCTTTGAAAAGAATTTGGCGCCTTGCAACTGGTCGAACAGGTCATCAATACGTGGCAATGGGTACCTATTTTTGATGGTGACATGATTGAACTCCCGATAATCAATACAAAGTCGCATACTACCATCTTTCTTCTTCACGAATAGAACAGGAGCACCCCAAGGAGACGTACTAGGACAAATGAAACCAATGTCTAACAATTCCTACAATTTGGTCTTTAACTCCTGAAGTTCAATGGGAGCCATTCGATATGGGGCTTTGGAAATGGGTTTTGTTCCGGGTTCAAGGTCGATACAAAAATCAATTTCACGTTCTGGGGGTAGGCCAGGAAGTTCTTCAGGGAATACGTCAGGAAATTTATTTACAATAGAAATATCATTCAAATCTGATGTATTTTTGTTTAAATCTGTGACATGAGCTAAGAAAGCTTGACATCCATTTTTCAATAAACGAATAACTTTATGGCTTGAGATGACGGTGATTGATTTTAATGGTTTGGTTGCTTGAATTCGCATAATAGGTTGCTTAGGAATATGAAAGCTAACAACCTTACGAAAACAATCAATTTTTGCATGATGAGTAGTTAACCAATCAATCCCTAGAATCACATCAAATGCAAGTATTTTTTAATGAAATAAGATCGATAGGTAATGTGAGGGTACCGATTTGAACCAAACAAGACTTATAAATAATGGATGTAATGAAGGTTTCTCCCAATGGAGTTTCCACAGATAAGTCAAAGTCTAATTTCTCCGGAGTCAAATTTAATCATTGAGCGTAAGTAGGAGAAATAAAAGAATGGGTAGAACCGGTATCAAATAAGGTATAGACTTCGCTAGAGTTTATAGTAAGCTTACCCATGATGACCTCGTTCGGGTGTCTTGCTTTCTGGGAGGTCACAACAAACGCTCTCCCTTGAACTACTGGTTTTGACTTGTCTGGAACGGTATTTTGTGTCACTGTTCCAACTGGACTTGTCTTCAGTGTATGACAAAATTGGGCTAGGTGACCTTCTCTTCCATAATTATAACACGCTTTGGATGGCATCGCGCAGTTTGGACTAATATGTCCCTCCTCTCCGCATTTGAAGCATATGATAGGTGGTTGTTCTCCTTCCTTAACCACGGGTGCTGATGCTGACGTCTTTACATCATTGTTGAATCTTCTCTTCTTAAAATGTCCATTCTTATTATCTTGGCCATGATTACCACCGAAGTGGTTATCATTTTTGGCATATTGATTTCCTCCACGTTTGTTGTCACCGCTTTGATGACTGCTACCATTGGTATTATCATTTTTCCAGCTGCTTTCTCTTGGTTGAGTTAACTCATTATCGCGCTCCAATAACTGAGCCCTATTTACAACATCTGAATACAAACACAGTTTATGAGAAATTAGATATTGACGTATCTCGGGTTTCAAACCTCTTAGAAAAATCTGTGTCATTCTTTCCTCACTATCAACCAAGTGAGACTCAAACCGGGACAACTCGGCAAACTTAGCTTCGTACTGCGACACGGTCATATTGTTCTACTCTAACTTGATGAACTCTACCTCTTTCATGTGATGAATACTTTCGGGAAAGTACTTATCGTTGAATAGTTCTTGGAACTTCTCCCAAGACATCTTCAGTGCGGTAGGTTGAGTAAGCTTTACCGATTCCCACAAGTAATCTGCCTCTCCTCACAACATAAAGGTGGCAAAGGGAACCTTTTGCTTCTCAGAGCATCCCAAGACATCAAATATCTTGGTGATCTGCTTTATTCACGTCTCCGCCTTAAGTGGTTTTGGCTCTCCAATAAACTCCGGTGGTCCCAGCTCTTTGAAGCTGTTTAGCGGTGGCCGTCGAGAGTTTCTGTGTTTCCACCTACATTTTGGAATGAGGCCGCTCACACGATGTTGCATGAATTGCATAAAGCCTCTGAACATTCCATCATTCATCATTTGGTCAGTGTTGTTTTTTGCATGAGGATTGTCGCCTTCCTGATGCACATTATCCTGATTATTGATATGTGGAGACTCAATGGTCTCCTGTGCTCCATTGCTACTCTCAACATTCTCGGATGTCATTTTAAGATACTGCCACAAAACAAGGGTTAGTTATCATATCACATATTATCCCTATACCCTGACCGACCAATTAAATACCAAATAAACTTAGGTAGGTCATACTAGCGAAGGAATTTCTCGTCTCTCCCCTCCTAGTTCTTGTCTCACATCTCAGCAAGGGATCATATCCCTAAGCTTTGATACCAACTGTGACGCCCCCAAAATAGGTATACATCACCTATTCTGAGTCGTCAAATATATGGTACAAAATACAAATAAAAACTTAATTATACAACTATCGTGTAAAATACGACAAAACATAAGATGTGAGTTTTAATACAACATTTTCTTCTAAACAGTATTCAAACTCAAAATAAGTCCTCAATACATTTATTTTTACACTATTTCATAGAATAGTGAGGACTACTAATACTATCATCTGAACCGTCACTCCGTTCCCCGACTAGTCCCCGCTACGTTCTCATTTCCTGAAGAGAACAATGAAAACAAAGGGGTGAGCTCAACTAGCCCAGTAAGAAATATTATGACTAAAATAATGCGAATAAATTATCATTAGTCTTCAACGAGTTAAAACCGATAAAATATAACAAACATCAAGTTTAGCTGCAATTGAACAAGCAATCCATTAGAAGAGTCAAGTAGAGAATAAAATCTACTATCTTCATGATTTAAAAGATTTTCATTACTTTTATCATTTGAGACTCGACAATAAATAATCCACATCATCCTCGCACTACTGACCGAGGATATTCATTAGTATCACGACCACAAATTATTCATGCATTACGGGCCAAGGATATTCGTGTATTCATCAATGGTCATGATCATGCCAACAACTGTCCATCGATGCACTACGACCAATGAGGATTTTCACCACATCATTTGTAACATTACGGTCATGATTATACCGATTAATCCCTGGTCATAATCATACCAAGTCCATCTATGCACTACAGGCCACAGATGACTTTTAACATATTATAAACATGAGGATGATGACAATTCAATAAAACAAGTTCAAGAATAAATTTTAAAGATTTATAAGTTAATTTATCCTGAACTCGATAACGTCCAAATTGTCAACATGATATTGCTTTGTGGAGTAAAATTTAAGAATGCTCAGAAGAATATGTCCATGAAAAGATACTGGATGAACCACAAATATCAAGGATATTCCACTAATTTCATGGAGTATAGAAGTCAAAGCTTTAACCAACTGAGTATAAGAGAATATATGATGACTTTGCAAATGGATTTTAAATCGCCCGTGCAAAGAATAATTCACTTAGCAGATCATTTCCACAATTTAATAAGAAATGAATACATAGGATCATTCACCATGAATGTGATAATCCACATAGGCATGATTATTCAAATGAATAATAAAGAATGGAATAACGAAGAAGAAATCACCATGCATGCGATAAATAGCACATACATGTTATTCAAATGAATAATAAAGAATGGAACCGGTAAATGCGTAATCCATGCAGACGTGATGTTCCAGCCGAGAATAATAAAAAGCGGGCAAGGGTTAAATACTTTCTAAGTCGATATACTATATATCGACTTACAATTGGGTCATTGAACTTTTTTTTCTTACGGTCGACTCACTAAACTCGATTTTTCTAACAAAAGTTAAAAAAGCAGATTAGACTCGTTTATTTATTAACGGAAAAGCAATTTGAGTTGTCAAAAAAAAGCCTATGTGGCGATAAGTATCTGACGATAAGCGATGATGATGTGGATTTGTAAGAAAAAATTTATGAAAAAATGGAAAAAAATATATTTTAAAGTATAATATAAATTTAAAAAATTAGCCAAAAAAAAGAAAAAAACATAAAAAAAATTAAAAAAAATGCAATTTTTTTAAGAAAATGAAAACGCAGTTTTTTTTAATAAAAATTAAAAAAGCGCAGTTTGTTTTTCTTAAAAAAAAAATAAAAAAAGCAGTTTTTAAGAAGAAAAAAAAATTGCGTTATTTTATTTTTTAATAAAAACTGCCTTTTTATTTTTTTAAGAAAAATAGATTGCGTTTTAAAAATAAAATAAAATAATTGCTTTATTTTTCTTAAAAAACTGCTTTTTTTAAAACAAAAATAAAATCATTTTTTTAAAAAAGAAAAAATAATTGCGTTATTTTCTTTAAAAAACTATTTTTAACAAAAATAAAAGCATTTTTAAAAAAAATAAAATAATTGCTTTATTTATTTTTTAAAACACTATTTTTAATTTTTAAAAAAAAATAAAGCTGCGCTTTTTTATTTTATTTAAAAAAAAAATTGCGCTTTTTTAAGAAAAAAAAAAGGTGTATATTTTATTTTTTAATAAAAGTTTGATTTTTTTAAAAAAGTAAACTTCTTTTTTTAATTTTATTAAAAAAATGCATTTTATTTTCTTAATAAAAAGCTGTGTTTTTTAAATAAAAAAAAACAAATTTTTAAATAAAAAAACAAATTTTTTAATTAAAAAGTAGTTTTTATTAAAAAATTAGTTTTTTAAAGAAAAATAAAGCAATTATTTTGATTTTTAAAAAATGCTTTTATTTTTGCTAAAAATAAATAAATTAAAAAACAGTTTTTTTAAAAGAAAAATAAAGCAATTATTTTTGTTTTTTTTAAAAATATGCTTTTATTTTTTGTTTAAAAAAAAGCAATTTATTTTTTTAAAAAAAAGCAATTTTTTTTAAAAAAAATCAATTATTTTTGTTTTTTTTAAAAAACGCAGTTTATTTTTCTTAAAAAAAAGCAGTTTTTATTAAAAAAATAAAAAGGCGCAGTTTTTTTTTCTTCTTAAAAACTGCTTTTTTATTTTTTTTAAGAAAAATAAACTACGTTTTTTTATTAAAAAAATACGTTTTCATTTTCTTAAAAAAAACTGTGTTTTTTTATTTTCTTTTTTTTGGCTAATTTTTTAAATTTATATTATACTTTAAAATATTTTTGTCCCATTTGTTCCTAGAAATCCACATCATCACTGCCACGTTGCATACTAACTGCCACATAGGCTTTTTTTGACAACTCAGTCGTTTTTCGTTAACAGTCAAACGAGTTTAACAGTTTTTTTAACTTTTTGTTAGAAAAATTGAGTTTAGTGAGTTGACTGTAAGAAAAAAAGTTCAGTGACCCAGTTGTAAGTTGACATATAGTTCAGTGACTTATAAAGCATTTAACCCGAACGGAACCAGGTCATGCGTAAACCGCACAAACAGGATGTTCCAACAGAATAATAAAGGACAAAACCAGGTCGTGCGTAAACGCACAGACAGGATGTTGCAACAGAATAATAAACAATGGAATAACAGAAGAATTTCACCATGTATGCGGTACTTCGCATAGACAGGTTATTCCAACATAATGATAAAGAATGGAATAATAGCCCTTACTAGTATTGAAATAAAATAACTCTCTTCATGAATACGAAAGAATAATACCCTTTACTATAAAAGAAGAGTATTCCGACTGGTAGGACGATGATATTCTTGAAAAAAACTTATACTGTTTTTCTACGCTCAAAGCTTCTGAAAACTCTAAAGAAATACGCTCAAGATTATAGAAGAAGAATTCTCTAGTGTGATTTTCAATTCTAACTAAGCATCCTATTTATAGAAGAATAGAAAGGATACTATCTTTGCCTTTATGCAATAAAATATAATATATTCTATTTATAATCAAATAAAACAAAACTTTATAAAAGTATTACATTTTTTATATAAAAAGTTTTACTATACAATCACTATGCGAGGCACTATGCAACACTATGCATAATAAAACATAATATATTCTATTTATAGTCTAATAAAATAAATAATTTTATAAAAGTATTACATTTTATATAAAAAAAATTTACTATGCAAAATACTATGCATAATAGAATACAATATATTCTATTTATAGTCTAATAAAACAGATAACTTTATAAAAGTATTCTGTTTTATATAAAAAGCTTTTCTATTTTATTACATTAATAGTACTAATAAAACAAAATTTATCATCATTATTATAATTCACAATATTAATCGACCAGGTCGTTACCATGAAAGATGGGGCTTTCCAATAAGGATTTCTACCCATTGGCGCGCAATTAGGTAACCAAACCTCTCATTGACAGAACTTCTAGACATCGTTAATATTGCAAATAATAATATTAATAACTTTGTCATCTCAATTATTGATTATAAAATATTGACAATAATTGAATCAAATAACGTGAGATCTTATCGGCAATTCTTTGTAACAATAATTAAACAAAGCCGGTGACTTCTCACGTAAGCATCAATAATCGATAATGTGTGCTCTTATGCAACCACAGCGTATTCTTCGTACTTTTAACAAGGGTGTTTCAACGAGTTAACAGTAAAACTTACGTCGTTATTTTCATAAAGTATTTTGTTGTTTTCTCAATCAGGCAATAATTTCGTTGTAGGGTCCACCAATGATTATTAATGCGTTATCTGAGTATTCCTGTTAAAGCGAATATTCCCCAACCAATCGAATATTATATAACAACTTGCGTACTTTGAAAAATTTATAAATATTATCCACAACTATAACATTATATCCAATTCATTTCATAATATTCAAAAATGATATTTATAAAAATTCATCTTTATTCATAAAAGTTGGGGTCTTACAATTATTAAATGATTTAAATATTAAACAATTCTATTATCATTAATATTTAATTAATATTAAACTATTATTGAAACCATTGCCAAAATATTAAAGTTATTTATAATAACTCAAAATATTTTTAAAGTATTAATATATAGTACCCTTAAATGATTTTTAAAACATTTAAAATCATTTTTAATAATTATCATTAATATTAAAGTATTAATGTTTTATTTATAAAAATATTAAAAAGTCATTAAGTATAACTTAAAATATTTTAATTCATTTATATCATTTTAAATATTTAAAACCATTTTAAAAATATTTATTTAATGTAATTATAAAATAAATTTAATATCATTAATATTAAATTATTAATGAAATTATCAATTAAATATTAAAAGTTATGTTTTATAACTTAAAATATCTTTAAACACTTTATTTTCATTTAAAATGATTTTTATAATATTAAAATCATTTTTAAACTAATTATTTAATATAATTATTAAATAACTTTAATATCTTTAATATTAATTAATTAATGAAATTTACCTTTAAATATTAAAGGTTATATTTTATAACTTAAAATATTTTTAAATACCTTATTATTATTTAAAATGATTTTTAATATAATAAAATCATTTTTATTTATTTAATTCCTTTATTAAATAACTTAATGATCAATAATATTAATTTATTAGTGAAATTTATCACAAAATATTAAAAGTCATTAAAAATAACTTAAAATAATATCTTATATCATAATATAATTTTAAATGTTTTTCAAGTATTAAAATCATTTTAACTAATTTATTTAATATTATAATTAAATAAATTAAATACCATTAATATTTTAAAAATATTTAATATTTATGAAATATACTTAAAATAATGAAAAACTAATTTTTAAACTTGAAAATAATTTTTAATAATTTATTATGCATTTTAATAATTAAAACTAATATTTAGACTTTAAAATAATTTTTAATAATTTATTATGTATTTTTAATAATTAAAAACTAATTTTCTATAAATATTTAATAAAAATATAATTTTTATAATGAAACTGTCGCTAAGACCACCTATAGCGATAGAACCGTCGCTATAGATGTTCTTCGTGTTCTTCATGAAAACCCAGAACACCAAGTTAGTTTACTTAGTAAGCATGTTTGACCATGATTAATTCTCCGCACAAAGTTTTTCTGGACATGTTGTTGATCCAATCGTGTAGTGCTAATGCAAGACTACAAGATCCAACAACAAACATGATCATAATATGCATCAAATGAAAGATCTAAGCCAATGAAAACACTGTCAGAGCTATTCTTCATTTTCTAGGTTACGCAGAAATGAAGAACAGTTCGGATGGTCATATTTGGGCTTCCACTACTTGTGATATAAGTGTTGTTTTTGTGATCTAAAACTTCCAGCTTGTAGAAAACATGTGAGACTACAGATCCATTACAAAACATCACCATAACAACATCACATAATGAAGATACATGCCGGTCAAAGTCTGTCAGTTGTCATGTTCATCAGTTTTCTGGGTTACCCATAAAAATGATTTCTTGAATGTCTGACCTCCTTTGACTAGCCAAAAAATCCTATACACTTGATGTCTAGAGGCACTAAAAGCATGGATCAAGAGTTAAACTAACATACTATAATATGGTTTCAACAACAAACTCAAAACATCAAAAACCTGACAGATCTGGAGCCTTAAATATCTTGTCAAACACTGAAAACCCATTTCTGGGTTACCCAGAAATGGTCCGGTCATGGTCGGTCAACGACCTTTGACCAACAATATCTATCAATCTATGCTTGATCTGGTCCTCCTATGAGTTCCAGAACACAGATCTGATGACACACTACAAGTTCAAACATCAAAAACACAAAAATCCTTAACATCCAGAGATCTACAAGACCTGACATTCGGTTGTCAGATATCAAAACAAAATTTCCAGATTTTTGAAAACTTCAAATCCGAGCCTCTAGATGTTATGGATCTAACATCAAACAACCCACACAACTACAAAATAGTAAATAGACAACGCGAAAAAAACGTTATGGTTTCATTCAGAAAAATGTCGTGGTTAAGGGTGTCATCTATTTGACACCCTTACACAACGTTTTAAAAATGTTGTAGTTAAGCACATTACACAACGTTTTTTAAGAAAAAAACGTTGTAGATTTGTTTTCCATAAATTAGCAGATGCTTAAAAACGTTGTAGAAGGTATGATTCCACAACATTTTCTGGATAAAAATGTTGTAGTTTAATATATCAGACAACGTTTAGGCATATTTACACAACGTTTTTAAAATGTTGTAGATTAAAAAAAAAAGAAAAAAAAGTTGTGTTTCACCTATATTACCAATTAAAAATAATATTACTATCCATACATCTCAAATTGAAAATATACCAATTACAAAGAAAATTTGTTCATTAACTTCATTGTACAAACTTCTTAAAAAATGTTCCACTACAAACCTCCTTAAGCTCATCAACTTTTTGTTTCCTTAAGGAGTGCGAGAAGTCCAGCAGAATTTGCATATTTCTCTCAGCTTCTTCCTGCTCCAATTTTCTCTTTCTATGTGAAAGCAACGATAATAGTGTGTCCAGTTCCTTCACTGACACTTCACAACCCTGCCTAACAATCAAAAGAAAGCATAAGATTTTTTCCATGAAAGCTCAACTTAATATAATAGAATATATTGTGTGGTTGAATAATTGCATCTTTTCAGCATTAGAACAACACATAGGAAACAAATATCAATAACAATTAAATTGAAATTCGTAATGTACACTTCTGAGTTTCAATAGTCTTAAATGCATAGATCCTGTATGTTATCACAATGCTGAATGTCACCTCTGTTCCATAGTGTTTTGAAATCATAGGAAAGTCTTAATGCAATTCTTTTCAAGCTACACGAGGCACCAGACAAAAGGTCAATTTCCTCAAAGAAAATATTGATAAATGAATTAGCCACTAAAACTTGTACAAAAATAGAAAAAGAAATTAAGTACCAACAAATATTTTTGGATAATTTTAAATAATATAGGTGACTAACATAAGACAAGAAATCAACAGCTAAATCAAGGTGGCACTGCAACCAAAGATTTCGCATACATGTAGCTGAACCCCCCATTACCCAGCATTAGGTCCAACATGATTGTAGCAAGCTGGCAGCTGTGCAACATTCTTTAAAATGTTCAAATCATACAAATCCATATGTGGCTCGACCCGGAGATGGAAAACAACAATAAATATCAGATATTAACAAAAAGAATAGTAGAATACAGAAAAAAGTCAATTTGCAATTTGCATACGACAAAGCTATCTACAAATAGACGGAGGTGGTGGATCACGGTGTCGCATAGTAACTAAAGCTCATAAAGCATGATGGTACTAACTTGATCCATCAAAATATCTGATGCAGATAACGCAACTTGCTCTTTCAAAAACTGAACAACATGAAGTTTATATTACTACAGCAGAGGCAGGGGATACCATTATCCATATTCAATGCCATAGACAAAACTTACTTTTATAAACTTACTCATCAGCTTCAATAAACAAGTCGACTTTTGAGTTTTCTTTAAAGAGGTGACTCTAAAAAAAATAAACTGGAATATCTTTGTATTATTCTCCTTGCATTCTCAAGATGATAGTTATCTCAATGTGGACACCTAAATTAGGGAACATAGTAATAATAGTCTTTTATCTCAAGAAAATGAAAGTAGTTATGCTCGAAACAATTGCAATGTTCATTTCATGAAACTTCTTTAATTTCGTCTCATATTTAAAACATAAGAGACTAATACCTTCTCAAAACCTTGTGGCCCACCATAGTAAGGATCTGGTACTTCACTTTCATCATGCTTTTTATAATATAAGCACATTAATTTGACCTGTATGATCAAACTACACATTAAGGACTAGTAAAAATCAAAATGCACAACAATAGAACAACATTAATCCACAAACCTTCCCGTGGTGCTCATGTTTGTAGATGGTGTTAGTACAGTTTTTATTCCTTCCCAGGGCCGATCACGACGTTGTAGAGCTGTTGTCAAAGGGTTGTAAAAGCAAGGAACTTCAACTTGGGTCCATGCTTGCAAGAAAACAATGTCACTCATCAGAATCCTATCCTCAAAGGTGCACCTAGCAATTCCTCAAAGCTGGTGGGTTAATCAATTGGCTTTCCCCCATAAATAGAGATTGACAGAGATATATGACATTAAAATGAAGACTAAATTTTATCTCAGAATAAAATTAATGCTTAGGTAGATGATAATTTTCTATAGCTTGACAGTATTGCTGCTACAGAAATTTAAATAATACATGTACTTAGCTTGAACTTCAATATAGCAACTATTGGTTGTATAAAAATGCAAATGGAAGACTTGAGGAATGCTTCTCACTATAGGAAGTTGAATCAATTGATGCTTCGAGTCTTTGTAGAAATCTTCAACTCCATCATAGCTTAGCCAGCGGTCTCTTTGGCCCCAACATATTGCAGTTGGAACCTTCCAATTATCGTCCATGAGTGTCATTCACATTACCAGTTGGAGGTTAGAATCTTATAGTCAAAATGTGCCATAAACCAGAAGGGTCACCTTGAGGTACCTGTCAATAATTTGGACCCCTCTTCAGTCAAAACATCCCCGGTTGAATATGCACCAAATCTAGCTGTTGTATACTTATGAACCACATCAGGACCCCATGGGCCAAAACCTCTGCATTACTAAAAGTCCAACAAAGGCACGAGATTATGTGAGACAAATTTTATATAAATTAATATCATGAATGTTCCCAAAAGTTCCATTTCTACAGTTGCTAAGAGCATCAATTGATACCAATAATAAAATTTTGGACAAAAGGCCAGCCAACAATAATGAATGATCATGCCTACTTTATTAACAAATGCCAAATGAAGGTTTATTCCACAACAAATAAAATGTCCAGTATGTCAAATTAACACGCTGGAGAACAATCCTCGAACCAATTTTTAATTATGTGAAACAAAATATAAAATGGATACAAAATTCTAGATACCTACGAACCATAATAATTATTGATTCATAAGTCATAACGGTAAGTTGGTCTAACCAAAGAGTAACTAACAGTACCTTTGCTTGAGCTGAACCTGTGACACATAAAAATTGGTCTGCTTCAGGGCTCCAACAGCTACTACGAACTTGGTGACCTTCAAATGTTATTGACGAGCCACAACCTAATTATAGCACCTTCTCCACAGACTGTGGAGGTGGCAACGGAAGTAGCTCCTCCGTCAATAATAGCGACGTGTATTCAAATGGGAAATCTAAGATGTTAGAGGAAACTGAACAAGACACCGGAGTTGACGAGCTTTTGTCTATTCTGGGCTATAAAGTCCGGTCATCTGACATGACGGATGTTGCTCGGAAACTCGAGCACCTCGAAGAAGTGATGGGCCAAGCTCAACAAGATGGCCTTTCTCATCTCGCTTGCGATACCGTTCACTACAACCCATCCGATCTATCGTCTTGGCTCGAATCCATGATTTCTGAGCTCGACCCACCACCACCATGAATGAATCCATTTCTCGCCCACGTCGACGACTTGAGATGGGTCAAACTTTGGCGGCATTGCAGCAGAGATCGATAACTAGGGTTTTAGTTTTGTGAGCAAAATAAAGAGAGCAGAGAAAGACATAGCAAAGAAAGACATATAAGTCAGCTGTTTTAATTTTAAGTTTTGATTTAAGAGCTCTGAGTTTTTTACAAACATAACGGTTTTTTGTTAAAAATGTTATCTATTTAAAATCAAAAATTACTCTTATAAATAGATAACGTTTATTCATATGTATCTACAATGTTTTGTTAAAAAACGTTGTGAAAAAAATTACTACAACGTTTTTTATAAAAACGTTATCTTTTAAGTGTTATCTTTTTATAGTTTTGTACTGGTGCCAAATAATCATTATACACTATATATAACATGTTTAACACAAAAATTTTAACATCAAACAATAGATCAATGGTCAGATTCTTAGGTAGGGTTTATACCTTCTATGATCAAGTTCTTATTTCAAGGCTTCTGATTTGATATAGATGTTAGTGGGGCTTGATTTGGGAACTGAAATGCTACAAAATTTCGTGGGTTTTTGAAAGAGAGAGCTTAGTTGAGTGTTTGTGCTAAAATAGCTAATAAATGCAATCCTTTCTCTCTCAATCTATATATACTACTTATATACAATGTATTGGGCTGATATAGACTAATGTGCTTGAGATTTGAGTTGTTAAAGTTAATATGTTAGGTCAAGAGATAGCCAACCACTCCAATTTGTCTAGATTTGCAAGTAAACTTAATAAAAAAAATGTGACAAAGGGCATTTTAGTCTTTTGACTTGAGAAATTAATGGCATAATTGTAAACTTGGCAAACCCTCAGGGTTTAACCTTTACGGTTTAACCCTAAGGTTTAACACATAGCATTTGTAAGATCTAGCAATTAGGGTTGTACAAAAATAAAAAATAAAATAAAATAAAATAAAATTTTAGTTTCTAAAATTTGTAATTAGGGTTTTCTTAATTAGATTAGTTTTTTAATTACTTTCTATAGGAACATTAGGGTTTAATATTGCTAATTATAATTAACATTGCTAAATTAGCAATTATGGTTTACAATTTTGATAATTAGGGTTACCAAATTATAATTAGGGTTTCTAATTACCAAATTAGGGTTCTAGATATTAGGGTTTTAAATTACTAATTAGGTTTTCTATAATTAGCAATAAAATATACTATACATGATATTAATCACATTAACACAATTTCTGACTGATCACAAACTCCAGTTTAGGTTTCTAATTAGGGTTTCTAATTTCAGAAATTAGAGTTTTCTAAATATTAATTAGGGTTACTAATTTTAGAATTAGAGTTTCTAGCTAATTAGAGTTTCCAAAAATTAATAAAGGTTTTCATAATTAACATAGAATCCTATATAACACAACATAACTCAAATAACACAATCTAGCTGTTGTATACTTATGAACCAGATCAGGACCCCATGGGCCAAAACCTCTGCATTACTAAAAGTCCAACAAAGGCACGAGATTATGTGAGACAAATTTTATATAAATTAATATCATGAATGTTCCCAAAAGTTCTTTTTCTATAGTTGCTAAGAGCATCAATTGATACCAATAATAAAATTTTGGACAAAAGGCCAGCCAACAATAATGAATGATCATGCCTACTTTATTAACAAATGCCAAATGAAGGTTTATTCCACAACAAATAAAATGTCCAGTATGTCAAATTAACACGCTGGAGAATAATCCTCGAACCAATTTTTAATTATGTGAAACAAAATATAAAATGGATACAAAATTCTAGATACCTATGAACCATAATAATTATTGATTCATAAGTCATAACGGTAAGTTGGTCTAACCAAAGAGTAACTAACAGTACCTTTGCTTGAGCTGAACCTGTGACACATAAAAATTGGTCTGCTTCAGGGCTCCAACAGCTACTACGGACTTGGTGACCTTCAAATGTTATTGACGAGCCACAACCTAATTATAGCACCTTCTCCACAGACTGTGGAGGTGGCAACGGCAGTAGCTCCTCCGTCAATAATAGCGACGTGTATTCAAATGGGAAATCTAAGATGTTAGAGGAAACTGAACAAGACACCGGAGTTGACGAGCTTTTGGCTATTCTGGGCTATAAAGTCCGGTCATCTGACATGGCGGATGTTGCTCGGAAACTCGAGCACCTCGAAGAAGTGATGGGCCAAGCTCAACAAGATGGCCTTTCTCATCTCGCTTGCGATACCGTTCACTACAACCCATCTGATCTATCGTCTTGGCTCGAATCCATGATTTCTGAGCTCGACCCACCACCACCATGAATGAATCCATTTCTCGCCCACGTCGACGACTTGAGATGGGTCAAACTTTGGCGGCATTGCAGTAGAGATCGATAATTAGGGTTTTAGTTTTGTGAGCAAAATAAAGAGAGCAGAGAAAGACATAGCAAAGAAAGACATATAAGTCAACTGTTTTAATTTTAAGTTTTGATTTAAGAGCTCTGTGTTTTTTACAAACATAACGGTTTTTTGTTAAAAATGTTATCTATTTAAAATCAAAAATTACTCTTATAAATAGATAATGTTTATTCATATGTATCTACAATGTTTTGTTAAAAAACGTTGTGAAAAAAATTACTACAACGTTTTTTATAAAAACGTTATCTTTTAAGTGTTATCTTTTTATAGTTTTGTACTGGTGCCAAATAATCATTATACACTATATATAACATGTTTAACACAAAAATTTTAACATCAAACAATAGATCAATGGTCAGATTCTTAGGTAGGGTTTATACCTTCTATGATCAAGTTCTTATTTCAAGGCTTCTGATTTGATATAGATGTTAGTGGGGCTTGATTTGGGAACTGAAATGCTACAAAATTTTGTGGGTTTTTGAAAGAGAGAGCTTAGTTGAGTGTTTGTGCTAAAATGGCTAATAAATGCAATCCTTTCTCTCTCAATCTATATATACTACTTATATACAATGTATTGGGCTGATCTAGACTAATCTGCTGGAGATTTGAGTTGTTAAAGTCAATATGTTAGGACAAGAGTTAGTCAACCACTCGAATTTGTCTAGATTTGCAAGTAAACTTAATAAAAAAATGTGACAAAGGGCATTTTAGTCTTTTGGCTTGAGAAATTAATGGCATAATTGTAAACTTGGCAAACCCTCAGGGTTTAACCCTAAGGTTTAGCACATAACATTTGTAAGATCTAGCAATTAGGGTTGTACAAAAATAAAAAATAAAATAAAATAAAATAAAATTTTAGTTTCTAAAATTTGTAATTAGGGTTTTCTTAATTAGATTAGTTTTCTAATTACTTTCTACAGGAACATTAGGGTTTAATATCGCAAATTATAATTAACATTGCTAAATTTGCAATTATGGTTTACAATTTTGATAATTAGGGTTACCAAATTACAATTAGGGTTTCTAATTACCAAATTAGGGTTCTAGATATTAGGGTTTTAAATTACTAATTAGGTTTTCTATAATTAGCAATAAAATATACTATACATGATATTAATCACATTAACACATTTTCTGACTGATCACAAACTCCAGTGTAGTTTTCAAATTAGGGTTTCTAATTTCAGAAATTAGGGTTTTCTAAATATTAATTAGGGTTACTAATTTTAGAATTAGGGTTTCTAGCTAATTAGAGTTTCCAAAATTAATAAGGGTTTTCCTAATTAACTTAGAATCCTATATAACACAACATAACTCAAATAACACAATCACTACACCGTCTTGAACGCGTATTAACTTTTGAACTAGGGTTTAACCAATTAATATTAGGGTTTTGAAATTCTACACCATAATTGACCAACCATTATCAATACGTACTTACAGTACATATTTATAGTACTGAAAAATCAAAATATAATTAATATTATATTATTATTCTCATTCTTTACTCAAAATCCAAAATTAGGGTTTGGATTCCATATATGTTTTATTCTACATATATAACATTATTAATTAAGTTAAAAATAATTAACTTAATTAATCTAACATAAATTCATATAATAAAATAAATAGTTATTATAATAATTCTAAAAATTATTTCATATATTATTTAATTTATAATAATCTATAATTCTAAAATAAAATTATTTGTAATTATTCATGTAATAAATATATTTTTATTTTGCACATAAATACTTACGCTTTATCTTGTACAATCCTCATCTTTAAAAAAAAAAAATTATACGCTAAATTTCTGATTTAATTATATAGAAAATATCGGGTTGTTACACTTTTTATGGAACAGATTACAAATCTTAAAATATTACTGTTTTGTTCTACAAAAGAGTTATATTTAAGTTTTTTATAATTAATTTATGATATCCTAAAATTTAAATTTAAATTTATCTTTAAATTTAACAAGTTCTGAAGATGTTCGGCTCATAATGACTTATAAATGTGAAAATTATTAAAAAAAATATTAATAAAAAGAGGAGAAAAATAAAAGAATGACCAAAACAAATGGGTCCCATTGCTAGAATGCCCCACATGGGATGTACTGTGCTTCAATAACTTCATCTGGTTCCCTATATGGGCTTGTGCTTCAGTTGGTCCCCTTTTTGATTTAGCAGCCTCACGTGGGCAGTACATAATTACAGGACATTTAGCTTCCTTGCTAACAAACGGGTCCCATTGTTTATGTGATGCACTTGTACGATTGGGTATCCTCACGTTATACATATCGTGTTTTTTATGTGTGTTTAATTTCTGTTTTATAGAAACTTGAGTGGAAACGACATCCATGGGACCATACCTTCTTAACTTGGAACAGTTACCAGCCTAGAAATACTGTAAGATATATATATATATATATATATATATATATATATATATATATATATATATATATATATATATATATATTAGGCGTGATATTTTTTATTTTTTGGTAAGATACATTTAGGCTCTACTCACATGTAGAAGAATTAATTAGGCGCTTTATTTTTTCGTTAAAACCATTTGGGCTAGATTCAGTATTGTATCCATTTTAATCTTTAAAAGCTCGGATTGGTCCAGTGGATTGACCCATTGGATATTTTAATATCATTACTTTGACTTGTGATGATGAAAAATCATGACGGTTGACGAGGTTCTCGTCATGCATTAATGTGGATGGGATCATGGCCATGCGTGATGAAAAGCAATGGCCAAAAGCGGTGGATAAACCTTATACTGATCAGGTGAGCCCATCCAGTCGGAGGAGGTGTCGGTGATAGTGGGTGGCTTGATAATCCAAGCGAGGATAGTATAACATATGAGGAAGCCCTCATTATAGAGTGCGTTCTCACATATATTGATTATTCATATTCTCCCATACACACAATGGCCGAAATTATTATCTCTCTCAATACACTGTAACCCATACATTCCTCCATTTTTAACTTTGTGAACACATTCTAATTCTCACGCTTTGAAGCTATCCCACAGCCGGAACCGTAAATCGAGCTTTGATGTTATTTGTGTTTCTTGTCGCGAGGATCGGGGACGTCTTACGTGATTGGGGCGTGGAGAAAGATCTGGCGTTAACATTGGTATTTAGAAGGAGGCGCTTTGAGTTCTAGTGTCATTAAAATTTTCAATCACAATCGTTTAACCTACTTTGGAAGATGATGAGGGTAGGGATGGTACACGGAAGGGCGGCGATGGTACATTGGCTCGTCGTTGCCTTGTGTTTGGTGAAGGATCGTCTGGGTCCTTCAAGAGTGCTTTCGAAACCACGGCTAAGCATAATTCGGGGATCTCCGTCAGAAGATTCTGGCGGGGCGAACGAAGATTGGTTTTCGATGCGAATGAGGAGCGAGATCATGGTCGAGGAGCGGTGGAAGGCTCACTGACCAAGATTTATCATAGAAGTAGCCGGAGGTTAGAGCGCCAAGTTGGCAAAGATGGCGGACGAAGCGAGATAGAGCCGTGGCGGTCTGTTAAAGCAAAGAGAAGATATAGTCGAAGCAGATGCTTGGTGCGGCGGGTGCGGAACGAAGCATCTAGCCATGATCAATCTGAAAGACGAAGTGGGCATAAGGAGGAGACTCGGCGAAAAAGGGTAAGGGCCAAAAGCGTTCCCAGCGCGTGTTTCTAGGTATCATTCTCGAAGTAGGAGGAGATCGAGAAGCGAGAACTCCATGGCCTCGAAGAAGGCGATAATGGTAGATTACCTCTCAAAGATCGAGATGATTATCAACAAAGGAAGCGGTCGAAGGAGGTCGTGCAGAAGTCCGGGTAATGGACTATCAGCGTGATCATTCTCACCACAAGGAAAGAGTTGTGTACCAAGCGGATCAAGAAGTCCCTCAGGGATGATGGGATCGGCGGAGGAGGAGGTCGATCCTCTCGGAGACATAATGTTGTTCATGAGAAGAGGTTTCCCCACGACTGAAGGCGTTGATTTTCTAGTAAAGGAGCTTAAAGAGCTCAAAAAGCAATGGCCGAGGTCCAAGCGGTGAAGGGCGCTCCAGGAAAGAAAGCATCCCTTTTTCCTCGAGATATTCTCAAGGAAAAGCGGATATCACTAAAAATTGCCTCGCATGGAAAGTTACGATGGGGCAGGGGACCCTTATGACCATAGCGGTGTTAAATGGCTAATGGACTATTAAGACTTCACCGGCGTAGCAAGTGCCACACCTTTATTACGACGCTAAGAAAAGATGCGAGGCGGTGGTTGGGAACTTTGCCTTGATTCCATATCCTCGTGGACCGAACTTTGTGATAAGTTCCATGCCCGTTCGAGAACAGCAGAAGAAGAGGAAAGCCTACGGGTTCTTTGGCATAGATCCGGTGGTTTACCGGTGAATCTTTGGGCGATATGTAAAGAGGTTCGAGAGAAGCGATCGGTCGGTGTCCGATCTTAATGATCTCAGTACGTAGGTTTGTTCGAATGGATTGGATCTAGTAAAGTCTCGAAAAGTTGGTGAAGAAGTTGATGTTCAATCATCCAAGAAGAGCTTGGCGAAGCCTTTGACAAAGCGAAGGCTACATCGTTGTGGAAGAAGCTATGAACGACTGAAACATCCTCTTTGGTCGGGGAAAGAGTCGGTGGCTCTAAGCCCGAAGTTGAACAGAGGAGAACGGGGGGGTATAATGATCGGACAGAGGGCAGTTCGAAAAAGTACAATAATTCCTGGCGGCAAGGAAGCAGTCATCCCTCCATTCCGGCCCCGAAGGTGAATAAGATCTACACCAAACTAAACACTGATAGATCGATAATTTTGGATCAAATCAGAAACCAACCTTTCTTTGAGCCACCCGTGATAATTTACAAAGGCTGGGTAGGGTAACTCTCGTAAGTATTGTGGCTATCATCGGTCACGGCTAGCCCACGACACTAACGAGTGTTGCAATTTGAAAGACTTTGTGGAAGGAAGATTAAAGGCGGCTTGTTTAGTGCGGTATGTGGCCGTAAATAATCGTGAGCGTTAACCGTCTTTATTCGAGGGCCAGTTCGAGGGCTCGAAGATCGCGCCAAGGCATGTTATCGATGTGATAACCGATGGGTCCGCAGGGAAGTTGATAGGGAGGAAGAGAAGGGCTTACGGATTGGTCATGACCGTGATGGATGCTCCTCGAAAGCGGATAGACCATTCCGGGATCATCATATCATTTCCGACGCCGACTATCCTTGAGCCCATCGAGCCGCATGAGGGGCCTTGGTGATCACAATGAAAGTGAAGCACGGTGGACATGAAGCATGATGATAGATAATGGATCTTGATTGGATATCCTGTATGCCCATGCCTATCGGAGGATGCACCTTGATGGGCGAAAATGGAGGTCGGCGAGAAGCTCCTTTTATACGGCCAAAGAATGATCCTGTCAAAGTTGCGGGCACTATTGAACTCCGGTTATCTACCTGACAAAGACCCAATGAGTCAAAATAGTATGTAAATTCTATGTTGTGCACGTTGATTGATTCACAACGCTTATCTTTGGGAAGACCTACTTTTACTTCTCTCCAATTTGTGACCTCCATCCCTCATTTCAAAATCAAGTTCCCCACGGCTCATGGAGTAGGAGAGGTGGCGGGGGACTTGGATCTAGCCAAACGATGCTCTGGGAATCTTTGTTATTTCCTCCGAGTGAGGGTCAACAAACAAAAAGCGGTGATGACAATTGAGATCGAGCCTTTTACCGAAAGTAGTTACGAGCCAGATGGTGATTCTGCGGGAGGAGCGGAAGAGGTCGAATTGATCCTTGGAAAGTCGGACAAGGCCAGTGAAGATCGGTTCAGTCTACCAGAACCTCTTGGACAAATCTCATAGAACTCTTCTGCTGCTCTTATGCGAGATATTTTTGCATGGGAACCAAGGACATGCACAGAGTTAGTCGGAAGATAGCCGAAGCATAGCACGAATGTAGATCCCTTGAAGAAGCGGTTCGGCGAGAAAAAGCGGATCTTTTTTGCGCTGAGCGACGAAAATCATTGATCGAGGAAATAGCAAAATTTGTTGGGCTGCCGAGCTTTATATATGAGATTGATTATCCCGAATGGATGGCTAATGTGGTGTTGGTGCAGAAGCAGAATGGAAAATGGCGGGTTATCACCAAATATCCATGTGTAAAGAGGACATCCCAAAGACTGCATTTATTACACTCCGTTCGGTGTACGCCTACAAAAAGATGACTTTTGGCCTTATAAATCTTTGGAGCCACTTAGGAGAATGATGAACTTCATCTTCGATGGCGGTAGGAAGGAACATGGAGGTATACATTGATGACATGATCGTGAAAAGCATGCATGCGTTGAGTCATTTAGACGATCTAGAGGAATGCTTTCGACCGTCGGTCATCGTCAACTAAGGCTTAATCCGGCCAAGTGCACTTTCGGCCTCGGTGCGAGGAAAGTTTACGGGTTATCTTGTTAGTCGAAAGGGGTATCGAGGCCAATCGAGAGAAGATTCAGGCCATTCTTAACATGAAGACTCCTCGGTCATTAAAAAGGCGTCCAACATCGTGGCGGGATTGCGGCATTAAGGAGGTTAAATCGCCAAATCTGCGAGAGAGGTGCCTTCCTTTCTTTGATACATTGAAAGGGTAGAAGAATGCGAAGGCGTTCGATGGACTTTAGAGTGTGAAGGCGCCTTCCGAGCATAAAGGCGTATCTTTTCTTGGCTCCTTTATTGGTGAAACCCATTCAGCCAGAGACCTTATATATCGTGTCTGGCGGCAAGTTCGTTAGCGGTTGGAGTAGTCTTTGGTTCGGAGATCGATGGAAGGCGACATCCGATCTATTATGTCGATCACGTCTGCGAGATCTTTGAAACCGGTATCCAAATGTTGAGAAATTTGCCTTCGCCTTGATAATTGCTAGTAAGAAGCTTGGCGATATTTTCAAGGTCGACTCCTGGTTGTCTACACGGATCAGCCATTGAAGAAGGTGATGGGCAAGCCAGAAGTTTCAGGAAGGTTAGCGGCGTAGAAAATGGAGTTGTCACAATTTTTCATCGAATACCATCCACGAACCGCTATGAAAGGCCAAGCTTTGGCCGATTTCATAATAGAATGTTCGTTCACCAAAGCGAATGCCGAGTTAGGAAAGTTGAATCGTCCGTCGAAAGCGATTCTGAGTTCTTCAACAGAGCGAGAATGTTTGGACTCTATATGCGAGATGGTTCCTCTACCCTAAGCTGTTAGTGGGGCGAGGAATTATCTTGACAAGTCCGGACGGGTTCAAAGTTCAACGAGCCATCGATTTGGATTTAAAGCGACAAACAACGGTTTAGAGTATGAAGCGGTGCTAGCGGGTGTTCGATTGATAAAGAGTCTAGAGGTCCGGAACCTTATCATCTCTGATGACTCTCGGTTGGTTGTCAAGCGACTATCGAGGGGACTATGAAGCTCGTGGAAATCGGATGATCAAGTATTTGGGAGTTAAAGGACCGACTTGATATTTTCGCCGCAGACGAATTTGAGGGCATAGAAGCGTAATGACAATTCTATCGCCGATGTATTGTCAAAATTGGCTACTACGGATGCGAGATGTTTTTAACGGATCGATTTACTTGGAAGTTTACGCAACAATAGAGTGTTGACATGAAGCGATGATGTGTATCGAAGCGATCTAAGCTATTTGGATGACCCGTACATCGAGTATTTGGCGGATGGCGTCCTTCCTTCCGGATCGAGATGTTAGCAAAGAAGATCAAATACAAGAGCGCCAACTTTGTTCTTATTGATGGGGATCTTTATCGATTGGCCTTTTCTTCACCATTCTTTGAAGTGCTGGTCCCATCGAGGCGGAATATGCTCTTGGGGAAGTTCACGAGGGCATTTGCGGTGATCATATGGTCGCTAAATCTTTGGCTTACAAAGTACTTGACAAGGATACTATTGGCCTACAATTTTCAAGGAAGCTACAGAGTATGTCAAAAAATGTGAAAAGTGCCAACTCAGCGGTCCGATCCCATCGACCACCGGAAGAGCTATACTCGATTTTATCTCCTATACCCTCATTTGTCTAGGGGTAGATATATTGGGTCCATTGCCTAAAGCTAAAGGTCGAGTTAGCTTTGTCATAGTTGCTTATTGATTACATGACTAAGTGGGTAGGCGAAGCCACTTGGTTAATTACAGACGAGCAAGAATGTTTGAAGTTCATAAAAGAGTCCGTAATGTTTCGCCGGGATCCCTAGAGTATTAATATCGGACAACGGACGCCGATTAAATGGGATCAAAATTTGAAGCATTTTTAAAGGAGTTGGGGATTGAAGATAAAAGACTTGGTGGCTCATCCACGGTCAAATGGCAAGTTGAGGTGACCAACGGAATGATTGCTCTTGAAGCAGGATCAAGCCTTGAGACTAGATGAAGCTAAAGGAAGATGGCGGAGGAGCTGCTTGGCGTGTTGTGGGCTTACGGACCGCACCAAGGACTACCATCTGGGATTCACCCTTCGGTGGCCTATGGTGCGATGCCTTAGTCCTCGTCGAAATCGGATCTCAAGTCTTGGTCGGTCAATACAAAGAAATATACAATGACGAAGGATCAAGGCCAATTTGGATCTGCTAGAAGAAGTTAGAGAGGTTGCTTTCTACTTAAATTGGTACGCTTATCAACGAAGAGTAGCTAAGCATTATAACAAAGGAGTCAAGATTTCGTAGATTCGAAGTAGGAGACTTCGTCCTCGAGTAAGCAGAAGCTTCTACACCTCAAAACACGGAAAGTTAATGCCAAATGGGAAGGACCATATGAGGTGATCGAAGTATCCCAACGGGCACTTAGGTTAAGGGCATTAGATGGTTCGAAATCAAAAACACTTGGCACTTATTTGGCGGGGCTTGGAAATACTTTCAATAAAGATCAAGTTAACTCATCTAAGAATGCGTATATTATTGTTCATTATCAATAAAAAGACACTTTTTCACTATTGGTCTTGGTCTATTTTGTCCTATGGTCACTATGGTGTAAGGAGGAATGGTAGGACTTCTTTGGCCATTCGATGGCGACCCATTTGTCGATTCTACCCGAGTGGTAGGCGAAGGATCCTATATTGATTTTACCGGGTGGTAAATCAATGGTCACTATTAGTCCCTGGTCCTATTTTGTCCTATGGTCACTATGGTGTAAGGAGGAATGGTAGGACTTCTTCGGCCATTCGATGGCGACCCATTTGTCGTTCTACCGAGTGGTGAGCGAAGGATCCTATATTGATTTTACCAGGGTGGTAA
Organism: Panax ginseng; assembly: GCA_020205605.1. NCBI lineage: Eukaryota > Viridiplantae > Streptophyta > Magnoliopsida > Apiales > Araliaceae > Panax > Panax ginseng. Next base: position 80,672,617 of record CM035143.1, on the reverse strand, counting down.
ATCAATGGTCCCTATTGGTCTTGGTCCTATTTTGTCCTATGGTCACTATGGTGTAAGGAGGAATGGTAGGACTTGCTGGCCATTCGATGGCAGCCCATTTGTCGTTCTACCCCGAGTGGTAGACGAAGGATCCTATATTGATTTTACCAGGGTGGTAAATCAATGGTCACTATTGGTCCTGGTCCTATTTTGTCCTATGGTCACTATGGTGTAAGGAGGAATGGTAGGACTTGCTGGCCATTCGATGGCAGCCCATTTGTCGTTCTACCCCGAGTGGTAGACGGAGGATCCTATATTGATTTTACCAGGGTGGTAAATCAATGGTCACAATTGGTCCTTATATCTTGGTTTTCATATAATTGTTTCACCCGAGTGGTAAACAAATGACCGATCTCACACTTCGGGCAGATGAGTATGTGGTACTTTATTTTATTTAAGTGTTGAGTTCGGAATGCCTCGTTCTTTAACATCACTTTATCTGTTATATGACATGCTTAATTGTTAATTAACAATTTGAGTTAAATCCCCGAAGTGTTTGAATTCAGTCCTTTCTGTTCAGTTAAGATAAATTTTTACATAAGTCAGAATGAAAGCAGGAAGAACACCTAGGCACCACCTTCGTCTTCGGAGTTGAGTAGAGTTGGGTCCAGTTGAGCAGCAGACAGTTTTTCTTTGCCTCTCTCTCGGCAGTCTTCGTAGCCTTCCGAGTAAACTTTCATGATCTCGACGTTAAGCTCGTCCGAGTCTCTATATTCTGCCTGTATCTGCTTTCTGAGCTCTTCGGTCAGAAGAGGACCCCTTCCCTCAAGATCCTTTATTTTAAGACGAAGCTTGTGGCGTTTGTTCTTGTGTCTCCGTCCTTCATCCTGGGCCTTTGATTGAGCCTCGCCAAGTTGAATAGCCAGACTTGGTTGGTAGAAAAACTCCTCATTTTTGCCCTCAACCAGCGGTTTTCTTCGACTAAGTGAAGCGTCAGATCGGTTAAAGTTTGTTGGCTAGCTTGAGGCGGGCCAACCTATCTCTTGTGGCCCTTACGTCGTCGTCGACGCGTCCTCAAATCCATCTTAGCTCTATCCAAGTCTCGTTGGAGGCCATCGATGACTTGAAGAGAGTCTTCTCGATCGGCCCTTTCTCGAGCCAAGGTCGATCTCAGCATATTGATCTCTTGTCGCATGAAATCTTCCTCGGCTTCCCCATTTATGTGTCTTGGGCGCAAAGCGTCCAAAACGACATTAACTCGCATATGTTCTAATAAGCGATTACTCAAGCCAAGTATCCGGATATACAATTAGGACGAGAAAAGGCAGAAAAATAAAGGAATGATTATTTACCTTAGCCAAATAGGTCATCCCTTCATCGAGCAAATTCCGTCCGTGTGTGATAAGCCCGAACCTATGATCGTCGGCGTTCTTACGAAGGCCCGAATAGGTCGAAGCGGAAAATTAGCATTAAATCTAGGCCATATAGTCGGAGATCCCACGGCCTCGGCATGATATACGACACGAAGGACACGCTTTCGTTCTGGCGAAGGTCTTGACCTTTCGGGAAGGAGGCTGGTTGCTCGAGAGGAGTAGGTTCGAGTTCGCGTCTACGGTCTCGGGAGAGGAGATTTGTTTGATTTGGGTTCTTGTAGAGGAGTGGCCGTCTGAGCTTAGGTGGGTGGTGTCGGTGTTCGTTTCCTCTTCTGGATAGGGTTTGGACATCTTCATCTCGATCACCTTCTTCGCTTAATCTGTATTTCTACAAAGTGATGCGAAGGGGGGTATGATCGAAGATTGGGGCACCCTAAGCTCTTCGGCGGTCAAAGGCGTTATCTTGCTTCTCAGCTTTTTGGTGCGGAGGATGCTTCTTCGATCAGGACGATCGAGTAGGCCTCCTCGTCGGGTGACGGACGTGGTGGTTGGCTCGATTACAGGGTAACCGGAAGGGGTTGGAAAGGTGTTGTTACGGGTTTTTGATCGCCTCCTCTTACGGCGGCGGAGAGTCTCTTCAAAGCAGGAACCTCTTGACCACGGTTCGTCGATTTGGAATTCATCTGTATATGTTTTCGGGATTGGTTCGGCTTGGGAGGCGACCTGCCTGCTGAGTTTCAACGACTTAGAAGGCTTCCCGGACAAAAAATCTTGAGCTCTTTTATCTCTAAAGAGCTCGGTTTGATCAAAGATTTGCGTACCAACCAATACAACTCGTGTTAGAATCCACATCATAAAAGCATTTTCAAAAAATTTCGTATACATATAAAATAGACCGATACTTACATTTATGGTCGTATAACCATGCTTGCCGAGAGAGTCCGTACTTCCACTCCTCCTTGGGGAAATTGTCAAAAGTTCCATCATTTCCATTTCTCTTTCTTGAAATGTCTCCAAAATCGTGAGAGATCTTCTCGTCGGTGGCCCGATTCGGTAGAGAGAAGAGATTTGGGGCCTTTGACGTAGAACCATTTTTCATGCCACCCTTGTTGCTCGAAGGCGTGTTTACCAATGACGCCTCTCGAACTTCTCTCCCGACGGAGAATGCTTGCTAATGGCCTTGAACCCTTCTCCCTAGATTGTACTATTTTGTATATCGTAAAGAAGGAGTCAGAGGAGAGCTCCACGCCCAATTCATGGCGGAGAGGGCCACGAAGGCCAAGATGTGAATGTCTGAGTTCGGTATTAGTTGAGCAAACCCCACCCCGAAACCCCAGCGGAGGTTACTATAAAGATATCGCAGAGAGAAGCAACCCCCTTCTCCAAGAGGGTCACGAGGAAGTAGTCCAACCTCGGCGTTGCTACATCTTCTCACTCGGATCTAGGAACCCTAGCATTGCGTGGGTATCCAGGGATGTGGTATCGGACCGAATTCTCTTGATTCGACCTCTGTGACGATCGAGGAGTGTTGGCGTGCGAGAATCGCTCGATATTCCTATAGTATTCTGGAGGGGTTTTGGGATTTATGGGGGGGAGGTTCTTATCGATTCGACACTTTTGGGTTCAGTGTCGAGGCTCCTTCATGAGCAGCGGTGGTAGGGTTTGGTGGAACAACAGTGAGTGGGGTTACCAATATGGGAGAACCTTGTACAGAATCCTGGGAAGCCATTGTTGATTATTTGCGAAAGAAAGGAGAAAGTTCAGAAAGTCAGAGAGTTCAGAAGGCGCTCGAAATTCAAATGAGCAGGTAAAACTGTCAAAGTTGATAAAGTTACCTTTTATACTGACGGTTACACGGTGTTCAAGGCTGGCTCATTAAATGCTATTGATGATTTGGAATTTGAATGGGAAGGGTCCGGTTCCGGGTCCATGTATCTATTAAATAGGGTTTTTCTGATTTGGGCCTCCATCCTCTTCTCCTTTTATTTCGTGAATAACGATTGGATACACTTCAATTATATCTCACTATGGACCTTTATTAAATTATCTTAGGCCATTCATAGTTTTCTATTAAACATTCTGTTTAACAAAAAAACTAGGGGCAATGTTAGGTCGTGATATTTCCTATTTTTGGGCGGGTACATTGGGCTACTCACATGAAGAATCCATTGGGCCTTTATTTTTTCGTTAAAACCATTGGGCCCGATTCTAGTATTATATCCGTTTTAATCTTTAAAAGCTAAGGTCGGTCAATGGATTGACCCATTGGATATTTTAATATCTGTTACTTTGACTTGTGATGATGAAAAAGCATGACGGGTTGACCAAGGTTCTGCCATGCATTAATGTGGATGGGATCATAGCCGGCTGGCGGTAGAAAACAGTGGCCAAAAGCAGTGGATACACCTTATACAATCGGCAGAGCCCATCAGGTCAGAGGAGGTGTCAGGTGATAGTGGGTATGTAATAATCCAAGCGAGGATAGTATAACATAGCAAGGAAGGCCTCGTGATATGAAGTGCGTTCTCACATATATTGATTATTCATATTCTCCCATCCCACACACATATGGCGAGAATTATTATCTCTCTCAATACACTAGACCATACATTCCTCCATTTTTAACTTTGTGAACACATTCTAATTCTCACGCTTTGAGCTATCCCCAAGAACCGCCGTCAAGCTTTTCGTGTTATTTGTGTGTTTCTTATGCGAGGATCGGGGCGTCTTACGTGATTGGGACGTGGAGAAAGATCCTGGCGTTAACAATATATATATTCAATCATCTTATTGAGATTACTGTTGAAGCTAGAATGTAGATGTAGGATTGGTAGGTCTGTTTTATGGCCAATTCTAAGCTGAAACCAATTTTTTTTAGTAGTTTATTTTCGTTAGTTATCTTGAATAACAGTGCAAGCATAACTAAAATCCTTAAGTGGCTGATTTTGACATTAGGGAGGTGTTATCTCTTATGCTTTTTTTAAAAAAATTTAATTTATTTATTTTTTATAGATAAAGAACTCTTCTTTATCAAGCAGCACCAAGTTTATTCTGTGTAAAAGGTCAAACTACTTGTTATGTAAATGTATTTATAACATGCTATATAATCTATTGATATGTTATCTTCCTATTCTTATTCCTTTGTTGTATATAGCTGCAGTGATTTTGTTCTTACTAAGATTAAAATTTGTCTTTACTAGGATGTTTTGTTATACAGCATGATGTTGTTGCCAACAAAGTTACTGCTTGTAGAGCATTCTCCCAAAGAAAATAAATTTTCTACTTCGGTTTTCCAATGTGAGTTTTAATATATGAATTGAAAGTATGACTATGGTTATCTTACAGGTGGGTCTTCCTGGGATAGGTACGACTCTTTTAGGAAAGGCTATAGCGGGCGAAGCTGAAGTGCCCTTTATATGTTGTTCTGCAAGTGAGTTTGTAGAACTGTACTCTGGCATGGGAGCTTCCCGTGTTCGAGATCTCTTTGTCCGGGAAAAGAAAGAGGCTCCATCAATTATATTTATTGACGAGGTTAGAATTCTCTCTTACTCCTACAAAAACATATCACATATGTACATATTTCTTCCTTTGGTGGTTTTCAAGAAAGATTGGGTTTTTTTGGGTGCGGGTTGGGGTGGGGGCAGCATATTCTTGGATGATTCTCAGCCTGCTTTATCATTCTTTGCAGATAGATGTTGTAGCAAAGAGCCATGACTGTAAATTTTGCATTGCTAGTAATGATGAGCGAGAACAAACTTTGAACCAACTGCTCATTGTAAGCTATCTGAGAATATATAGTTGCATCCTGAAAATTGTGGTATGTCTGGATGTAGTTCATGCGTTTACAATTAAACTGCAGGACATGGATGGTTTTGACAGTAACTCAGCAGTGATTGTTCTTGGAGTAACTAATCGATCAGATGTTTTAGACCCTGCACTTTGCCGACCTAGAAGATTTGATCGTGTGGTTATGGTTTGTGCTTTTTATTGGAGTATCCTCTCTAAATTTTGAAACCTACATTAAAGCAAGTCACCTCCCGCCTTAAGTGCTTTATAATTTTTTCAGAATTGACTTGCATGATTTGGCTTTCTAGGTGGAAAAACCTGATAGGATTGGAAGAGAAGCTATTTTGAAAGTACGTGTTTCTAAGAAGGAGATTCCACTAGGAGAGAATGTAGATCTTGTTGATATTGATTCTATGACCACTGGTTTCACTGGGTAATTTTCCTTCTGTCTAGATTTAGTGAGATACGTAAAAAATTTGTTTTAAGTTTTTTTTAGTTAAAACACTTCAGAAAAGAGTTCTGGATTCTGGATGTTGTGCAGGGCAGAGCTTGCAAATTTAGTGAATGAAGCTGCCTTGTTGGCTGGAAGACAGAATAAAGATGTTGTGGAGAAAATAGATTTTATTGAAGCTATGGAGCGCTCAATAGCTGTAATTCTCTCTCTCCCCTCTCCATGTGTCTCTTTTTCTCCCCGCCCTTTTTTGTTTGCAGGTTTTAGTAGAAATACCATATATATTTGTGCAAGCTGTGGTATATGGTGTTATAGTTTATTCAATGATTGGATTTGAATGGACAGTGGCAAAATTCTTTTGGTACTTATTCTTCATGTATGCCACTTTATTATACTTCACCTTTTATGGCATGATGACTGTGGATGTGACTCCCAACAACAACATTGCTTCCATTATAGTTGCTTCCTTTTATGGAATATGGAATTTATTTTCAGGATTTGTAGTCCCCAAACTGTAAGTTGTTAAAAATTCCATTAATTAATAACAAAAAAAATCCAATAACTATATACATATATATATATATGTACACACACACACACACGGCGGCTATAACTACGGTTTTGTCCGTCGCTATAGCATAGAAAGTTGGTTTTCAATACTATAGCGACGGAAAAAATCGTCGCCATAGCTGGTTCGTTTTTAGTTCGTTGCCTACGGTTCGTTAGAGAGAGTCGGGCATATATATATATATATATATATATATATATATATATATATATATATATATATAGCTTGACTCTCTATATGAATCATCATTTTATACACAAATATAAATCATTAGAAGCAAACTAACATTTTTATGTTTCATCATTTTTTGAAATTTTTTATCAACAGAGGATGCCTATGTGGTGGAGATGGTATTACTGGGCATGTCCCCAGTTTCATGGACCCTGTATGGATTGCTTGCTTCCCAGTTTGGAGACGTAAAGGACATGCTCGATGATACAAATGCTAGCATCGATGAATTCTTGAAATATTATTTTGGCTTCCATCACATGAAAATAGTTCATGCACATGTTTATGTATTTGAGTATTAATTACTTGCATTCTTCTATTGGTAAGGTTGAGTTTGTTGCTCAGTTCTGCTAGTGTTGTTGTAATAACACGATGATTTTATTTAAAGGGTTTGAATTTATTGGTCATCATCTTGGTGTAATCTTTTTTCTTATTTCTAGATCTATAATTTTATATTTAGTTTTTCATTTAGTCACAACAAATAATTTTGTCACTATTAATAACTCTTCCTGTGACGAGATGTATCGTCGCCATAAGTATTCAATTAGTGACATTGAAAAATGTGTCTCAAAAAGTAACTCTTTGATTACAAATTATTTTGTAATATTATTTAAAATATGAAATGAAAACGACATAATTGTCATGTTAAATATATTATTAGGTGATGAATTGTTTTGTCGTCATTTATTTTTGGTGACGATAAACACAATAACATGACGAAAGAATAATAATAAATATGATAATATTATTGTCATTAAAATTAGAAGATTTAAATAGAGCAACATATTTTCGTCACTAAAATAATATCATTTAATGACGAAAAAAAATTTTCATCATTTAATGCACTAAGTTTTGATGACAAAACATAATATAGAGTGACGAAAGTCTCATTCAAATAGTGACGCTATTAACGTCACTAAAAGTAATTAATTATAGTGACAATGATGTAAATCGTCACCATAAGTTAAAACATTTTGTGACGACATCAAATATTGTCAAATAAACCTAATACCACGATCATACGGTGACGATCTATGTGACGATTAACAATCGTCACCAAATGTTTTAGTGACAAAAAATGAATTTTATGTATCAAATTTTAGCGTCATTTTTTGTGAGATTTCTTGTAGTGGTTGTTGGTATGATTATGACCAGGGATTATTCGGTATGATCATGACCATTGGTGAAAACACGAATATCCTTGGCCCGTAGTGCATGAATAATTCGTGGTTGTGATACTATTTATTGAGCCGAGTCTCAGCGATAAAATTGATGATAAACTCTTAAATCATAGAAGAGAGTAGATATTATGCTTTACTTGACTCTTCTAATGGATTGCTTATTGCGCTGCAGTTAAACTTGATGTTTATTGTATTTTATCAGTTTAACACTGTTGAAGGCTAACGATAATTTATTCTGCATTATCTTAGTCATAATATTTCTTATTGCGCTAGTTGAGCTAACCCTTATGTTTTCATTGTTCTCTTCAGGAAATGAGAACGTCACTGGGACTAGTCGGGGAATGGAGTGACGATCCGAGATGGTGGATATAGTAGTCCACACTATTTTATAAAATAGTGTGATAATAATTGTAATAAGGACTCCTTTTTGAGTTTGAATACTGTCTTTTAGACAATATTCGTGTAAAAACTCTCAGCTACATTTTATCGTATTGTATAAAAGAAGTTTGTATTTTATTCTTGTACCATATATTTGGCAACTCAAGATGGGTGATGTATACCTATTTTGGGGGCGTCACATCAACACTCGGTGATAACCCCGAGGCACTCAGTTCCCAAACCCGGAGATAACCCCGGGAGGACATGCACACCTCAAAGACAACCCTGAGGACATTCAACACTTGCAACATTCTAATCTCAGAGATAACCCTGAGCAACGACTGCTAAATCAGCCTAGAACCGGAGATAACCCCAGAGGGGAAAAATCATCATTTTGCCACCTCGATCCCACAATCGCCCCGTCTCAACATTTCAACATACATGCTACACAGAAGTGTCCTACAAGAACTAAAGCTCCAATCCCGAGTGACTAATACACAAGATAACACACCGGATATAATTTGAAGCCTGAAGACCTGGGCATGGACCCATCTTCTTGACTTCGTACAACTCTTATCCTATGTCCTTGTGTATCTCTCGACAATTGCATGCCATAAAAGGTCTTATACACCTCGATCAGATGCCCAGATTAAAGTTTTGAAGGTTCGAGCGGACAACACGTTGCACGAGTGCATGTACTTTGAGACGGCGTGGCCCGTGGAGCCCGAGGCACCCCGGGCAACCACAAGTACGTCTGCGGCTACCGCAGGTACACCTGCGCCTCCCCCCCTCTTTAAATAGAGGGCTTGGGGTGGCCATTTTAAAGAAGGAAAAAGCAAGGAATCTCTATCCAATTTGCTCTGTACACACTATAAATTGAGTGCTTTCTCATTTCAAACACTTGTGAGCTTATATTTGGATACTTTTTATTGGTGGGAACCGTGTGTTCATCCATTTGAAGCTATTGGAGTCTTCTTTGGCAGTCCAATGTAAGCCTTCTTACATTACTTAAAGCCCTTTCCTCACTTCTTGCACACACTATTATTCACGTTGAGAGTCGCGTGTATGTGTATGCCCGGACCGTCGGTCCGTGGTTTATTGCTTATATATATATATATATATATATATATATATATATTATCGAGTTATCTTGATTGAGCCTGAATATAATATTCGGAGCATTTATTGCTTTTATTTATATATATATATATATAAATACTTATATATATATATTTACAGTTTATATATATATATATATATATATATATAATTATTTATAACTTTCATACAAATTGCTACATCATGTGAGCCTAGGAATCATGTGATCACAGATTCAGTCTATTGAATCTAGATTCAGTTCCCGTGATGGACATTTTTAGCTGTACATGGCTTGTAAATTATTCACGGTGTTTGACTTTCTTTAGATGGATCTCATGCCGACAAGGAATTCGGCACTACTTTTTATCTTATTTTCTCGAAGATACTTCGCATCTCGAAAATAAAAGCAATCAAGCCGAATACATAATAAAATGGAAGTATCAAATGTAATGACCCCAAAATTCATACAATTTAATTCTCAACTTCGGCCGTTAACAATACATTCAACCTCTAATTTTACAGCATTAAATGATAATACAACCATTGAAATTTACGGAATAGTTAAATTTTCTATTACAAACTATTCTCGTTCCCAAAACCTTCAACCTTTACATCTAACTATTTCAGAATCATTTTAATACTACAAAATTGTACATCGCAAAACGATATTACAATTCAACATTAATACATTATTCGGAATCTTAAACATGTTTCAAATAATAATAACACAACCAAAGTGTAGAAATCTTCAAGTATCACATCTGATTTATGTCTTTCAAGTAACACATAACTTTACCTTGAATCTTGAACCTGCAAAAATTCTTATTTGCAAGGTTGAGCTCGACTACCAAAGAAAATTTAATAGCTTTTCATGCATCACATGTACATAATAACATGCTCAATATATAACATACATGTTGCTGTTCATATAACAAGTATAAAGATTGAGTTCCTTACTCAATCATCAAGCTTTAATCAATCAACGTGGTCATAAATTGACTTTAACATTTCATACTTTCAACATATATATAACACATTATGCTTTATGCAATAAAGATTTAAAACAGTTAATCATCAAGTTCACATAGCAAATAGGAACTGAAAGACTTGCCTAATTCGTAGTTTATGAACTATGACTTAACTGCTTATCGCTTATCTGCACTTCGTCTATTCCTACATAGTTATATCATTATTCACATTAACTATTAGTCACATAGTAACGCATAGTAGCTATAATGTAAACTTTACTCTACATCTCATAACCCTTTTTATTAATCAATACACAATGTACTAACATCCTTTTTCCAACATAACACTCATTTCTAGTTCAACTTGTTATTTTGGTACAAGTATTACATTACCATTTACATTTCATAAATTCCAAGTGTTGACTTCACAACACTTGTCTAACATTCATTGTGTATACTAAGTTATCACATAACACGTTTGTAACTTACTAATCATTCTCATAACTTTGAATTTATCAATTAAATATCACGGTTCTATTTTAACCTTCTTATTATATGTTTGACACATTATCATAACCTTAGACCAAGTGGTGATGCTACTCAAAATCTGTAGCAGCAGCAGAAGTCTCTACCTCAGATCAGTGTATGGCGCAAATCATAGCATTTTTAGCCTTGGCATCGGTAGCAATTGCTTTATTTGTCTTGTGAGATGTAACCGTAAAGGTTGTGAACAATAACCGACTTTATCCCAACTAACACGAATTTCACCCACAAAATAGTGAAATTAACATATACAATTGATATAGAACTATCACAAATATGTTTGCTAACATATTCCCCAACATTGAACAATTTATCAACAATTGTACAAGTTTAATTTCCTCAAATTCCATATTTTCATACAAAACTTCATTTTTGAGTTCCTTAGATAAAAATTATCACTGTAATCTCAATTCTTCACCAAATCACTTCGTTCTAACTACGTTTTCCTCATTTCTTAATGAACTAGCATAAACAAGCCTCAATTTACAGTTTATTAAACTAATTGACCATCATAATTGGTACTTCCACAAGCCAAAAGCAAAAATATACATTGTCAAAAGTTTTCTTTCTTTTTGAACGAAATTAACATAATAATCATTGTCTAGACACTAGTTCTAGCATCACAACACATATAACCACCATAATTCAGTTACATACAACAATTTAAAAGAAATAGAATTCACAGAACTTAAAACTTCATGTCATAAAAACTCATATATATATATATATATAATAAGATTAGGGAAAATACCTTCAAACTTGCTAAGATAATCCTTGCCAATCAACTGAAATTGCTTAGGAAATTCTAAGGTTTTCTCTCAAATTTCTCTCAATTCTCTCTTAGCTTCTCTCTGAAATTCTCAGTTTAGCAAATAACCAAGCTAATAATCCAGTATACGTAAAACAAAATAAAACTGATATGACCTTAACTCACATATTAAGTATATCAGTTACATACTAAACAAACATATAGATTATAAACACCTTTTATTTATTAATTAATTAATTTTATTTAGATTTTTTAAATTTAAAAAAATTAAAAACCAAAAGCCATAAGGCTTTGTTTAGCAAAACTCTTTAAAATTTAAAGACTTAATATTTTAAGCCTTGTTTGGCAACCAACTAAATTAAACTCTATTAATTTATTTTAATAAACAATTTAGTTTATAATTTATAATCACATATTATTTATTTGAATTTCCATATCCAATAATAATCAAATAAATTAATTACACATACTATATTTAAAAATAAATATTCTACTTAAACAAATATCACAAAATTATAATCTCATTATAATTTTTATTTAATAACTTATCATACCATCTTAAATTATTAAATTGAAACAACCATATAACATCTCATGTTATATTAAAACTCTCTAAATTATAAATTAATTTGATTTAGAATATTATCTAGTCATAAATTTTTACTAATAATAACCACATCAATAAAATATTTATTTCATTTAATAAATATTTTAAATTACAATTACTAAAATCTTGGATTATCACATTCTTCCTCTCTTACAAAGATTACATCCCCGAGAATCGAAAATATAGATTAAACAAATAACTCGAGAGGTACTATTAAACCTCACTTTCCCAACATATGAATATATATTTCTCTTTACACCGGATCACATATTTCAAAATATGCAGCACATACATATACATACTCAAACTCAAAACATCTCGTAATAAGAATTTTAATTATTAAATTCCTATTTTAATAACTTATAAAAATTCGGGTTGTCACATCCTTCCCCCTTATAAGGATTCCGTCCTCGGAATCAACGAAACCTCCCTTACTCGGTTTTCACCAAATCTCTTTTCAAAATTTATCGTTGAATATCTTCAACACATTACTTTAATATAGGTTTTATATTTCCTACCCCCACCATTCTTGATAATAAATTATTGTAAGTTTTATTTCATAACTTTCACTTGAACTCAATTATATTTTGAGTATTATATATTCTTTAACCCATTCATTTCCTTTTCTAAGGATCGTTATCATAAACACTCAGAATATTGCATTCACCCATTCTTCTAAGAATTTCGTCCTCGAAATTTTAACTTACTAATCGTTCATTCTATTTATCAAAATAGATTCTATGTTAATATCTATTTATTCATTAGGTTCTGCAACCAAATTCTTTCTCTAAGGATCTTTTTAAGATCATCATATTCATCACCACTTCCTCTTCTAAGAGTTTCACATTTCTCTTCTTTCTAGAATTTCATTTCTTTCTTGAAATTATTATGTTTTGCTTAATTTTCTCATCTTTTCCACTTTCACCTTTCAGAATAATAAGAATCTTCCACAATTGCTCAATAATTGGGAAGCGGTATGAATAACAAGAACTTAAAAGATTCCAAATCTTGCTGAGGGGTCACAAGACCGTAAACTCTTCACTAGGTTTATTAGTGCTTCAACTCAATCCTTCACACTACAAACTAGAGTATTTATTATTCACAAAGACTGAAAACACCCTCCACACGTACACTAGGTGGCCAACCTATTATACAACTACGTTGGGCCGCAACGTAGTGTTTTATAACGACTATATGTGTTACGCTCAGAACCATTGTCAAACATGTCCCCTTATAGGGTTGTTCACCTCAGCTTTTCAACATCTGAATCCGCACCAAAATAATTTGGTTTGGCATAACTTTTCAATAAATGAATTTCCATAAAACTTTTTTGAAAATGAAAGCTCATGGTCTATATGACTCCTCAACGTGATTTGAATAATTTAACTCTTGTGAGTGATGTTTTGGGTAGCATGTGGTGATGAGTATGAAGGGTGTAAGGTGTAAGGTAAATTTAGGGGACGAAATTTTTAAAAGAATGGGTGAATGTAATAACCCCATAATTTAGATATTTATTAAAATCTTAAAAGATTGAATTAAGGTTAAATATTAAACCTAGACAGAAAATAAGTGTATGGATTTGACATTTTTGGAAATGAATTTTGTGAATTTAAAAACTTTTGGGAAAGGTTTACAGTGTTAAGGGTATAAATGTATAGGTTCTTTGTGTATGGACATATATGTGTACAGTATGTGGTTAAGAGTCAAGGGTTGACCAGATAAATTATATCAGTCACAAACTCTAATAATATATTAAGAACCTCGACGTTCAGTTAGAAAACCCTAACGATTGTTAAGAAACCCTATTACCAGTTCTGGAAACCCTAGTTTTAGTTTTGGGAATCCAAAACCCTAATTCGGAATATTAAAACCCTAATTGGGAAGTTTGAAAATAAGTATAAGATTTTTATGTTATTGATTTTATATTTAATTAGGGATAGCCCTAATTGATTATTAGAAAACCATAATTGTTCAGCTGAAAACCATAATGTACAATTATGGAACCTAAATGATATATTAGCAATTTTAATTAAGGAAATATGAACCCTAATTAGCAAGCTTGAATGTGATTAGTAAACTCTAATGTAATTAGGAAACCCTATTTATATTTTTCAAATCTTTATTTTCTATTTTTAGAACCTAATTAGAAAAGCCTAGAATTTCAATTTGTGTAATCTTAGGGTTAAACCCTAAGGGTCAAACCCTGAGGGTTAAAACCTAAGGGTTATGACAAGTTACCTTTATGCCATTTGCTTTACAAGTCCAATGACCAAACTACCCTTTTTAATATTTTAATGAGGTAGAGTATAGATCTAGCCCTAGTAAGTGGTTGGTGACTAACCCTAAGCTATGCCATGTGCCTATATACTAAAAATCTCAGCCAACTTGCTATAATAGATTGATTAAATCAAAAATCAAAAATCAAAAGTAAGTAAAGTAACTTACTTTACTTCTCATACTTGCCAAGTCCATTCACTCTCTCTCATCCGAAATTTTAGAGTGAAATTGAGTGAGAAACAAAACCAATGTCAGCCTTTAACTTGCCAAGAACAAACATCAAAGTCAGAATCAAGATCAAGCTCAAAAAGGAGGTATAAACCCTAAATTTGAAAATCTTTGTATTTGATGTTTGATGTTGTTAATGATTGGTTAGATATGTGTTAGAGGGTGTTATTTAGTGATCTGGGTTGTTAGATCCTAGATCCATAACACCTAGATGCTCGAAATTGAAGATTTCAAAAATCTGAAAAAAGTTGAAAAAGTTGTCTGACAGCCTAATGTCAGGGCTTCTAGATCCATGTGTGTTAGGTGTTATGTGTGTTTTATGTTATAGATCTGTAGTATGCCAGGTGGACTATGATTTGGAACTGAAATCAGGATCATATCATGTTTAGATTTCAAGTTATGAACGGGCAAACCTAGTTGACAGATCACTGAATGATTTTCTGGGCAACCCAGAAAACCAAAATGTTTGACAAGCTTTTCAAGGCCATGAATCTTTCTGTTGTTAACTATTTTGGCCATGTTGTAGTTATAGTTATTTAAACTGACATGTAGGCTACACGATCATGCCTTTAGATCACTTAGATCCATAACAAAATCAAATATAATTAAGGTCAAACTAGAGTTGATCGCCTGGTTTGTTGAAATTCTGGAAAACCCAGATTCATGATGAACAAGGTCTCTGACATGGTTTGACCATGCCAGATCTGGTTCATGTGTTGTTGTTAGAGCGATATGATGTTATATAACTGTACAATGACATGTGAACTACATGTTCGAACTCTTAGATCATATATACAACACCTAGAATCGAAGTTCCAGAGCACCAAAGTAGTACCCTTGTAACTGCTTGAGTTTCTGGGCAACCCAGAAACTCAAGAACACGCTTGACAACATATTTTGTAGCTTAGATCTCACAGGTTTGTTATGTGTTGGCAATGAAAGTTGTTTGGACTTGTAGTGTGACATTAATACTACAACATTTACACCCTAGCAAGCCGGAAATCATAAAGACCAAAGATCTAGCCTTGGTCAAACATAGCACCCTGTAAACTGCCTTTGAATGTCTGGGTTTGGCACAAGAACACCTATAGCGACGGGTCTGTCGCTATAGGGCCCTTTAGTGACATTTTATTTATGGAAAATAATTACTTTATTTAATAAATAGATAAAAATAGTTTTTAATTATTAAAATTACATAATAAATTCCTAAAAATTATTTTAAAGCCTGAAAAATAGTTTTTAATTATTCTGAATATATTTCATAAATATTTAATATTTTGGAATAATAATGGTATTTAATTTATTTAATTATAATATTAAGTAAATTACTTAAAAATGATTTTAATACATGAAAAATCATGAAAATTATATTATGGTATATGAAAATATTTTAAGTTATTTTTGATGACTTTTAATATTTTGTGATGAATTTCATTAATTAATTAATATTATTCAGTAATTAATTTATTTACTAAAAGTATTAAATAAATTATGGAAAAATAGAATTAATGATTTATAAATCATATAAAATGATTTAAGCTGTTATAAAAATATTTTAAGTTATAAAATATAACTTTTGATATTTTGTCATGAAAAACATTAATATTTAATATTAATGGCAATTATCGGATAATGGATTTAAAGTTTTAAAAATCATATAAATATGATTTTAAGGTATTAAAAATACTTTGAATAATTATAAATATATTATAATATTATGTTATGATTTTCATTAATATTTAGTATTAAATAAATATTAATGATAATGGAATAAAGTGGTATTTAAATCATATAAATATGATGTTAATGATTAAAAATTCATAATAAATGATAATAAGTACTTGAAAATTATTATGAGCCTATGAAAATTATTTTGACTGATATTAAAATTATCTGAGATAATTGTTAAGTGTTAGGTAGAGTTTAATTGAACTTAAACTCGATGATTATCCGACTAGACCGTCAGGATGTAAGGATTTTGTCGAACGCGACTCAGACTGTCAAAGTTTGACTTGAGGTTAGGTCTTATGTATGTTATAGACTGATAGGCTTATGTGATAATGTGTTTAGGTTATTTTATACTGTGATGATATTATTCTAACTTGGAAAATTGATATTATTAATATTAGGTCTTCAGATAAAGCTAAGTTATGTTTCCTAATGATAATCCACCAATCAGGAAAGTTTCTTATACTCACTTATTGTGAAAGTTTTTCTTGAACTGTTCTTTGAACGTGTGATTAATCATTGTTGATTACATCACGTCTATGAATTGTTGAATTGCACTTTGTGCTTATTGCATGTGTTTATCAGGTATGAAAGGTTGATCACCTTCATTACCATTCGGTCCAGATATAATTGATATGTTCATGTTTAATGTTCATTCAGCTATGAAAATTTATCCATGTTAATTCACAATTATATTATTGAATGTTAGCCAGCTATTATTCAAAATCTTTCCATCATGATATATCCTTAAATTATTGAACTTCAACTTGATGGGCAAACTTGTTGTTAACCCTTGGTATATCATGATAAACATTGCAGATTAAGGCGAATACGTCGGATACAAGAAAAAGTCAAAGCCAAGTTTAGCTTGGGAATATGTGTGCAACTAGCTTTGTAACAATATTATATTATTATAACATTGTATGTTAGATACGATATTGATTCAGGTTTTAAGTAAGGTTCTCGACCTTGGGGATATTGTGTAATATTTAATGTATAAACAATTTATGTTTATATCTTCCGCAATAGTTAGAACTAGTGTACCAGATTCGTGGTGATTTAGGACAAGAATTTAGGGGCGCTATAACATTTGATCAGCTTTCTGGAAATATGCGACACGTTCAAGTACAATGGGGTGTCGGATGAATAGTCAGACTTTGTTTGTTCCCATTCAATCTGTGGGACAAGGCGAAGAGTTGGTTACACTCTCTACCATCGGGTTCAATAACGACATGGGATGACCTGGCTTAGAAGTTTCTAGCTAAATTTTTCCCGCCAGCGAAGACTAAAAAGATGAGAAACGAGATTACCATGTTTGATCAGCAATATGGGGAGTCATTGTATGACGCATGGGAAAGATATAAAGAATTGCTCAGAAAATTCCCACATCACAGATTGCCTAAGTGGTTGAAGATGAACACATTTTACAACAGACTACATAGGAATCTCAGGACTAGTATTGATGCAGCGTCAGGGGTGAGCTTTTATGGCAAAGAATTATGAAGAGGCATTATCAGTTGATAGAGACAATGGGAGCTAACAACTACCAGTGGCCCACGACAAGAATGACATAACTTACGGTAGCTGGTGTGTGAGACCCTGAATTTTATGAAATAAAAGTATTCAATTTTTCTATTTTGGTAAATAGTTAAATTGATAAAAGTATAAAGTTAAGGATAATATGTGAATTTTTTTTTTGCAAAGTAAGCAAGTTGATATAAAATATTCGTTGTGTCGGGGAATATTCGATTAGTCGGGGAATATTCTTTTTGTCGGGGAATATCCGTACGAAGGTAAAATCATTGGTGGACCGCACAACGGAATTATTGTCAGATTGAGAAAATGACAAAAAATATTTTTATAAAAATAACGGCGGAAGTTTTACCGTTAACTGTTGAAACACCCGGTGTTAAAAATACAGTAATACGCGTGGTTGCATAGTAGCACACGATATTGATTATTGATGCTTACGTGATAAGTCACTCAGTTTTGTTTTATTAGTATTATTAATGTAATAAAAAAGAAAATATTTTTATATAAAACAGAATACTTTTATAAAGTTATTCGTTTTATTAGGCTAATAGTAAAATCTTTTTATATAAAAATGTAATACTTTTATAAAGTTATCTATTTTATTAGACAATAATTAGAATATATTATATTTTATTATGCATAGTATTTGCATAGTGCTCAAGATAGTGTTTACATAGTAAAATCTTTTATAAAGTTATTCATTTTATTAGATTATAAATAGAATATATTATATTTTATTTAAAAGATTTTTTCTTTAAATATGGACCGCCGATTAAAGTAAATCAATCTGGACCGTTCATGAGTTAGTTACTACGCAGATCCATTTTTTATAAATAGAAGCTCATTCCTTCATTATTTCTTTTAATTCACTAAAAAACTCTAGAGAGATAAACTATAGAGAGAAAGAAGAAAAGTATTCTTCTACTTCACAACTCATATATCCGAAAGATCTTCTTCTTAAGGTAGGGATATTATTTCTTTTGTATTCATGAAGAGAACTTCATTATTCCATTCATTATTATTACATTGAATAACTCAGATACGCTGTGAGCTACCCTATACTTGGTGAAATTCTTTCATTATTTTATTTTTATTATTTCATTTGGAACATCACGTCTCGTGAGTTTTACGCATGGGACTTGGTTTCGTCTTTATTATTCTCATTGGAACATCCTATCATGCGCTTTTATATGGGACTCGGTTCCGTATTTATTATTCTGTTGGAATATTACATTCGTGCGCTTTTTACGATGGACTGGTTCCGTCTTTACTATTCTCATTTGGAATATCCATGCATGCATTTTATTTGGACCGGTTCCGATTTATTATTATTCATTGGGAATAACTCGCTCATGCGGTCTCTATCGCATGCATGGTGAATCCTTCTATTATTCCATTCTTTATTATTCTGTTGGAATAACCTGTCTATGTGGATTACCACATGCATGATGAATGATCCTTTGTATTTCATTCCTTGTTAAATTGTGGAAATGATCTGTTAACGTGGATTATGATGAAAGTCATAATAAAAACATTGGACTAATGAAAATCATGGGTATATGTGGTATTAGTAAGTGTTATGATGAGTTATGTTGGTTATTATGTGAAAACATGAAAGTTTCTTAGAAATCACAAAGGGTTGAAAAAAAATTAGATTTTGGTGAAAATGGAACATGAAATTCAATTGACCATATCTCCTATTATATTTCGAATTTTTGAGTGTGGTCAAGTTCTAGAGTTAGGTCTATGAGTTTTGTAACTTATCCAAGTGGAATCACTGGAAAAGGTGTTGTAGATTTTTGTGTGGACTGATTTTAGCAAAGTACGAAAAACTGCAAAATATGAAAAAGGCTTCTGCCACGATTTTAAAAGGGTTGTTTCGGCCACTTAATTTGTGAGAAAAGTTCTGGCCTTTTGGGACATAAAAGTATATGGTATAAAGTACCTCATGTCCAAAAATGAGCTCATTCCGACTTAAAATGAGCAAGTTATGATCATTTCAATATTTAGGTTTTTTCGACGAAAAAAGCTATAACCGGAGTTCTATAACTCCGATAACCATGAAATTTAAACTGGAAGCTCACGTTAACATGTGTAAGATCCTGCCAAGATTTGGGAATTTCTGGAGTTAACCGTGAGGTAGCTAATTTCTTAAGGAATTAATTAGAAATTGATTTTTGAAAAATAGTAAATGAATTTTAAAAATGTCAAGAAAAATATATGTTCAATATGGGACTATATTATGCTAAATCCCAAAAAAGAATAATGTTTGGGACTGATTTGGTATTTTTCATGAAAATAATTTAGTTACGAACATATGAATTAAATATGTTATGTGAAGTTGAATAATTGGTAAATAGGATTTTATGGCTTGAAAATCCTATATAAGGTATATGCAGATTTTTTTGATGAGGGATTTGATCATTGATTATGAAATCTTATGAGTATGACATTTTTGAATGATTAAATGCATTATTTGATAAAGTGTAAACAATTGAAATAAATTATTTATAAGTTTAAGAAATGATTAAAATATTGTTATAATATTAATGATATTAGATTATGAGATTATTAAGTGATTGATAATGTTTGGATAAATTTAAAGTCTTTAATATTTATCCTTGATTTAGTTTGACTAATGCTTATAATACTGTCATCATCCTTATGCTTATATTATGTTGAAAGTCATCTGTGGCCTATAGTGCATAGATGGACTTGGTATGATTATGACCAGGGATTATTCGGTATAATCATGACCGTAATATTATAAATGATGTGGAAAAAGTCATCATTGGCCCGTAGTGCATTGATGGACAGTTTTTGGTATGATTATGGATATGGATTCTCTTCGGCCAAGGGTGCAAAGATGAATTATTTTATAGCATGATCAGGACCATTGATAAAAACACGATTATCTTTGGCCCGTAGTGCATGGATAATTCGTGGTTGTGATACTAATGAAAAAGTCCTCATTGGCCCGTAGTGCATTGATGGACAGTTTTTGGTATGATTATGGCTATGGATTCTCTTCGGCCAAGGGTGCAAAGATGAATTTTTTTATGGCATGATCAGGACCGTTGATGAAAACACGATTATTTTTTGCCCGTAGTTCATGGATAATTCGTGGTCATGATACTAAAGAATATCCTTGGCCTGTAGTGCAGGGATGATTCGATAATGTGGATTATTTATTGAGCTGAGTCTCAGCAATGAAATATTAATTCATGGATGTAATAATAATGAATATCTTTGGTCAGTAGCAAAAGATGATTTAATGATTACGAAAGGTGAATTGTGATTTGGTATAACCATGATTTTTGATGTTTCAGGTGAAGACAGGTGATGAAAATTATCTTCGTCCTGGGTGCGAAGAGGAATTTAGAATCAAAATTGTGATTATGAGTTATTCAATGATCGTGGATGGGAATTGTTGATTGATGTTACAGGGATAAAACATTATTGGTGGACTTTTAACATAGAGAAGATAATAGACCTTATGGTCTATTTGACTCTTCTAATGGATTACTTGTTCCGCTGCAACTATGGTTGAAAAGTTTTATCATCTACCATATGTTCTAAATCTCTGATTTATTATTGATGAAAGCTATTGATAATTTAATTATCTTTAGTCATGATATTCTTTACTGGGCTAGTTGTACTCACCCTTTCTGCTTCACAATTCCTTTCAGGTAATAAGAGCGTTGCCGGGTCGAGCGGGGATAATAGGGGAATAGAAAAGTGGTCTCTAGCTGTGGAGGTTCTCCCTAAACAGTATAGAAAAGTGTGTTGTATTCTATACAACATTTAGTAGTTATATTTGGTGAATCAAATAGGGTGAGGTGAACCCAACTTTGGAAGCGTGTTTTGCCACTATCATACAAGATGTCTAATGACATACAACCTCGTGTTATCATAAGACAGGGTTGTACGCATCCACTTGCTGAGTATATCTACGGGCACTACCTATATAATCTTGGAGTTTATTTGAAATATAATATTCACTTGGAAACAATGGAGATAGTTATATGTCAAGAGAAGACTCACCATTGGAAAGAAGAGGATAGTAATCTTCTCATTTTTCTTTGGGGTCTATTGGGTCAACCAAGGATAATTCTGTGGCCATATGATATCTATTATAACCTAGACGCATGGCCTCCCATGTACAAAGGTTTCCTTGAGCACTTCCCAAAGATTTTAATTTCTAAAATAGTTTTTGACTATACTTTTATGTAAAGTATCATTGTAAGGTTGTGGTCGAGGTACCATAAGATTTACATACATTTGTATTAAAACTCATAGTTAACTGTGGTCGTATTCTATACGACAGCTCAACAGTTGTATAAATGAAGTTGTATTTGAATTTTGTACCATGTATCTGGCGACTCAGAATGGGTGATGTATACCTAATTTTGGGGGCGTCAAATGGTGTGTTAGAGGTAGATGGAGTTAAGGTAATAACAGTGCAGATTTTAGCTCTCTCTAAGAAGTTTGACGTTTGGTCAGGGGGACAGACACCTCAAGTTGCAGTAATTTATGAATTATGCGCGGGTGAACATCTGACAGATCAATGTTCAATCAACCCAGATTCAGTACAATTGGTGGGTAGTTACAACAGAATTCCACAGAATACGTACCAGAATACTTACAATCACAGGAATAGGAATCATCTGAATTTTTCATGGAATAATAATTAGAATCAACAATTTCCACGACCATCGTATCCCCCAGGATTTCAGAATCAACAACAACCAGCTCAACGTCAAGAGAGGAAATCAGATTTAGAGGAGTTACTATCAAAGTATATAATAAGCAACGAGGTAGCTTTGAAAAACCAAGCAATAGCCATTAAGAATTTAGAAAATCAGATTGGACAGATAACATTTGCATTGAATAACATGCCTCAAGGAACATTACCAAGTGATACAGAGAAAAATACGAAAGGTAATCACGAGCAATGTCAGGCAATTATGTTGAGAAGTGGAAAATAGCTTGAGGGTCAGAAAACAAAAAATATGGCTACAAAGGAGGTTGAGACAGATAGTGAAAATACAGTGGTTGAGGACAAATAGGGGGAAGAAAAACAAGTGGAAAAGAGCAAACTAGTTAACGAACCAGTTGTCTATCCTCCCCCACCTTTTCAGCAAAGAGTTCAAAAATAGAAACTAGATAAGCAGTTTGCAAAATTTTTAGACGTTTTTAAGAAACTTCATATTAACATCCCTTTCGCAGAAGCCTTAGAGCATATGCCAAGTTATGCAAAATTCATGAAAGGGATTTTGTCCAGGAAAAAGAAATTGGAGGATTTCAAAACAGTGGCATTAACAGAAGAGTGTAGTGCGATTTTACAGTGAAGTTGCCACCAAAGTTGAAAGATCCGGGGAGTTTCACGATTGGGAACATGTCATTGAACAAGTGTCTATGTGATTTGGGGGCAAGTGTGAACCTTATGCCGTTATCAATGTATATAGAATTGGGTTTGCCTGCTCCAAAGCCTATAAACATCTCATTGCAGTTGGCAGATAGGTCAGTCACGTACCCGAGAGGCATTGTGGAGGACATATTGGTAAAGGTTGACAAGTTCATATTCCCTACGGATTTCATAATTCTGGATTTTGAGGAAGATAAGAACATCCCAAATATCCTAGGGAGACCTTTCTTGGCTACTAGCAGGACACTCATCGACGTACAAAAAAGAGAGCTAACGATGAGGGTCCAAGATCAAGAAGTAAAATTTAATGTCTTCAAGGCCATGAAATTCCCTATGGATGAAGAAAAGTGTTTCACGATGGATATAATTGATCAGATAATCAGCGAAGACATGGGTAAGAGTTTGGTTAACGATCCATTGGAAACAACATTATTAGGAGATGAAGAATCAGATGATCCAGAATTTATGGACTACTTGCATATGCTAGACTCCTTACCACGCGCTAACAGATTCAGAACACCCTTTGAACCGTTGCACACGGATGAAAAAACCACAATAAGGGTAAAATCGTTATTGGAGGAACCACCTACTCTTGAACTTAAGCCACTCCCTAAATGTGACACCCCCAAATTCAAGTACTTGAAACCCGAACTCGGTGCTTCACGATACCATTTCTATGAGCAGAATAATACTAATAATAATAACAATAATATAAATAACAAACTTAATTTACATATATCAGAGTCTAATCCCAAGTACGCAACCTTTACTATAATTTCTTACATGATAGATAATATATAGCATTGCCTTAATACTGTCTAACTATTACAAAAGATACCATTACACATATTCAGTTTGCTTTCCTTTTTCACTTGTTCTTGTCTGAACCTTCAGGTTGATCACACTTAGCTAAAAACATTTAAATTAAGCAAGGATGAGCATTTGAGTGCCCAGTAATTAATAACAATTAGAAATATAATTAGCTGAAAGAAATAAATATTTTCTTTGTACATCACTTCTACAACGAATTTATAGTTGTGAAGTAAACTGAACCGATAATAACAGCATAACAATTCTATCTCAATTTTTTTTTAAAACTACGTATTGACTATATATATCGGTATTAGTCGACAGATTACGAACATTGTTTTTAGTTTTCGCTAAGGTTTAGCGTAACTTCATCTCGCAAACCGTCATAACTATGGGTGCACGCAGGATGATCTCGCTTAATATGCCCCTGTATTGATCAATACTATATTGCTAGAACGATATTATCGTTCATCCTTTGTCGCTTTGGCGCAAGATAAAAATTTTCCGTGATCGGGATGTTCATACCTAGTCCGAATCCGAACCAAAATAATTTGATGGATACAAAAGGTTTTATCATATTCAACGACATTTCAAAATTTGTGTCTAGTTGATCAAGTAGCTTTAGATTATTTTATATATATATATATATATATATATATATATATATATATATATATATATATCAACATTTAATTAAATACAATGATTATCCAAGTGGGGACACTTATATAACCATATTTCAAAATTAACTAATAAAATATATATTTGAATTACCATATACTAACATATTGATAAACAATGATCGGATATAGAATATATCACAATAGGTTAATAATATATAATAATAATATATACTCAAACTTCTTACTCATGTCCATCAGATAAAGGAAATGCAAAGGTAAGATATGCACTCGATGTAATCGCTTACTGATTCAGAATTTAGTTCTATCTTTATATAACACCTATCAAATAATAAGATCATTTGATCGATTAGAATAACATACTATAACACATAGCACTGCTTATTGCAGTCAGCACATAACCTAATCATATTGTCACATATGTTTAACAACCATGGAATCACAAATAAACACATATCTAATCAAATTATCTAAGTCCAGATCAATTTTCAAATATGCTTGTATTTAACGGTTTTATCGGGTAATTATCGAGTCTAAGACTCTATACTATAACTTAGTATCAGTCATATTATTTTTAAATGACTTAATATAATTTTAAAATATTTATTATAATTTATCATGAATTTTCAAATGTCGGAATCATTATTAAATGATTTAAATATTAAACAATTTTATTGTTCTTAATATTTAATTAATATTAAACTATTATCAAAACCATTGCCTAAATGTTAAATTTATTTATAATAACTCAAAATACTTTTAAAGTATTAATATTACACTTAAATGATTTTTAAAAGAATTAAAATCATTTTTCAATAATTATCATTAATATTAAAGTATTAATGTATTACTTATCAAAATATTAAAAGTCCTTAATCATAACTTAAAATATTTTTAATTCATTAATATCCTTATTAAATGTTTTTTTAAATAAAACCATTTTAAAACTATTTATTTAATATAATTATTAAATAAACTTAATATCATTTATTATTAAATTAATATCATTAATATTAAATTATTAATGAAATTATCCTTTAAATATTAAAAGTTATATTTTATAACTTAAAATATCTTTAAACACTTTATTTTCATTTTAAATTATTTTTATAATATTAAAATCATTTTTAAACTAATTTATTTAATATAATTATTAAATAATTCTAATATCATTAATAGTAAATAATTAATGAAATTTACCTTTAAATATGGAAAGTTATGTTTTATAACTTCAAATATTTTTAAACTATTTATTTTCATTTAAAATGATTTTTCTAATATTAAAATTATTTTTAAACTAATTTATTTAATATAATTATTAAATAAATTTAATATCATTTAATATTAAAATATTAATATTTTTTTCATGACAAAATATCAAAAGTTATATTTATAACTTAAAATACTTTTATAACCTTTAAATCATTTTTCTATAATTTTTAAATCATTAATTTATTTTTCATAATTTATTTAATATATTAAATAAATAACTTAATTATCATTAATATTAATTAATTAATGAAATTCATCACAAAATATTAAAAGTTATCAAAAATAACTTAAATTATTTTCTTATACCATAATATAATTTTAAATGATTTTTCATGTATTAAAATCATTTTTAAATAATTTATTTAATATTATAATTAAATAAATTAAATATTTTTAATATTCCAAAAATATTAAATATTTATGAAATATATTTAAAATAATTAAAATATAATTTTTGGACCTTAAAATAATTTTTAATAATTTATTTTGTAGTTTTTTATAATTTAAAACTATTTTTTTCTATTTATTTAATGAAATTAAATCATTTTCAAAAAATAATTAATACTGTCTGTCGCTTAAGGGCCCTATAACGACGAAACTGTCGCTATAGGTGTTCGTGAGCTGTTCTTGGTCAAACCCAGAAACCAATGTCAGTTGACGAGGTAGCTAGTTTGACCAACAATAGTTTGTAAATCGTGATGATTCTGGGCATGATCTTGGTCAGCTCTTGTAGTACTTGTGCAAGACTACAGGATCCAGCCACCAACAAGTTCATAACATAACCGAATTGCAAGATCTAGGTTTCATGAACAAGTCGTCGTGAGTCGTTTCTTCATTTTTGGGTTACCCAGAAATGAAGAACAGTTCGACTGCTCATATTTGGGCTTCCACAACTTGTGATCTAGGTGATGTTTTAGTGATTTAAGAGGTCCAAGTTGTAGAACACATGTAGTTCTATAGATCTATCACCAAAAATTATCATAATAACAACACAAAAGAAAGATACAATCCGGTCAAAGTCATGGCCGTTATACGTTTATCGCTTTTCGGGTTACCCGTAAAACTAATTTCATTTAACGCTCGACCTACTTTGACCAGCCACCAAATCCAATATATATGATATCTAGTGGTTATAAAAGAATTTATGTGAAGCTAGACTAACATAATACAACATTATTACAACAAATAACTCAAAATATCATAAACCTGACAGATCCAAGGCCAACAAAAACTTGTCAGATACTATTCTTGGCTTTCTGGGCTGCCCAGAAAAGTCCCAGCCAATGCCGGTCAACGACTTTTGACCGTTAATAACTATCAACCTAGACATCAAATATCTCTGATTCTTTTTGAAGATTAAAGACAACATTACAGGCTACACATAACAACTTACAAACAACAAATATCGAAAACGAGCAAAGATCTGTGGCCACTGACATTCGTTGTCAGAGCACAATTTAATTTTTTTTCCAGATTTGGTAAAATGCTAGATCCGAGCCAATAGATGTTATGGATCTAACATCTATCAACCCAGATCATCCTTAGACACCTTATACAACATATTTAACACATCAAACTAACATCTAACAACATAATTAATGGACAGAAATCTTGCTAGGGTTTTATACCTCTTATGAATAAATCTTGATTTCTGGCTTCTGATTTGGTTATGGTGTTCGTGGGGCTTTGATTTGGGACTGATATACTAGTATTTTTCGGAGGTTAGAGAGAGAGGGGGTCTTAGTTGAGTGTTTGTGCTAAAATGGCTAACAAATGCAATCTTTTCTCTCTCAATCTATATATTGAAGTGTATGGTGCATGTATGGCTGATGTAAGTGGCTTGTTGCTGGAGTTTTGTGTCTCATAGAAAGTCAAGGTTTGGCCAACCACTCCAACAACTCTAACACTTGTCAAAATCCAATAATACAAGAGGGGTATAATGGTCTTTTGGCTTAAAATTTTAAGGGCAATCTTGTAATCATGAAAACCCTTAGGATTTGACCCTAAACATCTCAATTATGCGTATTAAGGAAATTCCAAGTCTTTACCTGTTATTATTTCTGCTACACTTAACGAATTGCAGGAAGAAAAGTTGATGACAGCGTTGAGGGAACACAAATCGGCTATAGGATGGACAATCACGGATATCAAGGGAATCAGCCCATCCTTTTGCATGCATAAAATTCTGATGGAAGACGATGCAAGACCGAAAGTAGAGCAACAGAGACGGCTCAACCCAATCATGAAAGAAGTAGTGAAGAAGGAAATCTTGAAATGGTTGGATGCGGGTATCATCTACCCGATTTCAGACAGTAATTGGGCTAGTCTGGTGCAATGTGTGCCGAAAAAGGGAGGAATAACTGTGGTTCAAAATGATGACAATGAGCTAATTCCGATAAGAACAATGACTGGTTGGAGGGTCTGTATGGACTACAGGAAGTTGAATAAGGCGACCCGCAAAAATCATTTTCCTTTGCCATTTATCGATCAGATGTTGGACTGATTAGCGGGATATGAATACTACTGCTTATTAGATGGATATTCGGGTTATAATCAGATCGTCATCGCTCCTGAAGATCAAGAGAAAACTACATTCACGTGCCCATACGGCACATTCGCATTCAGGAGAATGTCATTCGGCTTGTGTAATGCACCCGTGACTTTCTAAAGGTGTATGATGGCCATCTTCTCGGACATGGTGGAGAAAAATGTGGAAGTCTGCATGGATGACTTCTCTGTGTATGGAGATAATTTTGATGCTTGCCTGGAGAATTTGGTAATGGTCCTACAAAGATGCACACACACGAATTTGGTCCTTAACTGGGAAAAGTGTCACTTTATGATTGAAGAAGGCATAATTTTGGGTCACAAGGTCTCGACTCAAGGATTAGAGATTGATAAAGCAAAGCTGGAAACAATTGAAAAGCTTCCTCCACCGAGTTCAGTTAAGGGAATTAGAAGTTTTCTGGGACATGCTGGGTTCTACAGGAGAGTCATAAAGGACTTCTCTAAAGTTTCAAAACCTTTGTGCAGTCTTTTAGAGAAGGACTCAATTTTTAAGTTTGATGAGGAGTGTAAAGTGGCATTTGAGCTATTGGTAAAGAAATTGACTACAGCTCCCGTAATCGCCGCACCAGATTAGAATATGTCATTCGAGTTAATATGTGATGCGAGCGACTATGCGGTTGGTGCTGTTTTGGGTCAATGCCGAGAGAAAGTATTTCATGCCATTTACTATGCAAGTAAGACACTCACGGAGACTCAAATGAACTACACAACTACGGAGAAAGAATTACTTGCAGTGGTATATGCGTTTGATAAATTCTGGGCATACTTGATCGGAAAAAACACTACTACAAAACAGTAAATAGACAACGCGGAAAAAATGTTGTGGTTTCAGTCAGAAAAACGTCATGGTTAAGGGTGTTGTTTATTTGACAAAATTTTACACAACGCTTTTAAAACGCTGAAGTTAAGATAATACACAACGCTTTTTTTAGGAAAAAAACGTTGTAGATCTGTTTTTTAAAATTTAGCAGATGCTTAAAAACGTTGTAGAAGGTATGATTCCACAACGTTTTTTGGATAAAAATGTTATTGTTTACTATATCAGACAACGTTTAGGCACATTTACACAACATTTTTAAAATGTTGTAGATTGACTTGAAAAAAGAAAAAAAAAGGTGTGGTTCACTTATATTACCAGTCACCTGCAATCTGCTAATGCCATTATATATAGCTAAAAAAGATCTAAATTCTCATTTAAATTTAAAGCCAAAATGTCTCAACCATTTAAACAATTATGTACATGTTATATTAATGACAAAAGTGATCATACTATATTACAGTAATATCACCTAAAATCTATTACAATACTTATTCCTTTCATTCAGTACCCAATACCTTGTTTAGAAGCCTAAACCCAATACCCAATACAATTTTTTAAAGATTTCAACTTGGCTCAAGCCCTAATCCTCCTAAATCTACGTGAAAACCAACCTTGAATATACATTGTTACAAATGTAACTCGCACCAATACACAAACACAAACACACTCTATATGATGGAAACCCTTCGAGTAATATGCTCAAATCTAAAGATACTATAATCATGCTAGCATGGGTTTTCTTTGGATCCGCAATCGTCATAAACAAAAAAAGAAAGAATAACATGAGATAAGTGTGGGTTCTACACTCAGATCATATATGGGCCAAATTCGTTAAGATATAACATGAGATAAGTGTCAGATACTATGATCATACTAGAAGATCAACATGAAGGAAGCTCTTCAAAAGATTAGAGCAACATTTATCACCACCAATCATTTGCATACATGAAAATCAATGTAAAAAATTGTTAGTTAAACAGGGGAAACAAACAACTTACCAGAAGACTGATAAAAATGCAGCAATAGTACCACTTTGACAACAATA
Organism: Panax ginseng; assembly: GCA_020205605.1. Classification (NCBI taxonomy): domain Eukaryota; kingdom Viridiplantae; phylum Streptophyta; class Magnoliopsida; order Apiales; family Araliaceae; genus Panax; species Panax ginseng. The sequence goes on along the minus strand of CM035143.1, from coordinate 80,642,338 downwards.
TTGACAATATAAATAACAATCCTAGAACCAAATTGCAGCTAATTAGTCCAAAAATCAGACATCAAAGGCAGCGAAGAATTTGACAAAATGAATAGGATTACGTAAATGGAATTGTATATAGTTTAATTAAGACCACTCTATTCATTGTATATACTATAATTGCAAATCCATCTATCTATCTAGTCATTGCCAATCAAAAATTACGTAAATACATCTATCTATCTAGCATGAACAATAAATGACATTCAATAGAAATTTTCGCAACATCGATGTAAATACATCACAAATTGAACCATGGGAAATAGAATAAACAAACATGATTCTTCAGCATTTCAACTACCAATGAAAGAACAAGTTCTATATGGGACTGTAAACACTAAACACTTGGCTATTTAAATCTTTATCATAAAAAAATCACACTCAATCATCCAGGAGGGTATATATATGATATACCTTTGGAGCAGCCATTGGGTATTCTTCAGTAAAAACAATTCCAAATTTTAAAACCCCACCGCATTTTGAGAGCAAAACCATTGAGAAGCGAGTATGTTGGGTTCATAATTGTAAGAAAATAGTACATTGTATGTAAGATATGTTAAAGAGCACACGAAATAAAGCTGCTATCATACCATGATACTAGACAAGTCTAGTCGAGATAAGGACTAGTATAAGTGATAATAAGCCTCAAAAAACTAAGCAAGTCTTAGGCTTACCTCTTTTAGGAATATGTAATTAGCATATTCTTTAGCATACAAGTAACACTATTCCTTTAAACTCTTACAGCATTCAAATGAACCCACCAATAGTAAGGGCATTAATAGTTTTCCATTCACACACATAAAAATCACTATTAGTGCACAAGGTACAAAACTCAACGTTATCAATAAGGCAACATTATCAATAAAACTCAATGTTAGTAAGTCGTGGATTGAAAAAGTAAGTAGAGGGCATCTGTAGCAGATGACTGAACCACCAGTATAACTAAGTTTCCTATATGAAACTTGATGGAAATTGAAGTGAGAATACAAACCAATTACTTCCTCGTGATGCAATTCCACCAATGAAGACAAAGAATAAATGGATCTCTGCAAACACCATATCTCGCACATCTCATTGATAAGGTCCTATGTCAAAGTTGAGGCATTGTAACCCAAGTCGATGAGTAAGCTAACAGCTGTAGTTTTCAATCGAGATATGTCCTCATCCATCTCACTGAAGAACGAAAATATAGTTTAGGATTTCAAGTCACCAGCAAACTATTGAAGTGAAATTACAGTGGATGATAGTTAAACAAGTGTCACCCATTAAATTGCCCGGCAAAATTGTTATAGTTTGCAGCAAATCAGTCAATAACTCATCATTGGCATTATAAACAGACATATTTGACATATCAGGCAACAAAAATTTCAAATTTATTCAATTAGTTTACTAACACCCTTTAAAACTTGTTAATAAATGAACAAACAGTTGGTGATACCTTATCATAGTCAGCTTAAGGAAAAGAAACCATAAGAAAGGAGAAAGACAAAAGGACAAAAATTTTATGGTGTATGCATACCTTATCATAGTCGACTTGAGCTTGATAAGTGGTGCAAACACATTTTGATAATCAAATGTAAATAAGAACAACTTATCGCCAAAAAATCCTAGAGAGATAATAGCGGCAAAATGCTAATCCCTCAATAACAAAGATTCTCATGGTGTAGACCAAAAATGTGGAACAAAAATTAACAAGGCTTAATGGGCTTAACTAATTGAGCAATTAACAAACACTTGTCAACATAGGCACCGATATGCATCTTCATACTTCAAGGCAACAGTCGAGGTTCATCATCAACACCAGCTTCTTAAGATCTTCCAAGTGCACTCATCGTGGATTAGTCTTCCAAAGCTCTTCTACCTTATTTATTTGTTGAGCAATCGATTTGTCGTGCCCTCAATCGCCCTCTGCTCAGATGGGACCCGAAGATTTGAATTTGGAACCGATTAGCACATTTTAGTAAGCAAATATTACCTCCAATGAAGGTGAAGCTTGTATGAAAATACACATACGTATGTATATTTATACCAACCTTGACAAGACAATCGCAAGAAACATCTATCATCAATAAGGGGACACCAATGACTCAGTCCCAATTCATTTCTATCAATGCATCAACACTAAGGCAAGGCTCCTCGCAAAGAAGAACAACAACAACACTTCCGCTTGATGTAAATGAATCCAAGAAGAAAAACATTTCGACATCCACAATTGTAACACTCCTTAATTGATAAGAGAAACCCGTAACAAAGAAAATTCAAAAAGGAATCAGAAATCCGTGTTTGAACCTAGAGATAATAGAGATAATTGAAAATAGTAATAGAAATGGAAAAACCTAAACAAAATCATACAATGAAAATACATATAAGATCTATAACCTTAACTACAGATCCAAGACGGTCCATAATTCACAATAAACATTATAAAAATAAAATTCAAGAACAAATCTGAGAAATTAAAAGTGAAACCTATAAAGAAATGGAGAAGTAATTACGTAAAGTGATAGATATGTATAAAAGGTACCAGATCTACCATCTTGATGAGAGACCTTCAGCCTCGGAAATAAATAAGTATGGACTTTGGCTTAGGCTTTCCTGACTACTTAACAACGAAGAACGGGAGCAGAATCGCAGAGAGAGCGCCACCATAGCAAAAACCCTAGAATTTTGTGTCCCGACCGAACCCACTGCACCATACAAAGAGTCAAAGGCATGCTCGATCTTCTCTAGCTCGAATCGAAATATCTCAGATCTGAAACATCGTGATATGCCTCCTCACCGATGGCCACAAGCAGTAGCCAAGTTTGGATAAGTAGGAGAGTAGGAGAGTAGGAGAGCAGGCACCCACTTAGAGAGAGAGAAAGTACAGAGATATGAGAGAAGAAAGTAGATTTATTTTAATTTCAAATTTTCATTTCCGCTGTCTTTTTTTAGCTCCGTGTTTTTCTTGATAGACAACATTATAAAAAAAATGTTATCTAGTTAAAACCAAAAAAAATATCCTTTTAAATAGATAACGTTTTTGCATATATATCTACAACGTTTTTTTTAAAAACGTTGTAAAAAAAAGCCCACTACGTTTTTTTAAAAAACGTTGTGGTTTAAGTGTTGTCTATTAGGTACTTTGTACTAGTGAAAGGTAGTAGTTTATACAGATCACTCGGCTATTAGTTACTTACTTTTGAAAAAAGATGCGAAGCCACACCTTATCAGATGGATTCTCCTGTTACAAGAGTTCGATTTAGAAATAAAGGATAGCTAGAAAGGGGACGGAGAATCAAGTCGCCGATCATTTGTCAAGGCTGGAAAATCAGGATAAAAAGGAAGAGGACAAGTGTGTAATCAATGAGTCATTCCCAGATGATCAACTATTTTGGATAAATACAGACTTTCCATGGTACGCGGACTTCACGAATTATCTAGTGTAAGAACCCGAATTTTCAGAAAATATTAAAATAAGAATTTAGTGAAAAAAATTCTTAAGGCATATGAAGGGTTCGAACAAGAATATAATTCTGTTACGAGGTATGTGGTATTGTGTTACAAAGGGTAAAATGAGCTATGTAATAAGTGATAATGTGTTTAATAAATATATATATCATTATTATATATTTATTATGAATTATAGAGATGAATTAGTAAAGAAGATGGATAGAAATTTATCTATTGATTATGTGAAATTATTTTATAATAGTAAGTTGGTGACATTAAATATCTTTGATAATCACCAATTCCTGAGTATTTGTACGAGTACGTATCAAGTCTAAGGCAGTACAACCGTATTATTTAATGGTGGATGTATGGGAGATGGGATAAACAATTCCTTTAGAGAGCGGAGGTATATACGAATTAGTAACCGATCTAACTCATCGTGGAAAACAAAGGTAGACGGTAGACGAAAACTAATTTGTTGGATGTTTGTGGGAAACCACTCAGTGTACTATATTGAGTATTATTAAAGACTCGAGGTGTACTAGGTTTGGACGTATATGCGTGTACGTTATTAACGAGAGAATGAAATCGATATACCTTTAAGGTGGTTAGAGAATTATTATGTAATTCATTACACGACGAGAAGTGCAGATGAAAGGAATGTATGTATGTGTTATATATTCGAGTGTTGTGTTATTGGTGGTATGAATTAAACTATAAAGGAGATATATATTTGGTTAAACTAATAGGGGAGATAGAGTTTTAAAACTCGAAGTGTGATCCTTAAATTATTAAGGAAAATAGTAACCGATGATGTGGAATCAAATAGGGCATTTATGTTAGATGAGTCAACACTTAAGGGGAATATGTAAAGTATATAGAAGCGTAGATTTCATTTCTGCTAAGGCGTAACTAGTCGCGCCTCGATTTCAGATAATAAGAATCAAGCGCTTATTTCAAGCTCCGTGACAAAGTAGCAATGTGCGCTTAGGTCAGTAGAAAACCCCGAAGGGCTTTATGAAATGTGATTGCAAGCCATGCATACTAATAACTCTTATAAGGTCATGAATGGTGACTAAGTGTTCACTTGGTTAGCAAAACATGACTTGAATAAAGGTCTTATGTCAAAGTTGAGGCATTGCAACCCAAGTCGCTGAGTAAGCTAACAGCTGTAGTTTTCAATCGAGATATGTCCTCATCCATCTCACTGAAGAACGAAAATATAGTTTAGGATTTTAGGTCCCCAGCAAACTATTGAAGTGAAATTACAGCGGATGATAGTTAAACAAGTGTTACCCATTAAATTGCCCGGGAAAACTGTTATAGTTTGCAGCAAATTGGTCAACAGCTCATCATTGGCATTAAAAATAGACATATATTTGACATCTCAGGCAACAAAAATTTCAAATTTATTCAATTAGTTTACTAACACCCTTTAAAACTTGTTAATAAATGAACAAACAGTTGGTGATACCTTATCATAGTCAACTTAAGGAAAAGAAACCAGAAGAAAGGAGGAAGGCAAAAGGACAAAAATTTTAAGGGTGTATGCATACCTTATCATAGTCAGCTTCGAGCTTGATAAGTGGTGCAAACAAATTTTGATACTGCAATAGAAATATGAACAACTTATCAGAAAAAAAATCCCAAAGAGATAATAGCGGCAACTGCTAATCCCTCAATAACAACATTCTCATGGTGTAGACCAAAATGTGGAACAAAAATTAACAAGGCTTAATGGGCTTAACTAATTCAGAGCAATTAACAAACACTTGTCAACATAGGCACCGATATGCATCTTCATACTTCAAGGCAACAAAGTTGAGGTTCATCATCAACACCAGCTTTTAAGATCTTCCAACAGTACCATCGTGGATTAGTCTTCCAAAGCTCTTCTACCTTATTTATTTGTTGAGCATCGATTTGTTGTGCCTCAATCGCTCCTATTCGGATGGGACCGGAAGATTTGAATTTGGAACCGATTAGCACATTTTAGTAAGAAAATATTACCTCCAATGAAGGTGAAGCTTGTATGAAAATACACATACGTTTGTATATTTATACCAACCTTGACAAGACACTGCAAGAAACATCTATCATCAATAAGGGGACACCACTGACTCAAGCCCAATTCATTTCTTTCAATTCATTAACACTAAGGCAAGGCTCCCTGCAAAGAAGAACAACAACACTCTCGCCTTGGCGTAAATGAATCCAAGAAGAAAAACATTTCGACATCCACAATTGTAACACTCCTTAATTGATAAGAGAAACCGTAACAAAGACAATTCAAAAGGGAATCAGAAATCCAAGTCGAACCTAGAGATAATAGAGATAATTGAAAATAGTAATAGAAATGGAAAAACCTAAACAAAATCATACAATGAAAATACATATAAGATCTATAACCTTAACTACAGATCCAAGACGGTCCATAATTCACAATAAACATTATAAAAATAAAATTCAAGAACAAATCTGAGAAATTAAAAGTGAAACCTATAAAGAAATGGAGAAGTAATTACAGAAAGTGATAGATATGTATAAAAGGTACCAGATCGGCCATCTTGATGAGACCTTCGAGTCGGGAAATAAATAAGTATGGACTTTGGCTTAGGCTTTCCAGACTACTTAACAACGAAGAACGGGAACAGGAATCGCAGAGAGAGCGTCAGCCATAGCAAAAACCCTAGAATTTTGTGTCTGAATTAACGCCACTGCACTATACCAAGAGTCAAAGGCGATTCTCGATCATCTCTAGCTCGAATCGAAATATCTCAGATCGAAACATCGATGTGCCTCCTCAAATTGATGGCCACAAGTGGTAGCCAAGTTTGGATAGTAGGAGAGTAGGAGAGTAGGAGAGCAGGCACCCACTTCGTAGAGAGAGAAAGTATAGAGATAGGATAGAAGAAAGTAGATTTATTTTAATTTCAAATTTTCATTTCTGCTGTCTTTTTTTCAGCTCCGTGTTTTTCTTGATAGACAACATTAAAAAAAATGTTATCTAGTTAAAACCAAAAAAAATGTCCTTTTAAATAGATAATGTTTTTGCATATATATCTACAACGTTTTTTTTAAAAACGTTGTAAAAAAAAACCACTACGGTTTTTTAAAAAACGCTGTGGTTTAAGTGTTGTCTATTAGGTACTTTGTACTAGTGAAAGGTAGTAGTTTATACAGATCACTCGGCTATTAGTTACTTAATTTTGAAAAAAAGATGCGAAGCCACACCTTATCAAATGGATTCTCCTGTTACAAGAGTTCGATTTAGAAATAAAGGATAACTAGAAAGGGGACGGAGAATCAAGTCGCCGATCATTTGTCAAGGCTGGAAAATCAGGATAAAAAGGAAGAGAACAAGTGTGTAATCAATGAGTCATTCCCGGATGATCAACTATTTTGGATAAATACAGACTTTTCATGGTACGCGGACTTCACGAATTATCTAGTGTAAGAACCCGAATTTTCAGAAAATATTAAAATAAGAATTTAGTGAATAAAATTCTTAAGGCATATGAAGGGTTCGAACAAGAATATAATTTTGTTACGAGGTATGTGGTATTGTGTTACAAAGGGTAATATGAGCTATGTATTAAGTGATGATGTGTTTAATAAATATATATATCATTATTATATATTTATTATGAATTATAGAGATGAATTAGTAAAGAAGATGGATAGAAATTTATCTATTGATTATGTGAAATTATTTTATAATAGTAAGTTGGTGACATTAAATATCTTTGATAATCACCAATTCCTGAGTATTTGTACGAGTACGTATCAAGTCTAAGGCAGTACAACCGTATTATTTAATGGTGGATGTATGGGAGATGGGATAAACAATTCCTTTAGAGAGCGGAGGTATATACGAATTAGTAACCGATCTAACTCACTGTGAAAACAGTGTAGACGAGACGAAAACTAATTTGTTGGATGTTTGTGGGAAACCACTCAGTGTACTATATTGAGTATTATTAAAGACTCGAGGTGTACTAGGTTTGGACGTATATGCGTGTACGTTATTAACGAGAGAATGAAATCGATATACCTTTAAGGTGGTTAGAGAATTATTATGTAATTCGTTACACGGCGAGAAGTGCAGATGAAAGGAATGTATGTATGTGTTATATATTCGAGTGTTGTGTTATTGGTGGTATGAATTAAACTATAAAGGAGATATATAGTTGGTTAAATTAATAGGGGAGATAGAGTTTTAAAACTCGAAGTGTGATCCTTAAATTATTAAGGAAAATAGTAACCGATGATGTGGAATCAAATAGGGCATTTATGTTAGATGAGTCAACACTTAAGGGGAATATGTAAAGTATTTAGAAGCGTAGATTTCATTTCTGCTAAGGTAGAACTAGTCTGCCTCCGATTTTGGTATAGCACAACTGCGCCATTTCCAAGCCCGTGATTAAATAAGAAATTTGCTTTGGGTCCAGAGAAAACCCTGAGTCAGTTTATGAAATGTGATTGCAAGCCATGCATACTAATAACTCTTATAAGGTCATGAATGGTGACTAAGTGTTCACTTGGTTAGCAAAACATGACTTGAATAAAGGTTAATTAATTAACCCGGATTAAATATTGGTTAATTGAGCGATATTATAGAATATTATATTCTATTAATTAGCGGAATGCATAATAATTATTGAAAAGAAATGATTAATATTAATTAATTATTGTGTGGGTTGAAAGTACCCAACTAAATGATATTTAGCCCAATTAAAATATTAATGTGGGTATAATCATTAAATAATATTACTATGTGTAATATGGAAAATGTGAGTAGTGGTAATATATAATACCTACTACTTAAGAATACGTGAAGTGTGACATTTAATTCAGACTAATGATATAAGGTATCAAGTGGTACAATAAAATCATAAGTGATTTTAATACAGAAATGATTAAATATCTGTGTATTCGAGAAACTAGGAAGGAAATTAAATGTTTAAATAAACATTAATATTAAACAATGTGATAATGTGGTGATACGAGTAGTAAAAATAATTATGGGGGATACCCAGGTAATAATACCTAACTATGTTATTTTATTGTATATATTTAATGTATATGGAGTATATGATGTGAGTTAATAAATATTTGATATTAATTATCATTATGATAATTGGGTATACTTGAAATGATAAATTTTATGGAAAATAATGGATTGAGAATATTCAACTATTTTATAAATAGCCCAATTAAAGTATTATTAGATTAATGTACATGAGGTACATGATATTATGTATTGGTGTATATTTAAAATATAAGTATACTTCTTATCTGTGGGTATGTACATATATATGTGTGTGTGTGTGTATGTACCCATAACTTAATTTAACGTAGTAATGTTAAGTCAATTATAATTGATTTAATAGGCCCAAAATAAAATAACCTTGGTACATTAAGTGGCCTTATTGCTAAAACAATAAGCTAAAAAGCTTTGTCCCAAAATGAGTGACCCTTCTAATATGTGAACAGTGGCCAAGTATTACATTGCGTAAAAATGAATTGGTAGTTAAGGGATAAGTTAGCTGTGATAATGGCTACAAGGGAGTAGTTGGCCAACTCTTGAAAATCTGTTGGTTACGCTCATTTCCCATAGAATCAAACTAGGATGCAAAGCTATAAGCTAGTCAATCAATTCTCCATAAATAGAGCTCCTTCTCTCTCATTCCCAGTTGTTGAAGTTGTCTGAGAGGTGAACTATTGGAAGTCAGTAGAATTGGAGATTCAGTAGAATGGGAGGATTGAGAAGCTATAGTTAACCAATTCTAAGCATTCAAGAGGTAATCTTGCTAACATATAAGTTCTTGAGTTCTAAGTTTTGTAATTCTTTAGAAATGACAAGAAAAAGTCACTTTTTGAGTCATAAAATTGATGACTAAAACTTGTTGTAATCCTTGAATTGTTGCTAGATGTTGTCGATATTGTTACAAACGAAAACAACGGAAGTTAAACGAACCAATTTGGTTGAGAAACGAATTCGTAGTCAACGATTTCTATAAATTGTCCAAATCATGAACATTGCATGAACATGAGTTATAGATTCATTTTTGGGTTAGTTAATGTTGATGTTAATTGATGGGTATTTAGTATGTTATAGTTTTATGAGTTACAAACTCATAGAATCAAAAATGGACTAATTTGGATGAGTATAACTCATATTATGATCATTGGAATGAGTTTTGGTCTGTGAAATCACGAAGAGCAGAGCCTAAGGGCTGTTCTGTAACTTGGGGCGCAGCTACGCTGCCCCCAAGGTTATTTAGGGCGCAGCTGTTCCAGACATTAGTGTCTGGTGCACTACTGTGACCTGTTGTAGTAAATTAGGCCTAACGTTTTCATACGAACTCCGATTGAGGTGATTCAAGATGATCCGGAACGAGGACGAATAGACCTACAACTTGTATTCTTTAATATGTTCAAATGGAGGTTGTTAAGAAGGGTAAAAATAGTCATCTTTGTGACTATTACGTATTCAGAGGCGATCAGAGGGCGTCGAACGAGCACATACGCAAGTATAGTGCTCCCGACGATGGAATATGTTATTCTAAGTAATATAACATGAAAATGCATGATACTAGACATGACATATAAGATTACCTTACTTCTAATGGAATGTTTTATCATGACTTAGTATGTGTTTTCAAAAGAAACTTAAAGATTTTTGAAAACAAACTTTGACAAAATTGTGTACCTTTAATTCTGACCTTGATAGCATTTATATGAGGTCGAATTACGCATGATGTAAGATTCAAATTTGAATCGTATGTGTGATAGATAACTTGTTTTGGTTAAAATGATTTCAAGGGCGAACTCCGTTATCTTTTGTAAACTAAGTTTTGAAACATGAAGTGATTATATTTTAACCTTGAAAACGTACGTAGAAACATGTACACACAAGTATGGCGTGTGATTTGAAGTTTCCTTGCATGATTAATTTAGTATGACATTGACTTTGAGAATAAAGTTTTGAAGTTTTGAAACTAAGAGGGACGACCATTAAGTACTTGTGTTCTGACCTTATGTGCAACATGATAGGACTTTTATGCCTTTAGGCATGGTAAGTACGTGCACCCTACTAGATAGACATACTATGAACTATACATGTCTTAAAGTAAGATTTCAAGTCATAAACCATGATAGTCATGTGATTACATGTAAGCATGTATATTGAAAGTTTTTTAACCTCGTTGGTGGTCATATATTTAGAACTTTGTTGTATGAACTTACTTAGCCATGAAATAAATGGCAATAAAGCTATAAAGTGTAAAACAACTTAAGGTAAATGCAAGAGGCACCAAGCTTGGGCTAAGACCTTTAAACATGTGGGTTAGTTATGTGTTAACAGTAATGCATGTTAAAAAACCTGATAAAACCAGAAAATAAATTCTCAAGTTTGGTCTTACTAGGGGACAGCACAGCTGCGCCAGTCCTAAACCTAAACTCAGCGCAGCTGCGCTCCAGGATAGTTTGATCTGGACATTTTATTTGATTTCTGATTTTGGGAACTTACTTATAGTACTATCCTAAGCTATAATACTTGACATGGATGATGTTTTAAGCCTAAGAGCATGTAATGGTTATATGAAACCCAAATTTGTTAAAATTTCTTAAAGTTTGCAAAAGGCAAGAACTATATGAAACATTCATCTATGAGTTTGAAATGTGTAAGGAAAACATAGCAAGTCACGTGTGTAATAGATTTATGAATGTTGATATTAAACATGTGTAGCTGAGGTATACCTATACATACCTAGCTATTCTAAGAGTATGATGAGAAAGTGAAGTGTAGGTTTTACGAACCTAGTTAGGAAATAATGTAACATTATTATTACATTGAGAATGTATGAATATATGACTGATGGATATAAATCCATGATTATATAACTGTGTAGGAATACACGAAGTGCAGATAAGCGTTAAGTAGTTAAGTCGTAGTTCATAAACTACGAATCAGACAAGTCTTTCGGTTCCTATTTGATATATGAAATTGATAACTGTTAGTTGAGCTATATTATGCTATGAAAATGTTGATGTATAATATGAAATGCATATGAGATATGTATGAAATGTGAAAGTTGATCTTTGATGATATGTTTATGATATAAATCTTTATGTCTGTTATATGTGAAGTAACATGCGTAGTAAATATTAATTGATTATGAATGCATGAACTAAGTATATTATTATATGTTATGTGCTGCATGAAAACTGTTAGAATTGATGGGTTGTCGAGGTCACCCTTGCAAATAACCACTTTTGCAGGTTAATGACTCACGGTAAAGATTTTGTGCTACTTGATTGATAGACTTCAATAGTATCGAAGGAGATTGATTCGTTTATTTAAATATATACTCTTGAACCATGTTTAGGTTCTAGGAGATGTACATTATAGTAGTTTACAATGTGTAATACATGTTAAGTTGTATTATGAGATGTAAAAATTTATACAGTAATTCGAATAGAATGAATCATAACATAATTTGATTCAAGGATATGTAATTGATTCTAGTTAAGATATCAATAAAAGATTTATTTTCAAAAGAGATTGAAAAAGTTTAAATTATTTCGCATATTTATATAATATCGAATGTGATGTAAAACAGGAATAATAAATGACCAAGTTGTGAAACTTATAAAAGTTTGGGGTCATTGCACAGATCTTGGAAGCGGAAAGAATGTATATTCTAAATTGTAATAAGCTAAGTTATATTCATTCAGTTATGAATAAAAGAAATAAATATTTGAACGATAGTAGTATCATGACGGACCGGACCCAAGGTTTGAAGGGACCTGGATTTGGGGGCGTCACATCTAGTGAGCAACATTCTTCCTCCTGGTCTTACAAGACAACAAAAAAAGAAGTTTCTTCATGAAGTCAAGTAGTATATGTGGGATGAACCTTACTTATTCAAATAGTGCACCGACAAGATGATCAGAAGGTATGTGCCTTACAGTGAGGTGAAGAACATACTGCATGAATGTCACTCATCTGCGTATGGAGGACATTATGGTAGTGAGAGGACAGCGGCAAAAGTGCTTCAATCCGGGTTTTATTAGCCTACTCTATTTAAGGATGCCCACCAGTTTGTAAAAATTTGTGATAGATGGCAAAAGGTGGGCAACATATCGAAAAGGAATGAGATGCCACTCCAAATGATCTTGGAAGTTGAAATTTTTAACGTTTAGGGCATCAATTTTATGGGGCCATTTCCGTCATCGTTCTGTAATACGTATATATTGCTTGCGGTGGACTACGTATCCAAATGGATTGAAGTCGTAGCACTCCCAACCAATGATGCCAAAGTGGTTCTCAAATTCTTGCAGAAGAATATTTTTACGAGGTTTGGCACGCCGAGAGCTATTATTAGTGATGAAGGTAGTCACTTCTGTAACAAATCATTTACTGCTCTTCTGTCAAAGTATGGGGTCAACCATAAGGTAGCTACAACATATCATCCCCAAAATAGTGGGCAAGTTGAGGTTTCGAACAGGGAGGTGAAGAGAATCTTGGAAAAGGTGGTAAACCTGAATAGAAAGGATTGGTCTCTCAGGTTGGACGATGCACTATGGGCCTACCGAACTGCGTATAAAACACCGATTGATATGTCACCATATCAATTACTATACGAGAAATCTTGTCACCTACCTGTCGAGTTACAACACAACGCCTATTGGGCTATTCAGAAACTTAACTTCGATCAAATAGCTGTGGGTTAAAAGAGATTGCTTCAGTTAAATGAGCTCGATGAATTCCGACTGCAAGCTTACGAGAACTCGAATTTGTACAAGGAAAAAGTCAAGAAATGGCATGACAATAAATTAATACAAAGAACGTTCGAGCCCAGGCAATCAGTCTTATTGTTCAACTCACGATTGAGATTGTTCCCATGAAAACTAAAATTAAGGTGGTCGGGACCATTCAGCATCAAAATAGTTTTCTCACATGGCGCCTTTGAACTCTACAGTAGAAATCCATTGGAGACTTTCAAGGTCAACGATTAACGGTTAAAGCATTACTAGGGTGGTGATTCAAATTGGGATGTCGTCAACATTACCCTTCCCGATGCACAGTGACACAAGAGGCACCTTCGGGCTTACGACGTTAAAACTAACGCTACTTGGGAGGCAACCCAAGCTCTAAACTCTTTCTTTCTTAGTTAGTCTTTATATTTTAGTTTATAATCTAGCTTAAATATGTAGGTTGCAAAGAATTTTGACTCCGTTTTGGTATGTTCATAGGTAACGAAAGAAAAGGAGAGTCACCAAGCTACTGGCCCCCTAGTGCGGGGTGCGCCACCCAAAACATAGAAACGGCGTGGGGCGCGCCACTATTACTAAAGCTACTATGATGCCAGCGCAGACCGCGCCAATTCGCCGAGCCACGACGCGAGGTGCGCCATATCAAGCATAGAAGGGGCGCGGGGTGCGTCACTACTCCAAAGACCTCATCGACCCCTGGCGCGGATGCCACCCAACACGTAGATACGGTAGTATGGCGCCATTATTCCAAAGAATTCATCGACGTTTCTAACATGGGGCGCGCCATCTCAGGCCAACAAACGGCGTAGGCCGCATCGTTCGAAAAACCCAGGCGTTAAGATTCTTTTAATTGCTTTGTCTTCGGCCATTACCACTAAAACTCTCCTTCTTACACTCAACTTCCCCACTTACCCTACAACTCAAACACTTCCACTACTCCATAACTCCTATAACTCCAACTACACCAACTATCCTTCTCCTTTTCAACTTCCCTTCACATTAAGCCCATACACTCTATAAATCCCAACCCACGTTGGTTTTTCATCCCCTATATGAACTCTAACAATACAAGTAGCCAAATTCATAACAGATATAAACACTACACTCCAATCCTAAATCTAATTCCTTCCTTGCATAAATTCATTCAAATTGGGACATCTTTACACAGAGGGAAACACAAAAATCATTGAAGGTAAGCACAACTTACTTCATTCTTAATACTCTTCTCTTTTATTTGTACCAATTGGTTGGAAAACCTTGGTAATTGGGTGCCCAAGGAGTGTGTAATTTGATTTCACACATTGGCTAGCAAGATAATACTAAGCAACCAATTTTGGGGGAATTAACCAGTCCGCTCACCAACTGTTTGATAAAAGTCCTGAACCAAAAAATAAGCCTAAACTTCACCAGAAACACCATATCTTCCCACAAAAGACAACGTCCATCCACCTCCACTACTTGGCCTCAATATGATCATATGAAATTTATTAGTGAGAGGGTCGCGAAAAGATTCAAGTCATCCATCGACAAGAAGAATTTGGTGCTACAACGTGGATTGAAGCCGGATGCTAACTTGGTTGGTGATATGGCCTTGCAAATTATAGAACGTAATTGGTTTCAGTTAGTAGAACAACTACTTCCAGTGGTGCTCAATATAGTGAAAGAGTTTTATGCCAACACAATGGAACATGTCAATCACATAGTCATGGTTCGGGGTAAACCGATGGTGTTTTATGCCGATGCTATCAACGAGTATTTTTGGTTGGAGACACCACAGACTGATCGATATGAAGATGGTTTGTCCGATCTAGATGAGTTGATTATCAGATTATGCAAACCGGGAACTCAATGGGTAACTCGAGTCAGAACGGATGAAAAGATATGTTTTCCCCACTACGCACTTAGTCGATATGGTAAAGCTTGGTATGCAATTATGTGTGCCCGTTTAATGCCCATACGCCACCAAAACGATGTAACTAAGGAACGGGCTTGGCTATTATATGGGATTGTTCACCACCATTACCGTGTGAATAACTCCATTGCATTCTTCAATGTCGATGTGGGGGAGTATATTCAAGAGTCCACTGACAGGTTGATACGAGGGAGTACTACGGGAGGTCTGCTACATGGTTTCTTAATCACTAATTTATACCGTAAAGCTGGGGTGCAGTGGAAGCCTTCTGAGCCTGTCCAACAACCGATGGCTATAGTCGATCATGCTACAATTGAGAAGTACAAGGCATGGGAAGGGACGAGATCACATCCACGTGGAGAAGGCTATATTATAATCTGCCAACCCTCACTCCCAGTTGGAGCTGAACCAATGCAACCACCCCGGGGCTCAAGGAATCAATTTTTGTGGTTGGCCCAACGTCAAGATTTAATGCATCAGTACTATGCCAATGCATCCAACACGCTTACTGATGTGTTTTCCCGTTGCAATCCTAATGCACATCTGGTAGTCATGCCTATTCCTCCTAACCTGCCAACATATCCTCCTTCGGATGATGACGAGCAGTAACTCGTTTTCAGGGAAGTCCTCATACTTTTATTTGAATTATTTTGTCATAATGAGGACATTACTTGATTTAAGTTTGGGGGATTATGTTTTCTGCCTAGTTAATTAATGAAAATTTTTATAATCATGTTAGTTAGTTTGTTTAGTTGTTATAAGTGTTCAAGTTAAAAAAACATTGCATATAGTTAAATTGCATGAATCCAGTTATTAGATGGTAAGAGTTTATTTTTAACCAATGATGAGATTAGAATTGGGTAGACAAGTATAATACTGACTATTAAAGCTTTGATGTGATTTCTTGTTATGAATTGGATCTTTGGCTGTTTAAAACTAGTATAAAAAGGTTAGCATGTTAATAACACCTATATGGATTGAGTAATTCAAATTGATACATAAGGAATTTCTAAAGGATAATGCTAGTTTAAATGAAAGAATGATAAGGACGGGCAACGAAGACGAAAATTAGGCAAGAACCTATGTTTGGGGAATATTTGGGGTATATAAGCTATATAAAAAATATATAAAAAAATATGAATAAATATCGTGGCGTGCTTGTCTAGTTTTGTGGCCTTTGTTACTTGAGTAAGTAAGCCCGAGGGGATTGTCTTTACACCTAGCGCCCTAAGGTCTTAATGGTCTGGGAGTCGGTTGTCGAAAGCTCGTTAAGGTAGCATTGAAAAGCCTAAGGGAATAAGACATTTCATAGCTATGTGTATACAAAATAATAATAAAAAAATATGAATGAAACGGGAAATAATAGCAAAAAGCCCCCGTAGATGAAAAATGAAGCATAAGTATCCCATGTTAAACCTCGATATTGGTAATTATTTGATTTTAGTTGGATGGAGCTTGTTTTTGGATTTCTTAAGTTTACACTGTCTGATGCCTTCGAAGAGACTTGTTATGTGTTAAATTTGACGTTCTATCAGTTAGCGTGGTTGTGGACACACGCACTATATTAGTGATAATAGTCTAAGATTTGACGATTGTGAAAGAATTGTTGACTGGTTTTGATATGAAGTGTTGACATGTTTACTTAATTTTTCAGAGGCTGTATGGATAAACTAGGTACTGTCTTAATACTGGACTCTTAGTTGTTAGTTGCATTGCATTGCATTTTGCTCGTGGACAAGTAATGTACAAGTTTGGGGGAATTTGATGATAAGGTTTTTAATCTATGATTTATATTCATTTAGCTTGTTATATTTTTAGTTTTTGATTACTTCATGTTACTTTTGATGGGTTTTATGCTTGTTGTAGGATAATCAGTAAGCTTATCAAGATGCTAGCATTGGAAGGATTTTTAAGAAATTATGGACATTCTCTTCGACGGTATGGGTGCTTACCGTAATGTCGAGTAAAGTGGCGTGGGTGCTTAATGTGTGTAACAGCACTAATTTGAAAGAAGCGTGGACGCTATTTGTCGAGAAGTAAATCATGGGCTGCTGCCTAGCCGTTCTGAGACGAGATCTGGGCAAATTCGTTATGTGCTGGAAGATGGGCATTGTTGGGAGCTATAAATTCCTTATGTAATATGATTATTATAGGAGTGTGTTAAGGAGTTTATTTCATGCATTTTGGAGTCTTTGACTAATGACTTGTTGGTTTTGAAAAGGAGTTGGATTTCTATTAGAATTTCTTTCTGATGAGTTAGAGTTGGATTAGAATTAGTGGTGTGGAGCTGAAGTGAGGCAAATTTATGCTATGTGTTAGATGAAAATTAGGATTATTCAGATACACTTCGAGAACGAGATTGAAAAGCAAGAGCTTGGAGGAACGAAGAAGAGGAGTAATTTCACGAAGATTGCATATTTGAAGGGCGAGAAGGGTGGTGTATTACTATTCTCCTTTAATTTCAAATTGTGTAATTGAGATGATGTTTTCTTTTATTTATTCAGTATTTAATTCATTAGTTATGAACTAAATTATTTATTAGGCTTATAATGGATATTTAAGTGGAACGATGATTGTAACAACTCGATATTTTTTATATAAATAAATGAGAAATTTTGCGTATAATTTTTTTTTTTAATTTTAAAGATGAGGATTTGTACAAGATATTATGTATATGTATTTATGTGGTAAATAAAAATATATAATTACGTAAATGATTACAAATAATTTTATTTTAGGATTATTGATTATTATAAAGTATATTCTTATAATAATTACTTTTTATAATAAATATTTTTATTAATTATTTTCATAAAATATAATCATATATTATTTAAATAATATATGGAGTGATTTTTAGAATAATTATAATAATTATTTTATTATATGATTTTTTGTACATATTATTAAGTTAATTATTTTACCTTAATTATTAAGGTTAAATATGAGGAATAAATCAGATATGGAATCCAAACCCTAATTTTGAATGTTTATCAAGGAATGAGAATAATAATATAATATTAATTATATTTTAATTTTTCAGTGCTATAAATATGTACTGTATATACGTATTGAGGATGATTGGTCAATTATGGTTTATATTTTCAAAACCCTAATATTAATTGGTTAAACCCTAGTTTTACTAGGGGAAAACCTAATTTGAAAATCAATTGTGAATTTAAGAGTGTTATATAACTGTGTTATATGATTTATGTTGTGTATTATATAATTATTTGATTAATTAGGTAAACCCTAATTTTAGAAACCCTAAATAAATTTTTTAAAAATCCCTAATTATAAAACCCTAATTTCGGAAATGAGAAACCCTAAATTGAAACTCAAATTAGAGTTCGAGATTGGTTGTAATCGTGATAAGGTGATTAATTTACAAGTATTAGAATTATAATTGTTAATTAGGAAAACTCTAATCAATTTTGGAAACCCTAATTAACTAGAAACCCTAATTCTAAAATTAGTAACCCTAATTTGCTAATTTGTTAACCATAATTTATTAATTGTAACCTAAATGCTAATTAGTGGACACTAAAACACTAATGTTCATGTATAGTGTAATTAGAAAATTAATCATAATTAGGAAACCCTAATTTCAAAATTTTAGAAACTAAAATTTATTTAATTTTATTTTTGTGCAAACCCTAAATTGGAAATCCTATTATTGATTTGTGCTAAACCTTAGGATTAAACCCTAAGGGTCAAACCCTAAGGGTTTTCCAAATGACAAGAATGCCATTAAATGGAAAATACAAAAGACCTTTTTGCCCCTAGTTGCATTATTTTGGCTAATTAATAGGTTTTGACATTTAGGTGAGTTGGTGACTAACTCACCAACCCCACATGCTCATAATTGCCAGCAAACCAAGCTAGATCAGCCAAATTCATTGAACATTAGTAGTATATATAGATTTGGAGATAGAGAGAGAAATTCATTTGGCTAGCTCATTTTTCTCCAAACACTCAACATATCTCTCTCACACCTAAAGCCACGAATTTCATAAGTTCTTCAGTCCCAAATACCAGCCCCACTAATACATATAACAAACACTAGAAGCCAGAATCAGAGATTGATCATCAAGGTATAAACTACCCCTAAAAAAATATGACCATTGATCCGTTGTTAAATGTTATGATTGAGTGTTAAAATATGTTATTTGTAGTGTATAATCATGATCTGGGTTGCTAGATGTTAGATACATAACATCTAGTGGCTCAGATTTGATGTTCTTCAAAATCTGGGAAAAAATTTCTTGGTGGTCTGACAACGAATGTCAGTGGCCACCACTCTTTCTCTGATATGTCTTTTTGTTGTTTGTAGCTTTGATCTTGTAGTATGATAGGAGATCTTTACTCTGGAAGTTGAATCAAGGTCATGTCTTCAACAGATTGCAAGATAATCAGGGTCAAAAGTCGTTGACCGATTGATGACGAAGGCGTTTCGGGTAACCCGTAAACTAGCTCGGAAATGATTTTGATTGACTAGATCTTACAATTGGTTTGATTTTCATTATGTTTCTTGCATCCATGTTGTAGTGTGTTGGTTATACTATATTCTAGTATCTTTAGATCACATTAACATTAAACATGTTAGATTTATGGGACGGTCAAACCAATGACTTGATCATGTTTTTACATTTTCCGGGTAACCCGGAAAATGATGAACACTGATCTCGACATGGTTTGACCGGATCTTCATGGTTGATTATGTTGTTTTTTTATATGTTTTAAATGATAGATCTCTTCACCTACATGTTGGCTACATACTGAACCCTTTAGATCACAAAAACATCAACAGAATTGCTAGTTGTGGAAGCCCAAAAGTCCATGCTCGAACTGTTCTTCATTTCTGGGCAACCCAGAAATGAAGAACAGCTCTGATAGCTACTTTGGATGATCAGATCTTCTTTGTTATGTATTGTATGATCCTTATTGTTGTTGTATCATTTAGTGTTACATTATGTCTACAAGTAGTAAGCAACAGATAGCCCAGAAATACATTACACCGTGCACGATTCTTGGTCAAACGAGACATCTCGAAACTGGCTATGAATGTTCTTGAGAGCTCAAGAACACCTAAGGCGATGGCTTCTGTAAGACCCCAACTTATTATGAATAAAATCAAATTTCCTCTAATTATTATTGTGAATAATAAGGTGTTAATTTGATATAATGCTTTGGTTATGGGTGAAATGTGCAAATTTTGCAAAATAAGCAAGTGGTTATAAAATAATCATTGTTGTCGGGGAATATTCGTTTGGTCGTGGAATATTCTTGTTGTCGGGGAATATTCGTACGACGGCACAGTCATTTGTGGGCCCCATAACAGAATAACTATCGGATGAAGAAAATGACAAGTTTGAGTTTTTATAAATAACGACGTAATTGTTACCGTTAACACTGTTAGATTACCTGGTGGTTAAAATACAATAATACGCGTGGTTGCACAATAACACATGGTATTGCACAGTATTGTTGAATTATTGATTCTAACGTAAGAAGGCACTACTCAATAATAGTTACAGTAGTTACTGTTCAATATTTTATTTTATTGATTCAATAATTGTTGCGTGATATTTTATATTATTATTGTTTCAATAATTGTCACTACACAGTATTTCTCATTATTAGATCAATAATTCATATTATTTGAATATTATTATTAGATAGCATTACTGGAAATGTCTAAAAAGTTCTGTCAAGGAGAGGTTTGGCCACCTAATCATGCTACTTGAAGAAGGAGAAATTCTTATTGGAAAACCCCCTTCCACGAAGGAGCAGTGCAGTTGTCATAATTGTGATTCTATAATATTATTTGTGAATAATTAATTAATTATTTATATGATAAGGAAATATTTATTTGATGTGGATATAAATGATGGATTTATTTATGTGGTTATAAATGATGGAATTAATCTTTGAGGTGTTTTATCAAGATTTTGTCGATTGTGGAGGTATTAAAATCACCCGCTTATGGATTTGGGATATTTTACATTTGGAATTTGGAAAACTTTCTTCTTCAAAGTTGTAGAGAATTCAATTTTGTGTGAAATGGATATAAAATTCATATTTTTCTGATAAACGGGCTATTTTCTATGAATTATTGAAGTTTTAAAAAATAAAATGATTTTTATTAAATTATGGTTGGGACCTACTTTGATTTGAAACATGTGGGCTGCTGGAATTATTTTCAGAAATGGCATGCTAGTCTTGGTCTTTAGGCATGCGTAGAAATTGGTTTAGAAATAATATTATTTTATTATTTTAGTCTCCTATGGCGTTCTAGCATTTTCCTATAAATAGACACTTAGGTTAGAATTGAAAATCACACCAGAAACAAGTTTTCTTTCTCTCTAGATTATCGAGCGTATTTTTGTGAGTATTTTGATACTTTGAGAGTTGCCATTCAGTGCAAGTTTCTGTCAGCACTATAACCGAAATTCAGTCAGAAGTACGATTATTTTGAGGTAAGGGATGTTATTTTCTTCGTAAATGATATTGTTTCTTTCAATATCATTATGCCGAAATATTGGTCTAAACTTTTTATCAAATTTGGAACTTTTTGTGTCGGGGTTACTATTCACTTATACGGCACTATTCACCAAAAAATAAATTTTTTCCTTTTTGTCCAAGATGTCTATTATGGTTACTATCTTTGATTGTATCCATGTTTTGATCTTTATTTTTGAATTTTGCTTCACAATTGGTTATTATGAAGTATTATTGATCTTGGATAAACTGTTATATGAATTCCTACTATTTGTCTTTCCGTCTCCTTTGGATTCGCTTTTTTTTAAAATATTTTTCATCATCCTCGGTCCTAAATGATGATATTCTTTGAATATCTTTGGCTCAGAAAGTGCAAAGATGAATGATTAACTCGATGAATATATTTGGCGTAGTGAAAAAAAGATAAGCAGTGTTGAGATGAACATGACCAATTTGGTGATACAAATGAATATCTTTGGCTCAGAGTGCAAAGATGAATATTTGATTAAAGATGTATATTGATTGATGTTCTGAGGATAAAATATTGATGATGGACTTTTAAATCATAGAAGATAGTAGAACTAATTTCTACTTGACTCTTCTAATGGATTGTTGTTTCACTGCAGGTTGTTGATCTAAAACTTGTTGTCTATTATATTTTATCAGATTTTTCTCAGTTAAAAATTAATGATAATTTGTTGTATATTATCTTAGTCATAATATTCTTTACTGGGCTAGTTGAGCTCACCCTTTTTCTTTTTGTTCCATTTTTCTTCTCAGGAGGTGAGAACATAACAGGATCTAGTTGGGGTATGGAGTGATGGTTCTAGAAAGATGTTTTAGTAGTCCTCACTATTTCTGTAAAATAGTGTATGAATAATTATAATAAGGACTTATTTGAGTGTGGATATTGTC
Source organism: Panax ginseng (assembly GCA_020205605.1). Classification (NCBI taxonomy): domain Eukaryota; kingdom Viridiplantae; phylum Streptophyta; class Magnoliopsida; order Apiales; family Araliaceae; genus Panax; species Panax ginseng. Next base: position 80,619,756 of record CM035143.1, on the reverse strand, counting down.
TATAAGACAATAATTGTATTTAAACTCATATAAAGTTTTACTAGCTTCGGAAAACAATTCTAATACCGCAAGCATGCGTAGAAAAGGTCATTCGTCAAGAGGTATGATTAAAGAGATGTTAATGGATGCAATATTCATAGATAAGAATGTATAATGAGTACATGTTATTTATATATGTATATATCAAGTGTGTTTGGCTAATGAATACCTATACTTATGTAAATAGGACAACATAGTTCATTGAGGTGATTTTTGCTATAAGTGGTAATCAGCGCTAAAGGCAAGTTCTCTAACCTTACTCAAATTTCATTGAGCAAGTTTCTAAACCTTATCTTGTTACATTGAGCAAGTTCTTACCCTAAACCTCGTTGACCAAGTTTATTATCCCTACTTGTTATCGTTATATAAATTGATTGATTCATCTTTCTATATTGAGCAAGTTATCATTATTATAAATCTAGCCTGTCGTGTATATTAAAGTTTATTAATCCTTCAAGATGTTGTTATACAATAATTATTCTATTGTATACCTTTGAGATTTTATCCAAGTTGAATTATATGTTATTGTTAAACATGGTTAACTAAACCCCTATTGATTCGCTCTAGTCCATAGTTGATGATCGCTCTAAATTTCAACCCTTGATGAATTATCCAAACCAAACTTCCTCGCGGACGAACATTAAACCGAGATATACAACCCTCATAGAGGGGAAATGATATGTTGTCGGAAACCGACGCGCACCAAGTATGATTAAATGTTATGCATAACAAAGGGTACTTTAGGTTGATCCGATGTACTGCTTATTGTGGATTACAAATCAAAATTCTAGTAAGAGTTCTTAGTCCTTAGTGATCGCCAAGACTCATTCATGATGAACCTCGAGAGGAGTAAATCTCGAAATTGTGATATACTTTAGTCTATAACTATTGAATACTCTTGATGTTTCTTGATATTCGGAACTACTTATCATTTTGAAATCGAGAATTTAAATGCTATAACCGCTTGTCCTTCTAGCTATATTGCTTGCTGGGCAAATTTGTTGCTCATTCATGCTTCCTAAAACATTACAGTTAAGGCAGAGCAAGGTGGTACTTCAGGAAAGGACAAGGGAAAGGGCAAGGCGACAAAATAATTTAGCCCTTAAGACTAGAAGTATTATTATTATTGTTATTATGATGTATTCAAGAATGATTAGGCTATGTTCACGTAATTGTAATAGTAATGGTTACGACCTTGGGACGCGAATATTTATATTATATCAATGTAATTATTCTATTATTTCCATTGTTAATGATTTAGCAAGATATTCGTAGTTATGCGTGATAATCAATATGGGTGTCTAAATTTTGGGGCGCCACACCCAAATTTCGCCGCAGACTCAACATATCTTGGGAAACATTTTAGAAACTATTCAATGACAAGTACTTTCCGAAAGTATTCGCCATATGAAGGAGGTAGAGGTTATCGACCGAACAAAATAACATGATTGTCCCAAAGACGAGGCGAAGTTCGCTAGGTTATCAAGGTTTGCACCTCATTTAGTAGTGAATGAGGAACGAATGACAAGGATGTTTCGAGAGGTCTAAAACCCGAGATTCACAATACCTTATCTCTCATAAATTTTCTCTCAGATTATGTTGTCAATAGGCTCAATTATTAAAGCGAGATAGTGAGTATGTTCAACCGAGGGATCACAACTGTGGTCATACCGATGACGTATAGAGCGATGATAACCAAATGAGGAGGAAAAATACGAACAAAGCGAACCACTGTGGTCATCGCCATGATAATAGAAGAGGTGAGTCAAGTGGAAATTTTAAAAGAGGAGATTCAACAACGACGGAAGACATCAAGACCAACACCAACAACAACAAATTCTAGGGGAGGAGAATGACCACGCTTGTTACAAATGCAGAAAGAGGGACATATCATTAAACGCCCACAACAATCCAAGGTATGTTATAACTATGGAAAATAGGCCATATAGCTCGAGATCGTTTCAGTAGCAAAACCAAGTTCAACAGGGATGGTAACTCCAAAGGTTGTCCGGATAAGTAAATCGGTTCGGAAGAGCGTTTGTCGGATCGCCAAAACGTGAAGAACCCGAACGAAGTGATCACGTAAGCTAATCTTGAATTTTGCAGCTTTATACCTTACTAGACAACTGCTCAACCCAATCTTTTATCTCTTGCTCAACGCTTAAACTTGACTTGGAGAAATTACACTTTGATTTATCTATTGAAACTCCTAGGTGAAACATTCATTACATCTACGCTTATAAATCTTGCTTGATCCAAGTTGGCACTATCACATTACCTATTGATCTTATCTCTTTAAAGATACTTGTTTTTGATGTGATTTTAGGAATTGATTGGTTAACCACCATCATGCCAAAATTAATTGTTTTTGTAAGGTTAGTTTTCATATTCCTAACCAACCCGTTATGCTAATTCAAGCAACTAAACCACTAAAATTAGTCGTCATATCAAGCCACAAAGCTATTCGCTTATTGAAAACGGATGTCAAGCTTTCTTAGCCCATGTTATGGATTTGAATAAAGACAAGTTTTGAATAATATTTTTGTGGTTAGAGAATTTTCTGATGTATTTCTTGAAGAACTTCCTGCCTACCTCTAACGTGATATTGAATTCTTTATCGACCTGTACAAAAACCCATTTCTAAAACCCCATATCGAATGGCTCCTATTGAACTTCGTGAGTTAAAGTCCAACTACGTGAGTTATTAGACATCGCTTTCATTCGCCCTAGTACATCTCTCAGAAGGCCCCCAACCGTACTTGAAACCCAACCTGCTTCACGATACCATTTCTAAGAATAAAACTAATAATAATAACATAATATATAAAGATCAACTTAATTTACATATTTATCGTAGTCCAATCCCAAGTACGTAACCTTTAAACATTCATTACAACCCATGATAGATAATATATATCATACTTGTCTTAATAAAGTTAACTATTACATGACTACCACAAATCTTATTCGTTAGCTTTCCTTTTCCTTTGTTTCTCGCATGAGCTTTCGTTCTTCACACTTAGTCAAAAACATTTAAATTAAGCAAGAATGAGCATTTGAGTGCCCAATAAATAATATCAACTATATATATATATATATATGTTTAAAGAATTTAAATATTTTCTTTATACTATCCTTCTACAACTATTAAATAGTCAGGAAGTAATCATCAATGATAATAATATATCAATTCTATACCAAATCAAACTACGATATAAAATAGGGTTTAGATGACTTACTATGAACATTGTTTTCAATTTAATAGGTTAAACATAAATTCATCTCAAAACAATATAACTACTATACCAGATGTTATGCCCGCATTGATCAATACTATAAAGAACGAGATATCGTCACTTACCATGATAAAAGTTTTCCAGATAGATGTTCATACTGTCTGGGTTCCAAATCAAAGGTTTTATCTTGTTCAATAATCTATAATTCAATATATATATATACTAAGTTAATTGACAAAAGTATATCAACATGTGATTAAATAATGATTATCCAAGGGACATAGATAACCATTTATAGAAATTAACGAACATAATATATATCAATTATCATATACTAACATGTTGATAATCAATGAGCGATATAATATGGGTTAATAATCAGTGAATAATATAGTTTAGAAACATTCTTACTCATGTCCAATGCATAAAGAAAATGCAAAGGTAAGATATTTATTACGCTAGATACACAACTTGGTTTTATCGTTATATCATTTACCTAGATTAATTATGTATTGCTCGATTAGAACAATATACTATAACCAGAAGATAATTTATGAAATAAAAGTATTCAATTTTTCTTATAATTACAATTCAAAGAAATGATTAAATTGATAAAAGTTAAAGTTAAGGTGATATATGAAATTTTTTCAAAATACACAAGTGGTTATAAAATATTATCATTTAATATTCGTTGTGGAATATTCTTTTTGGTGGAATATTATTTATTACGCAAAAGATTAGGATACGTAATAATGGTTATTTAAGAAAATGACAAAATTAAGTTTTATAAATAATACAGAATGTTAATAACACATCGTTGAATATATGGTTAAAATATAAAGATTACGCGGTTTGCACAAAGAAATATTACGTAATTTTAGTATTTTTAAATTATTGATTTACATAAGAAGGCACTAATTAATAAGGTTACAAGAATTATGCTCAATATTTTATTTTATTGATTCAATAATGGTGTGATATTTTATATTATTGTTGTTCAATAATTATTAAAATATTTCTCATTATCGATCAATAATTCATATTTGAATAATATTATTAGATATAATTATTGGCAATGTTAGAAAGTTACAAGGAGAGGTTTGTCATAATAAGGCTAAAGAATGAGAAATTTTATGAAAGTTTTGGAACTATCATTAATTGACTCTAATATTATTTGTGAATAATTAATTGATTTATATGATAAGGAAATATTTATTAGATGGATATAAATGATGGATTTATTTATGTGGTTATAAATGAATGAATTAATGTTGAGGTATTTTATCAAGATTTTTGTTTAATGAAGGTATTAAAATTAAAATGTTTTTAAGATATATCATGAGTTATAATTTTAATACTGCTGATTTGTAATTTTTTGGATATGTACATATATAAAAGTTGAGTATATCCACATTTTTGAACCATTAAAAATGAACGATGATTTGTATGAATTTTAAGAGGTGAATGGTTCAAATTGTGGGTATCCGAATTTAGCATTTTTGGAAAATTTAGAATTGAGTTGACTTGTGGTTAGTGAAGAAATGAAATTTTATTTCAAATGTGGTTTGGAATAGTAAAGCAGTAAAAATATCAAGAGTAAGTGAAAATTTTTATAAGAGTGTGAATTAAAATCACAATTTAAACAAGTTTTCTCTCTCATAATATGATTTTTGAGTATTTATACTTTGAGAGTTATTTAGTAGGTTTTCTTCGCTTTTTCATCCCATATTCCAAATAAGTATTTTAAGGTTTGGATTTTAAATATTATGTTTTTCAAATGATTTTCTTACCTTCGTAAAATTGTAAACCTTGAAATGATATGTGATGATTTTATTGATTGTTCAAAAATGGTAATTTTTGGATGTATAGATTAAGAGTTATAATTTTACAGAAAAGACCATTTTAAAAGTAACCGCTTATAACTTTAAGGTTAACTCCAAAATTGATGAAATTTATTGAGTACATCTATAATATCAGTAATTGTGAATTTATTTTTTTGATAAAATTACAATTTATGATAAATGTCTAAAATATTCAAGTTTTCATGAAAAATAGTAAATGAATTTTAAAAATTCTAAGAAAATATTTTCTATGGACTATATTCTAACCTAAAAGAAATATTTTGCATTTGATTTTCATAAAATGAATCAGTTATGAATAAATGGTTAAATTCATTAAAAGAAAATGAAAATATGATTTTATGGCTCGAGAATCATTATGGAAATAGATTTCTTAATTTGAGAATCATGCAAATAAAAACATTGTTGTACTTTAACAAGAAGATAATTAATTTATATTGATCTTCTAAATATTCTGCTTAACTGCTTTTCAAATTTTTATCATCTAAATGTTCTAAATCTATTTGTTATTGATAACATAATTTAATTATCTTTAGTCATATCTTTATCATAGTTTTCTTTTTCACAAATTCCTTTCTAATAAAAGGTAGTCCATGTAACAAGAATAATCAAGGTCTAGTCAAGTTCTAAATCATAACAAGTGTGTAGAACATTTTTTATATTATATTTGGTGAATCATATATATATAGAACTCAAGAAGGGTGTTTTTACACTATCATACAAGATTCAACATATCAATCGTCATCATAAAATTTGCTCATATTGTCGAGTATATCTTAAGCACTACCTATATAATCTTGACTGTTTAACATAATTTTTAAAGAGAAATGAGTAAGTGCAACAAGAAAGATCACCATAAGAATATAATATAATCTTCATATTTTCTTTCAAGGGTATAAAGATAAAAGATTTTATTTTATTATTTTTTTTTATGCATAGCAGCTCACCAAAATATTGAATATGTACAGAAATTTTTTTTTCTTGCACAACTAGCAAAGCCGAAAATTAGCCTGAACTAGCAGCATCCTTATTGCAATAAAAAAAAAATTAAAACATAGCCTTTAATTACTCTAATCGCGAAATCTACTCAAATCATTCCAAAGCAAAAAGTGAAAATGGAAGTATATGTTTTCATTATTTGGTCAAATAACTAATACATAGATTTCTAGAGTTGAAATTTCTTTATCACCCATAGAAGGTACACGCATAAATTTCTTTCTTTCTTTTCCTATACATGCTTTATGTGTGTTTTTTTTCCTTTCACGCATAAGCAGATATCTAATGCAAAAAACAAAATTAACAAGAAGCACCCACACGCAAACCCCTTTATACATGCTTTGGGTTTGTTTTTTTTTTTGTTCCACGTAAATCATTTATGCATTCATGCAAATTAATTTATTTATTTTGAAAGCACATGGTAAATATAAATTTAGCATGCACACATCTAGTTAAGCATACTAATTTTACAAACAACACAAAATATCCACTACTTCAAAAAAAGAAAACAAGTGTGCACTAGAATTAAATGGAAAGTAAATTTTATTTAACTAATTTATCTATATACCTTATCTTGAAGAAAAATAGAATTGGTTGCCAAGATGAAAGCTACATTCTTTACCCTTCTATCTAGTCATCGAACACCACCTTCTCTATTTGGTTCTTGTTTTTTTTTTTAAAGAAACAACTAGAGCAAGGGGTATATATATATATACTACAAGGTGCATTAATTAAAAGTATCCTAGACCATCCCTACAAGAACATTATAGCACCCCTAAGGTCTATGACATCCCATCACCCATGTCCCATAGTATTGTCCACAAAATTCACCATAATGCTCCCTCTATTCTTGGATCCATTGGTCCCAAAATGATGGTCTCAATTATGGGTAATACCCAATTCTCTAGAACTTAGTAAATTGAAATTGTGTATTTACTCCCCAAGGCTAATTCACTTACAAATCAACATAGTTGCTACTTGTACTAGCTGCAGAAAAGTGGGTGAATAAAATTTTATAAATTTGTAGAAAAATAAAGTGGGTGGAGAAAAATTTTACATGGCTGCCAAAAAATAAAATGGGTGGGTAAATCAATTCTCATGGCTGCCGAAAAATAAAATGGGTGGGTGAATTAATTCTCATGGCTGCCGAAAAATAAAATGGGTGGGTGAATTATTTCTCATGGCTAGGTTCTATTTCTCTTGGGCTTACACATATATTATTAGCATTAAGCTTGGACTCTATTTGGTTAATCACACATTTTTAATAGAAATTTACAAGTAACATAATAAGCTTGGCTAGAAAATCTTATTCAAGTGCATTACACTAAATCAATTTAGGCCTACCACCTTATTCTACCAGATTTATTATTTGGATTATAAACATGTAAATACTTAATTATTAATGCAAACAATTTAATTAATTTAATTAACCCAAATAACACTAAATTACACACCACCTTAATAATTATTAATAAGTTGGGTTATTTCACATACTTTAAGTTACTCACTTAAATAATAATAAAAGGATTTAGTTCATCCGACATGCTTTCAAACCAATTCAATGATTTATTTTTTTATTACTCTGGTATAATTAAATAAATTAATATATACCACCTCTCATATTGTCATCTATTACTTAGTAATGCATTCCTTCTTTAATTTATTCCTCACTAAATCCATCATTGTGTCACACAAGACATTACATAAACCTATCATAATTCTCCACATCTTATCAATTATTAAAAGTTCAATTAATTCAATTAAGTTACTCACCTCATGCCATGTAAGCATTTATAAAATAAAATCATGAGCTCTATTTATATAAATATTAATATTAAATCATAAAATTTGCGGTTATTACATCCTTCCCCTTATAAAAATTCGTCCTCGGAATTGATACAAGGTTACACAAAAGATGGGGATAGTCTCTCCTCATCCTATCTTCTAATTCCATGTGGCCTCCTCGACATCGTGGTTTCAGCCAAACAACCTTTACGAGAAGATATAACTTTGTTTCTTAGCGTTTGTTCTTTCTTATCTATTATCCGAGCAGAATTTCTTCATATGTCGATTCTTCTCTACTTGAATGGGCTCATAGGAAATCACGTGTTCATAGTCGGACTTATGCGGACGTAGTACTGGAAATTTGAAACACGTTGTGGATGTGTTCCGATTCGGTGTGAAAGGCAACTTTTTATGCCGCCCTACTCGCTTCAATATCTCGAATGGCCCTATGAACCTCGGACTCAATTTTCCTTTCTTCCGAATCGATCTTTCCCTTCCGAGGAGATACCTTCAAAAACACAAAACTCATCGACTTCAAAGTCTCGATTACGGCGATGCAAGTCGGCATTCTTCTTTAGCGATCTTTGACTACCAATCTACCCCTTATTGTTGTTACCATATCGGCCATTTCTTGAACTAATTCTGGTCCAAAAAGTCATCGTTCTCCGACTTCGTCCCAACATAATGGTGTTCTGCACTTTCTCCCGTAAAGAGCTTCATATGGCGGCATATCGATACTCACATGATAGCTATTATTTTAAGTGAACTCTACTAATGGTAAATGGTCGTCCCAATTTCCCTTGAAGTCCATCACGCAAGCTCTAAGCATGTCCTCCAACGTTTGTATGGTTCGTTCACTCTGCCCGTCAGTTTGAGGGTGATAAAAGTACTTAATCTCAATTGAGTTCCCATTCGTTCCTGCAAACTTTTCCAGAATTTTGACGTAAAACGTGGATCTCGATCGGAGACAATCGACATCGACACTCCATGTCGCGATACGATTTCCTTTACATACAAATTTGTTAACTGGTTCAAATTGAATCGAATCTTGATGGGTAGAAAATGAGTTGTCTTTATTAGTCGGTCCACAATAACCCAAATGGCATCATAACCCTTCTGTGTAACCGGAAGTCCAACCCACGAAGTCCATCGTAATGTGCTCCCATTTCCATTACGGTATTTTCGGCGGTTGAAGTAGTCCACTTAGCCTCGTGTTCTCGCTTTGACTCTTTGACAAGTAAGACATCTACTAACACACTCTGCAACCTCTCTTTTCAAATTAGGCCACCAAAATGGTGTCGAAGATCCGGTACATTTTGTGCCTCTGGATGTCTGAAGAATACGTCGATTGTGTGTATTAGCCGTGTAGGATTTCCTCCTCGGTTTGATTCTGGTGACACCCATACTCGACCCTCAAACCTCAATATACCGTCCTTATCTACTTTGAACCTTTCTTCCTTATCTTCTACTATTCTCTTCTTTATCTTCTCACATTCTTCACCTTTCTCTTGTGCTTCCTTTATTCTATCTAATAACGTCGGGTGAGCTCTCATCATGAGTAATTTTCCTTCCGCTCCTTTTGCTTCCTCCACCTCTATTTCCAACTTTTCCATTTCTCTTATTAATTCCTCTTGAGTTGTCAATTTGAATAACTTCTCCTTCTTTTTCTACTCAAAGCGTCATTACAACGTTTGCTTTTCGGTGATAAAGAATTTCACAATCGTAATCCTTGATTAGTTCCAACCACCTTCTTTGTCGCATGTTCAACTCTTACGTGTGAAGATATATTTTGGACTCTTGTGATCCGTATATATCTCACATTTTCTCCATATAAATAGTGCCTCCAAATCTTTAATGCAAAGACTAAATCATTAACTCCAAGTCATAGGTAGGGTATCGTTTTTGAAATCTTTTCAACGTGTCGTGAGGCATATGCAATGACCTTGCCATGTTGCATTAGCACATAACCAAGTCCTCTATATGATGCATCACTCTATACAAAAAATCCTCACGTATCATCCGGTAATGATAATGCAGCGCTCTCACACAACCTCCTCTTCAATTCTTGGAAACTCTCCTCGCGATTTGTCCATCCATACAAACTTCTGTCTTTCCTCGTTAGATTGGTCGGTGGGGTTGCTATCTTAGAAAAATCTTGGATAAATCTTGATAGTACCCGCTAAACCTAAGAAACTCTAACTTCATTGGTCTCTTCAATTTATTCGCCGATTACTTACCGCTTCCACTTTTGCGGGGATCCACGAAAATTCCATTTTGATCTATCACACGTCCTAGAAATTGAACCCTTTCCGTATAAAATTCACATTTTGAAAATTTAGCGTACATCTTTTCCCTTCTCAATGCTTCCAATACCATCTTTAGGTGTTCGGCGTGCTCTTCCTTCGTCTTTGAATAAATCAAAATGTCATCGATAAATACTACTACGAACTTATCTAAGTATGGTCTGAAAACTCGGTTCATCAAGTCCATGAATGCTGCCGGAGCATTGGTTAACCCAAATGACATCACTAAAAATTTGTAATGTCCGTAGCGAGTTCAAAACGCTGTCTTTTGTATGTCCTCCTCCCTCACTTTCAACTGATGATAACCCGTTCGTAAATCTATCTTGGAAAAACACTTCGCTCCCTTCAGTTGATCAAAAAGGTCATTTATCCTCGGCAATGGATATCTATTCTTAATTGTCACTCGGTTCAACTCCCGATAATCGATACAGAGCCTCATCGATCCATCCTTTTTCTTTACAAACAACATTGGTGCTCCCCAAGGAGACACACTTGGCCGAATGTAACCCTTATCTAGTAATTCTTGCAGTTGAATCATCAATTCCTTCATTTCTACTGGCGCCATTTGATATGGGGCTTTCGAAATTGGTGCGGTTCCGGGTGCTAAGTCTATTATGAATTCAATTTCTCTGTCTGGCGGAAGGCCAGGCAGTTCGTTTGGAAATACGTCTTGGAAATCTCTTACCACTGATATATCTTTCATTTCTATTCCCTTTTGCTGAGTGTCCACTATATAGGCTAAATAACCTACACATCCTTTCTTTAACAATTTCTTAGCCTGCATCATCGTAAGCCAACATGATTGCTTGAGCGATGAGTTACCGTAAAACACTACCTTAGACCGATTTGAGGTCTGAAGGTTCACACTCTTCTTCTGACAATCGATTATCGCAGCGTGGCTGAAAAACCAATCCATTCCTAATATCACATCAAACTCTCCCAGTTTAATCGGAATTAAGTCTACGTTTAGTTCGTGACCTCTAATGTTTGCATAACAGTTTTGATAAATAAACTCTATGGGAATTACTTCCTTATTCGCAATCTCTACGTTCAATGAATTTTCTAAATGTTCAGGAGGTATGTTTAGTCAATTAGCAAATTCTTCAGACACAAAGTAATAGGTAGCACCCGAATCAAATAATACATAGGCATTTATATTATTGATTGGGAGGATACCTGACACCACGCCGTCCCTTGCGACACTTTGCGTCTTGGGCGAGATCATGTTAAAGGTTGGGTAGTCGATTCGGTTGGATTACGTTGGTCCGCCGATCATCGACTCTGTTGCCCTCTCACATTGGCCGCTTCCTCCGTTCCTCCCCTTCTTTGGGCAATCCTTGATTTGATGCTCAGTTTAGCCACACGCGAAACATCCCTTGATCTTTTTCGGCTTTGGGCAGTTAGGCAAAATGTGCCCTTCTTGGCCGTGAATTGTAGCAGACGTTGCGCCCCTTCCATCATTCCCCTTGATGGTTTTTCCCACATTTTGAGCAAGCTTCACTTCTTTTCTTAAACCTTCCTTGATAACTTTCTGACTGGTTGATGTTTCGGTGGTTGGTGTTGTTGTTGTTGTTGTTGTTGTTGTTGCGGTTATCTCAATTCCTCTTTCCCAGATAACTTCCACCACTACTACTCCCTCCACGAGTTTCTCCCCCAGCATTCTTGTTCTTCTTCTCCTTGTTGTATTGGCTCAATGCCTCGCTACCTCCCTCAGCAATTATTGCCTTCTCCAATAATGTGGCGAACGAGTCAATTTGAAGGACCGACACCTTATTGGACAACCAAGGTAGTCTAAGTTCGAAGCGTCGAGATTTCCTTTCTTCAATGTCTACTTGATGTGTTGCGAATCGTGCGAGTTCATTGAACTTGGCCGCATACTGTGCCACTGTCATCTCCCCTTGTTTTAGTTCTAGAAAATTTACCTCCATCCTATTCTTCATGCTCTTCGGGAAGTAATTCTCGAAGAACAAAGTATTAAACCTTTCCCAGGTTATAGTCCCTTCTCCCGCCCTCTGTTGATTTGCTTGCCACCAGTAGTTTGCTTCACCCCTCATCATATATGTAGCGAACACAGTTTTCTGGTCTTCACCCACACGAGCAATGGCAAAGGCTTTCTCCATTTCCTTGATCCACGTTTGCGCTACGATAGGATCGGTAGTACCCATGAATTTTGGAGGTCCCACACTCTTAAAGTCCTTGAAGTTTGCGACTGGAGCTACTTGGGGAATGGGTGGTACTTGTTCATTTCTTCCCCTAAGAGCCTCCTCTAACAAATCTACAAGCCTCTGAATGGATCTACTTGTCCTCTCTCATCATTAATCGACTCTTCTGGTGCAGTTAATCTACGTCTGGGCGGCATTTTTCTGCATCACAAACTTCCATTTTTATTATCTAATTATATTACTTAAACAATTCTCCATAAAAGGAATAAGATTTTAGAATACATTTCAGAACAAGATCATTTATATTCATATGCCAAATTGTTACATTACATGTTTATCTCTAGCATACTTCTATAAACGACATAACTTATCCCCTAATATCACAAAAGATGGGGACAACCATTAACATACTACCCCTCTAATATAACTCAAAAGTTTGGGGCTTACAACTATCTCACAGTCTACATAAAAAACTGAAATTACAATAACAGATAATACACCACATAACGAACTACAACTAATAACTTTTAACGCCTAGACTTAATCCATCATTCCGCGCTCCACAGCGCTCTGGTACTCCCTCTAAGTTATGTGCACCACCAAATCTCGGCTTATGGTGTGCCGAGTCTATCCCTGCTCTGTCAGGTAGTGATTTACCCCATCAATCAGTCTCTCCATGGCCGTGCGCACTGCATAGCCCATCCTGTTCATCTTCCTCCTTTTGCACCTCACTTCATCTTCTAGATCGTTAGCCCTATCATTGGCCCCTTCCCACTTCTCTTCGAAATGGATCATATCCATTACCTCCATCTCTAATCGAGTACGGATAGCTTCCTTCTCCGTCCTCTCACTCAACTCCCTCTCGCTCCTTCTATTCCAACTTCCCCGCCAGTTCTACATTCCTAGCCACATGCTCGTGAAACAAAGCCCCCATCTGGATCCCCGCCTCCCCACGGTGAGCAATCTCTACTCCATCCATCTCTGCATCACTAACTTTCTCTCGGTGGTCTTCATCCCTCTGCTTTTGGAACTGGGACTCTCGTCCCCAGCCTCGACCTCTAACTCCTTAACTCTGCACCCTAACTCTAAAATATGCTCCTCATACTCCCCCAACATCCTATCCTCAAAAGTAGCCTCGTCGGAATCCCCCATGGGCTCGTCCACCATACGCTCCTCCTCTGGATTAGACTCCTCGAGTATTGGCTCCATCTCCTCTTCCTCATCATCATCATCGATAGGGACTACAGTTGATATAGGCTCCGCTATCAATGGTGCCTCATATACCACGTGTATGTCACGCGGCTCCTCTTCTACTACTCGGCTAGGTCCTCCCATGTCAGTCATCCTACAATCACCAACACAAGACAAAACAAACAACAACTCCATTAGAATGTTAAATAACATAAATTCATTGTATAGAATGAAGTTATATTCTATAACATGTTAAGTCTCTTTCTACAAAAAACTCTATATAAGTTTCATCCCTTTCTATCTTCTAAGTTCTCCTAAGTTATAATCTAAGGGCTCTCGCTCCTAAGGTTTATAACTATGGCTTTGATACCAACCTGTGACGCCCCCAAAATTCGGACACCCATATCCCGAATTCGGTGCATCACGTGCAACTACGAATATCCTACTAAATCATTAACAACGGAAATAATAGAATAATTTACATTGATATAATATAAATATTCGCGTCCCAAGGTACCGTAACCATTACTACGACAAATCAGTGATTAACTTAAACATAACTTAATCATTCTTGAATACATCATAACAATAATAATAATACTTCTAGTCTTAAGGACTAAGTTATTCTATCGCCTTTCCTTTTCCCTTGTCCTTTCCTGAAGTACCGCCTTGCTCTGCCTTAACTGTAATGTTTTAGGAAGCAAGAATGAGCAACAAGTTTGCCCAGCAAGTAATAGAGCCAAAAAAAACAAGCAGTTATAGCATTTAAATCTTTCAAGGGTATAATAATAATTGGTAGTCCAAGGATATCAAGAAATATCAAGAGTATTTTATAGGTGTCATTTATGATGAAGGATATCAACAAAATTTCGTGATTTATTCATTTCGAGGTTCAACATGAATGAGCACTCAAGCGATCACTAAGGACTAAGAACTCTTACTAGAATTAATAAAGATTTACTGTAATCCAATATAAACGAAAGTACAACGGTGATCGCCAGTAAAGTACCCTACGTTATGCATAACATTTAATCATACTTATATATAGCGCGTCGGTTTCCGACAATATATAATTTCCTCTCAATGAGGGTTGTTCATCTCGATGAGATTTACGATAGTCCGCACCAAGTCAATTGGTTTGGATAGCTTTTAACACATAATAATAGTCTAGTCGAATCAAAGGCTTAGACAAATTTTTATAATACATTTAAGAACGATAAGTCCAATGCTTGCAACAACGTCAAGGTATACAAATGATTTTTGAATAGAAACAGGTATTTGCTTGAGACAACAATTCGATTGTATACGATTGTAAGAACTAAGGAAACCCGCCGTTAAATCGATTATGTTTACCTTTGACACCTTGTCACGTATACTGCCTATAATATAATAATATAGCCGTACAAATTAGTGATTGTTGAAACCGACTCACTTTAGCTATTAATTGCATGTCATCCTAGTTTAAGGTACTAGTCTCTCATAAAATTCATAAAAAATTACTACATTTCTTACTTACTACACATTTATGCTCACAAATAAGAAAACTATGCACATAACATTTATTTATTAAACTGTTGCTCAATTAGTTATCTGAACTAATTTTATTAATTGGAGTTCAAAATGACATTACACAATTCCGCTTGATTACCATCATAAACCCTTACTCACTTTTTTTTCAATTTTTACATGTTAGTAATGTCACATTAGAATGTAGTGTAAAGGTAAATATTTCCCCTCTTGATAATTATATTACTTTTTTATTAAAGGTAATACACATACCCTTTTCATTACTTCCCTTAAAAATATATGCACATAGTGTCACAATAAAAGTTTTAATGTTATTATTAAATTAGTTTAGTGTCTGGATTTATAGCTCTTTAAATCTTCACATTGCCTACATTTTAAATGTTTAAGATTACATAATAGGTAAGGCTAAAAGGATCTTTAATTCCTTGCACACTAGCAACCGAAATTAGCCTTAAAAATAACATGTAGCAACATATTATTGATTATGCCACAATTAATTATATTGTTGTACAACCTGGACCTCTTGCTATCATTAATTAGCCTTAACATAAAGAGGTAAAAAAGTGAAAGATTTTATTTTATTATTATTATTATTATTATTATTATTATTATTATTATTATTATTATTATTATTATTATTTTATGCATAGTATTTCACCAAAATATTGAATATATATGAATGTTTTTTTCTTGGACAATTGCAGACCAAAAATTAGCCTAAACTAGCAAACATCCTTATTGCAATAAAAAAAATTAACACATAGCCTTACTTGACTCTAAGCTCAAGTAAATTTTCTCAAATCATTCCAA
Source organism: Panax ginseng (assembly GCA_020205605.1). Taxonomy (NCBI): domain Eukaryota; kingdom Viridiplantae; phylum Streptophyta; class Magnoliopsida; order Apiales; family Araliaceae; genus Panax; species Panax ginseng. The sequence goes on along the minus strand of CM035143.1, from coordinate 80,603,848 downwards.
AGCAAAAAGTGAAAATGGAAGTATATGTTTTCATTATTTGGTCAAATAACTAATACATAGATTTCTAGAGTTGAAATTTCTTTATCACCCATAGAAGGTACACACGCAGCCGTCTTTCTTTTTCCTATACATGCTTTGTGTGTTTTTTTTTCCTTTCACGCATAGCAGTATCCTAAATTAACAAGAAGCACCCACACGCAGCCCCCCCTGTATACATGCTTTGGGTTTGTTTTTTTTTTGTTCCACGTAAATCATTTATTCATTCATGCAAATTAATTTATCTATTTTGAAAGCACATGGTAAATATAAATTTAGCATGCACACATCCAGTTAAGCATACTAATTTTACAAACAACACAAAATATCCACACTACTTCAAAAAGAAAACAAGTGTGCACTAGAATTAAATGGAAAGTAAATTTTATTTAACTAATTTATCTATATACCTTAGCTTGAAGAAAAATAGAATTCGTTGCCAAGATGAAAGCTACTGCTGCTACCCTTCTATCTAGCTGCCGAACACCACCTTCTCTATTTGGTTCTTGTTTTTTTTTAAAGAAACAATTAGAGCAAGGGGTATATATATATACTAAAAGGTGCATTAATTAAAAGTATCCTAGACCATCCCCTACAAGAACATTATAGCACCCCTAAGGTCTATGACATCCCATCACCAATGTCCCATAGTATTGTCACAAAAATTCACACGCAATGCTCCCCTCTATTCTTGGATCCATTGGTCCCAAAATGATGGTCTCAATTAAGGGTAATACCCAATTCTCTAGAACTTAGTAAATTGAAATTGAGTATTTACTCCCCAAGGCTAATTCACTTACAAATCAACATAGTTGCTACTTGTACTAGCTGTCGAAAAGTGGGTGAATAAAATTTTATAAGGCTGCCGAAAAATAAAGTGGGTGGAGAAAATTTTACATGGCAAGATAATCAGGGTCAAAAGTCGTTGACCGACCATGACCGGGCGTTTCTGGGTAACCCAGAAACGGCCTGAGAATGATTTTGATTGACTAGATCTTACAGTGGTTTGATTTTTCATTATGTTTCTTGCATCCATGTTGTAGTGTGTTGGTTATACTATATTCTAGTATCTTTAGATCACATTAACATTAAACATGTTAGATTTATGGGACGGTCAAACCAAGCAGCTTGATCATGTTTTCTGTTTTCTGGGTAACCCAGAAAACAGATGAACACGGTCTCTGACATGGTTTGACCGGATCTTCATGGTTGATTATGTTGTTTTTTTATATGTTTTAAATGATAGATCTCTTCACCTACATGTTGGCTACATACTGAACCCTTTAGATCACAAAAACATCAACAGAATTGCTAGTTGTGGAAGCCCAAAGTCTGATGCTCGGCTGTTCTTCATTTCGGGCAACCAGAAATGAAGAAACGACTCGATAATCTACTTTGGATGATCGGATCTTCTTTGTTATGTATTGTATGATCCTTATTGTTGTTGTATCATTTAGTGTTACATTATGTCTACAAGTAGTAAGCAGCAGATAGCCCGAAATACATTACACCGTACTACGATTCTTGGTCAAACGAGACATCTCTAAAGCGGCTATGAATGTTCTTGAGAGCTCAAGAACACCTAAGGCGATAACCCAGAAGACCCCAACTTATTATGAATAAAATCAAATTTCCTCTAATTATTATTGTGAATAATAAGGTGTTAATTTGATATAATGCTTTGGTTATGGGTGAAATGTGCAAATTTTGCAAAATAAGCAAGTGGTTATAAAATAATCATTGTTGTCGGGGAATATTCGTTTGGTCGTGGAATATTCTTGTTGTGGGGAATATTAAATGCTGACGGTATGATCATTTGTGGGCCCCATAACAGAATAACTATCGGATGAAGAAAATGACAAGTTTGAGTTTTTATAAATAACGACGTAATTGTTACCGTTAATACTGTTAGATTACCTGGTGGTTAAAATACAATAATACGCGTGGTTGCACAATAACACATGGTATTGCACAGTATTGTTGAATTATTGATTCTAACGTAAGAAGGCACTACTCAATAATAGTTCTGATGAGTTCTTTGTTCAATATTTTATTTTATTGATTCAATAATTGTTGCGTGATATTTTATATTATTATTGTTTCAATAATTGTCACTACACAGTATTTCTCATTATTAGATCAATAATTCATATTATTTGAATATTATTATTAGATAGCATTACTGGAAATGTCTAAAAAGTTCTGTCAAGGAGAGGTTTGGCCACCTAATTGCGCGCCAGTAAGGAGAAATTCTTATTGGAAAACCCCCTCTTTCCTGGGAACGGTCTGGTTGTCATAATTGTGATTCTATAATATTATTTGTGAATAATTAATTAATTATTTATATGATAAGGAAATATTTATTTGATGTGGATATAAATGATGGATTTATTTATGTGGTTATAAATGATGGAATTAATGCTGAGGTGTTTTATCAGTATTTTGTCGGTGTGGAGGTATTAAAAATCACCCGTTTATGGATTTGGGATATTTTCTGTTTGGAATTTGGAAAAACTTTCTTCTTCAAAGTTGTAGAGAATTCAATTTTGTGTGAAATGGATATAAAATTCATATTTTTCTGATAAACGGGCTATTTTCTATGAATTATTGAAGTTTTAAAAAATAAAATGATTTTTATTAAATTATGGTTGGGACCTACTTTGATTTGAAACATGTGGGCTGCTGGAATTATTTTCAGAAATGGCATGCTAGTCTTGGTCTTTAGGCATGCGTAGAAATTGGTTTAGAAATAATATTATTTTATTATTTTAGTCTCCTATGTATTCTAGCATTTTCTATAAATAGACACTTAGGTTAGAATTGAAAATCACACACGAAACAAGTTTTCTTTCTCTAGATTATCGGCGTATTTTTGTGAGTATTTTGATACTTTGAGAGTTGCCATTCAAGGTCTAAGTTTTCACAAGACTATAAGAAATTGATCGAAATACGATTATTTTGAGGTAAGGGATGTTATTTTCTTCAGTAAATGATATTGTTTCTTTCAATATCATTATGCCGAAATATTGGTCTAAACTTTTTATCAAATTTGGAACTTTTTGTGTCGGGGTTACTATTCACTTATACGGCACTATTCACCAAAAAATAAATTTTTTCCTTTTTGTCCAAGATGTCTATTATGGTTACTATCTTTGATTGTATCCATGTTTTGATCTTTATTTTTGAATTTTGCTTCACAATTGGTTATTATGAAGTATTATTGATCTTGGATAAACTGTTATATGAATTCCTACTATTTGTCCTTCTGTCTCACTGGATTCGTTTTTTTTAAAATATTTTTCATCATCCTCAGTCCTAAATGATGATATTACTGAATATCTTTGGCCTGTAGTGCAAAGATGAATGATTAACTGATGAATATATTTGGCCCGTAGTGCAAAGATAAACAGGTGTTGAGATGAACATGACCAACTGGTGATACAAATGAATATCTTTGGCCTGTAGTGCAAAGATGAATATTTGATTAAAGATGTATATTGATTGATGTTACAGGGATAAAATATTGATGATGGACTTTTAAATCATAGAAGATAGTAGAACTAATTCTCTACTTGACTCTTCTAATGGATTGTTGTTTCCGCTGCAGTTGTTGATCTAAAACTTGTTGTCTATTATATTTTATCAGATTTTTCTCAGTTAAAAATTAATGATAATTTGTTGTATATTATCTTAGTCATAATATTCTTTACTGGGCTAGTTGAGCTCACCCTTTTTCTTTTTGTTCCATTTTTCTTCTCAGGAGGTGAGAACATAACAGGATCTAGTTGGGGTATGGAGTGATGGTTCTAGAAAGATGTTTTAGTAGTCCTCACTATTTCTGTAAAATAGTGTATGAATAATTATAATAAGGACTTATTTGAGTGTGGATATTGTCTATAAGACAATAATTGTATTTAAACTCACAGTATGTGTTGTCGTATTTTGCACGACAATTGTATTATTGAAGTTGTAGTTTGCTTTTTGTACCATGTATTTGGCGACTCAGAATGGGTGTTGTATACCTATTTTGGGGGCGTCACAGTTGGTATCAAAGCTTAGGGATATAGTCTCTGGCGGAGATCGGGAGAATAGAACTAGAGGGAGAGATGAGTAAATCCTTCGCTATTGTGTCCTATCTAAGCTTATTTGTTGGTCGGTCATAATATAGGGATATTATGTGATATGTTAATTTGTTTAATTAACCCTTGTTTTATGGCGATGATTTAAGAATGGTCATTGCTGAAGCGTGAACAATGGAGTGTATGAGGCTGTGGAACAACCTTTAGTCATAAACCAGGAGAACGTACAACAGGAAGGCAATATTCCTCCTGTAAATAACACTACCGAGCAAATGATGAATGATGGAATGTTTAGGAGATTTTTGCAGTTCATGCAAAATCAGCCGAGGGAGACTCGTATACAAAATAAGGGTGGAAGTGATACCAATGCGCGGTCTGTCACAGCCAAGCAGTTCAAGGAGTTGCCACCTTTATGTTCCGCGGTGAGGCAGACTACTGGTGGGAGTCTGTGAAGCGCACCCTGTAATACCTGAGAAATTCCTCATATTATGAAATAAATATGCTAATGAAAGTAATATTTATATGAATAAAAGTGTTAACATTTTATTGAGATCAATTGATTCGTATTAGATCAATGTGCATTGAGAAGCTTAGTTTAAGCTTGGAAGATTATGCCTAGTGTGGCATTGAGATGTAAATAATTATTGCATATGATGATAAGCTTAACTTATACAATTTATTATGTGAGTGGAATTATTAATTGAGGGATAACTTAATATTGGATCTAGGATTATCCGAGCCCAACCTTAGTATGTAGATTGGGAGTCTAGCCCAATAACTTAATTGATGGACTTTTGAGTTAGCCCAATAACTTGGAACATTTAAAGACCAATTGAACCCAACATAACAATTGGTACAAGGGTTGACTTTTAAAAATATGGCGTAGGAGGCGGTGTGCACGACAGACCACCCCATGCTTATGTCTGAAATCACTTCTCTTGTCTCAAGTTAGGGGTCACCAAGTACAAAGGACAGTAGCCTAAACTCTCTTTACGTAAACTTTCAAGCTGCTAATCCTAGGTAATAATGGCTAGCTGAGTGGCTGGTGTGAAGTGGTTAAACAACTCCTTAAGCAACCATTGTTCTTTTCTATTGCGCCATGGATCCCCACATTGTGTAAAGCAATGGTCTAGTCCATGCTTTCCTCTATAAAATCTGTTGCCTTTTTGGTGTGTTATATTGTTAAGAGTATTGGAGACATCTGAGTGAAGAATTCTTAGTCGCTAAGCATTTCCAAAGCCAAATCAGTGTGTGAGATATCAAGGTTGAGAAGGTAAAATTTCTACTTCGTTCTTAACTTGAGTCTGGTTTGATCCTTGGTTTTTCCTAATTAATAGGTCAAGTATGATGAACTAGCATGTTATAAGGCGTTAGGAAGTTCACTTTCGTGCATGAACACGTTAATAACAAAATTGTTAGAATTAAAAGTTAGGACTTGATGCTTCTGACATAAGTCAGATGACACTCCACTATCTAAATCATAGTGTCATATTGGTGCTGGTCTTTTGGAAAACACTACGATTGCTCACTTAACATCTGCAAGTGTCTGGACTACTCTACGATTCCTGGAAAGGTCCACCATGTAGATGACCACGACCGTAGAGTAAGATTGTTGATCGTAGAGTGATAGCCGGACTAACTTCTGACCGTAGAGAGTAAGATTGTTGATCGTGAGAGTGATAGCGGTGACCGACTACGATAGTAGAGTAAGATTGTTGATCGTAGAGTGATAGCGGTAATCGACTCACGGTAGTAGAGTAAGAATGTTGATCATAGAGTAATAGCTGATTGTCGACCGTAGAGTAATATTGTTGATCGTAGAAGTAATGGCTGACTACGACCGTAGAGTAATATTGTTGATCCTAGAGTAACGTAATAATTGGGTTTGGGCGTGTGACGCCATGAAACAAGAAGTGTTGTCTTCGGACAAGAAGTATTGTCTTCGGACAAGAAGTGTTGTCTTCGGACAAGAAGTATTGTCTTCGGACAAGAAGTATTTCCTTCGGACAAGAAGTGTTATCTTCGGACAAGAAGTATTGTCTTCGGACAAGAAATGTTGTCTTCGGACAAAACGTAAGGTCCTCGGACGAGTCGTAATGTCTTCGGATATGGCCAGATGCCCTCGGAGATGACAGGATAACTTCGGGTTCGGATAGGGCGAGATGTCTTGGGACTCCGGAGCAAAGCACCATAACTTGAAATAAGGATGAACTTATGTATATCCCTTATTGTTATAAGCTGTTATCACCCGAACCAAAATATAAAGTTTTACTAGCCGGAAAACAATTCTAATACCGCAAGCATGCGTAGAAAAGGTCATTAAATCAAGAGGGTATGATTAAAGAGATGTTAATGGATGCAATATTCATAGATAGGAGAATGTATAATGAGTACATGTTATTTATATATGTATATATCAAGTGTGTTTGGCTAATGAATACCTATACTTATGTAAATAGGACAACATAGTTCATTGAGGTGATTTTTTTGCTATAAGTGGTAATCGGTAGCTAAAGGCAAGTTCTCTAACCTTACTCAAATTTCATTGAGCAAGTTTCTAAACCTTATCTTGTTACATTGAGCAAGTTCTTACCCTAAACCTCGTTGACCAAGTTTATTATCCCTACTTGTTATCGTTATATAAATTGATTGATTCATCTTTCTATATTGAGCAAGTTATCATTATTATAAATCTAGCCTGTCGTGTATATTAAAGTTTATTAATCCTTCAAGCAGGATGTTGTTATACAATAATTATTCTATTGTATACCTTTGAGATTTTATCCAAGTTGAATTATATGTTATTGTTAAACATGGTTAGACTAGCGAACCCCTATTGATTCGTCTAGTCCATAGTTGATGATCGTTCTAAATTTCAGAACCCTTGATGAATTATCCAAACCAAACTTCCTTGGTGCGGACCCGAACATTAAACTGAGATATACAACCCTCATAGGAGGGGAAATGATATGTTGTCGGGAAACCGACGTGCGCACCCAAGTATGATTAAATGTTATGCATAACAAAGGGTACTTTAGGTTGATCCCCTGATGTACTCGTTTATTGTGGATTACAGTGTAATACTGTTAATTCTAGTAAGAGTTCTTAGTCCTTAGTGACTGCTCAGTACTCATTCATGATGAACCTCGAGAGGAGTAAATCCTGAAATTGTGATATACTTTAGTCTATAACGACACCTATTGAATACTCTTGATGTTTCTTGATATTCTGGAACTACTTATCATTTTTGAAATCCTGAGAATTTAAATGCTATAACTGCTTGTCCTTCTAGCTATATTGCTTGCTGGGCAAATTTGTTGCTCATTCATGCTTCCTAAAACATTACAGTTAAGGCAGAGCAAGGTGGTACTTCAGGAAAGGACAAGGGAAAGGGCAAGGCGACAAAATAATTTAGCCCTTAAGACTAGAAGTATTATTATTATTGTTATTATGATGTATTCAAGAATGATTAGGCTATGTTAAGCTAATCACAGAATTGTAATAGTAATGGTTACGGTACCTTGGGACGCGAATATTTATATTATATCAATGTAATTATTCTATTATTTCCATTGTTAATGATTTAGCAAGATATTCGTAGTTGTACGTGATGCACCGAATTCGAGATATGGGTGTCTAAATTTTGGGGGCGTCACACACCCAGCCTGCCGCACTCAACATATCTTGGGAAACATTTTAGAAACTATTCAATGACAAGTACTTTCCTGAAAGTATTCGTCATATGAAGGAGGTAGAGGTTATCAGACTGGAACAAAATAACATGACGGTGTCCCAGTACGAGGCGAAGTTCGCTAGGTTATCAAGGTTTGCACCTCATTTAGTAGTGAATGAGGAACGAATGACAAGGATGTTTCTGAGAGGTCTAAAACCCGAGATTCGTCAATACCTTATCTCTCATAAATTTTCTCTGTATTCAGATGTTGTCAACAGGGCTCAATTATTAAAGCGAGATAGTGAGTATGTTCAACCGAGGGATCACAACCAGGGTCATACCGATGACAGAAGTCATTAGAGCGATGATAACCAGCGAGGAGGGAAAAATACGAACAAAGGCGGTAACCACTCGGGTGGTCATCGTGGCCATGATAATAGAAGAGGTGAGTCAAGTGGAAATTTTAAAAAGAGGAGATTCAACAATGACGGGAAGACATCAGCACCAACACCAACAACAAATTCTAGGGGAGGAGAATGACCACCGGTCGTTTGTTACAAATGCAGGAAAGAGGGACATATCAGCCCAAACTGCCCACAACAATCCAAGGTATGTTATAACTATGGAAAATAGGCCATATAGCTCGAGACTGTTCTGTAGCAAAACCAAGTTCAACAGGGATGGTAACTCCAAAGGTTGTCCCGGATAAGTCGAAATCGGTTCTGGAAAGGCGTTTGTCGTGGATCGGCCAACGCGTGAAGAACCCGAACGAAGTGATCACAGGTAAGCTAATCTTGAATTTTTGCGCAGTTTATACCTTACTAGATACCGGTTCAACCCAATCTTTTATCTCTCTTGCTTGTGCTCAACGTTTAAACTTGACTTCAGAGAAATTACACTTTGATTTATCTATTGAAACTCCGTTAGGTGAAACATTCATTACATCTACAGTTTATAAATCTTGCTTGATCCAAGTTGGCACTATCACATTACCTATTGATCTTATCTCTTTAAAGATACTTGTTTTTGATGTGATTTTAGGAATTGATTGGTTAACCACTCATCATGCCAAAATTAATTGTTTTTGTAAGGTTGTTAGTTTTCATATTCCTAACCAACCTGTTATGCGAATTCAAGCAACTAAACCACTAAAATTAGTCAGTGTCATATCAAGCCACAAAGCTATTCGTTTATTGAAAAACGGATGTCAAGCTTTCTTAGCCCATGTTATGGATTTGAATAAAGACAAGTCAGATTTGAATAATATTTTTGTGGTTAGAGAATTTTCTGATGTATTTCTTGAAGAACTTCCCGGTCTACCCCCAGAACGTGATATTGAATTCTTTATTGACCTTGAGCCGGGTACAAAACCCATTTCTAAAACCCCATATCGAATGGCTCCTATTGAACTTCAGGAGTTAAAAGTCCAACTACAGGAGTTATTAGACATCGGTTTCATTCGTCCTAGTACATCTCTGTAAGGCCCCCAAATCCGGGTACTTGAAACCCGAACTCGGTGCTTCACGATACCATTTCTATGAGCGGAATAAAACTAATAATAATAACAATAATATAAAGATCAACTTAATTTACATATTTATCAGAGTCTGAATCCCAAGTACGTAACCTTTAAACATTCATTACAACCCATGATAGATAATATATATCATACTTGTCTTAATAAAGTTAACTATTACATAGACTACCACAAATCTTATTTGGTTAGCTTTCCTTTTCCTTTGTTTCTGCATGAGCTTTCTGGTTCTTCACACTTAGCTGAAAACATTTAAATTAAGCAAGAATGAGCATTTGAGTGCCCAACAAATAATATCAACTATATATATATATATATATAAGCTGAAAGAATTTAAATATTTTCTTTATACTATCCTTCTACAACGATTAAATAGCTGTGAAGTAATCTGTACCAATGATAATAATATATCAATTCTATACCAAATCTTTGAAACTACGTACTGACTATAAATAGGGTTTAGATGACTTACTATGAACATTGTTTTCAATTTAATAGGTTAAACATAAATTCATCTGCAAACCGTCATAACTTACGGGCACGGGGGGGTGATCAGCCCGTTATGCCCTGCATTGATCAATACTATGTGCAAGAACGAGATATCGTTCACTCTGTCCGCCTTGGGCGCATAAAAGTTTTCCCGTATAGGGATGTTCATACTTGTCTGGGTTCCAAATCAAAGGTTTTATCTTGTTCAACAATAATCTATAATTCAACATATATATATACGGTTAATTGACAAAAGTATATCAACATGTGATTAAATACAATGATTATCCAAGTGGGGACACTTGTATAACCATTTATAGAAATTAACGAACATAATATATATCTGAATTATCATATACTAACATGTTGATAATCAATGAGCGTATATAATATAGGGTTAATAATCTGTACAGTAATAATATAGTTTAGAAACATTCTTACTCATGTCCAATGCATAAAGAAAATGCAAAGGTAAGATACTTGCCTGATGCGCTGCTTACAGTTCACAACTTGGTTTTATCGTTTATATCACGACCTAGCATTAATCAGATCATTCGTTCGATTAGAACAATATACTATAACTGTAAGACCCCGAATTTTATGAAATAAAAGTATTCAATTTTTCTTATAATTACAATTCAGTAAATGATTAAATTGATAAAAGTTAAAGTTAAGGGTGATATATGAAATTTTTTTCAAAATACACAAGTGGTTATAAAATATTCATTGTTGTCGGGGAATATTCGTTTGGTCGTGGAATATTCTTTCTGTCGGGGAATATTAAATGCGCGGCGCATGACCATTTGTGGGCCCCATAATGAGAATAAGCTTGTCGGATGAAGAAAATGACAAAATTAAGTTTTTATAAATAACGGCGTAATCGTTACAATTAACACATTGTTGGAATACCGGTGGTTAAAATACGATGTCTGGCGTGTTTGCATAAAGAAGATACCTTGCGGTTTTTACAAGATTTTTGAATTATTGATCCTTACATAAGAAGGCACTACTCAATAATTGTTACGGTAATTCTTATTCAATATTTTATTTTATTGATTCAATAATTCTTTGCGTTGATATTTTATATTATTGTTGTTTCAATAATTATTACTGCACAATATTTCTCATTATCAGATCAATAATTCATATTATTTGAATAATATTATTAGATATAATTATTGGCAATGTCTAGAAAGTTCTGTCAAGGAGAGGTTTGGTCACCTAATTGCGCGCCAGTAAGGAGAAATTCTTATTGGAAAGCCCCCTCTTTCCTAGGAACGGCCTGGTTGTCATAATTGTGACTCTGTAATATTATTTGTGAATAATTAATTATTGATTTATATGATAAGGAAATATTTATTAGATGTGGATATAAATGATGGATTTATTTATGTGGTTATAAATGAATGAATTAATGTTGAGGTATTTTATCAGTATTTTTGTCGGAATGAAGGTATTAAAAATTAAACCAGTGTTTTTAAGATATATTGCGTGAGTTATAATTTTTAATCCGACCGTTGGATCGTTGTAATTTTTGGATATGTTATACATATATAAGTTGAGTATATGTCCACATTTTTTGAACCATTAAAAATGAACGCATGATTTGTTATGAATTTTAAGAGGTGAATGGTTCAGAAATTGTTGAAGTATCCGAATTTAGCATTTTGGTGGAAAATTCTAGAATTGAGTGGGCCCCACTTGTGGTTAGTGAAGAAATGTGCTAAATTTTATTTCAAATGTGGTGGGTTGGAATAGTAGCAGGTAAAATCATCAAGTTGCAGGTCAAGTCTGCTAAAATTTTCCTATAAATAGAGGGCTAAGTTAGAATTAAAAATCACACCAGAAACAAGTTTTCTTTCTCTCTATATTATCAAGCATATTTTTGAGTATTTAGATACTTTGAGAGTTGTTATTTAGTAGAAGTTTTCTTCGGTTTTTCATCCGATATTCCAGTCAGAAGTACTGCTCTTTTAAGGTTAGGGATTTTAAGGGTTATTATGTTTTTCAGTTCGTACTTCTTCTGACCTTCAGAAAATTCTGTAAACCTTTGAAATGATATGTTGATGAGTTTTATTGATTGTGTCCAAAAATGGTAATTTTTGGATGTATAGATTAAGAGTTATGAATTTTATGAGAAAAGACTATTTTAAAAGTAACCGCTTATAACTTCTTATGGTTAACTCCAAAATTGATGAAATTTTTATTGGGAGTACATCTATATAATATCAGTGTACTCTGTGAATTTCGGATTTTTTGGATAAAATTACAATTTATGATAAATGTCTAAATATTCGGCGGTTTTGGCCATATGAAAAATAGTAAATGAATTTTAAAAATTCTAAGAAAAATATATGTTCAATATGGGACTATATTCTGTTAAATCCCAGAAAAGAAATATTTTTGGAACTGATTTGGTATTTTTCATGAAAATGAACTAGTTATGAATAAATGAGTTAAATATGTTATGTGAAGGAAGAAAATTGAAAAATATGATTTTATGGCTTGAGAATCATGTATGTGGAAAATATGATTTTATGGCTTGAGAATCATGTACAGGGATAAAACATTGTTGGTGGACTTTTAACATAGAGAAGATAATAGACTGTATTGTCTATTTGACTCTTCTAATGGATTACTCGTTTCGCTGCAACTATGGTTGAAATTTTTATCATCTACCATATGTTCTAAATCTCTGATTTGTTATTGATGAAGGCTATTGATAATTTAATTATCTTTAGTCATGATATTCTTTACTGAGCTAGTTGTGCTTGCCCTTTTGCTTCACAATTCCTTTCAGGTAATAAAAGTGTAGCTGGGTCGAGCGGGGGTAACAAGGGAATAGAACGGTGGTCTCTAGCTGTGGAGTTCTCCCTAAGCAAAGTATAGACAAGTGTGTTGTATACATCTTTTAGTAGTTATATTTGGTGAATCATATAGGGAGAGGCGAACTCAACGTTGGAAGGGTGTTTTGCCACTATCATACAAGATGTCTAATGACATACAACCTCGTGTCATCATAAGACAGGGTTGTGCTCATCCACTTGTTGAGTATATTTACGAGCACTACCTATATAATCTTGGTGTTTGTTTGAACTATAATTCTCAATTTGAGACAATGGAGATAATGATAAGTCAAGAGAAGACTCACCATTGGGAAGAATATAATAGTAATCTTCTCATTTTTCTTTGGGGTCTATTGGGTCAACCAAAGATAATTCTGTGGCCATATGATATCTATCATAACCTAGAAGCATGGCCTCCCATGTACAAAGGTTTTTCTTGAGCACTTCCCAAAGATTCTAATTTCTAAAACAGTTTTTGTGACGCCCCCAAAATTCGGACACCCATATCTCGAATTCGGTGCATCATGTGCAACTACTAATATCCTACTAAATCATTAACAACGGAAATAATAGAATAATTTACATTGATATAATATAAATATTCGCGTCCCAAGGTACCGTAACCATTACTACGACAATTCAGTGATTAACTTAAACATAACTTAATCATTCTTGAATACATCATAACAAGCATAACAATAATAATAATACTTCTAGTCTTAAGGACTAAGTTATTCTGTCGCCTTGCCCTTTTCCTTGTCCTTTCCTGAAGTACCGCCTTGCTCTGCCTTAACTGTAATGTTTTAGGAAGCAAGAATGAGCAACAAGTTTGCCCAGCAAGTAATAGAGCAAAATAAACAAGCAGTTATAGCATTTAAATCTTTCAAGGGTATAATAATAATTGGTAGTCCAAGGATATCAAGAAATATCAAGAGTATTTTATAGGTGTCGCTATAGACTGAAGGATATCAACAAAATTTCAGGATTTATTCATTTCGAGGTTCAACATGAATGAGCACTAAGCAGTCACTAAGGACTAAGAACTCTTACTAGAATTAACAGTATTATGCTTTGTAATCCAATATATAACGAAGTACAACGGTGATCAACAGAAAGTACCCTACGTTATGCATAACATTTAATCATACTTATGTGCGCACGTCGGTTTCCCGACAATATATAATTTCCCCTCCAATGAGGGTTGTTCATCTCAGTAGATTTACGATAGTCCGCACCAAGTCAATTGGTTTGGATAGCTTTTAACACATAATAATAGTCTAGTCGAATCAAAGGCTTAGACAAATTTTTATAATGCATTTAAGAATGATAAGTCCAATGCTTGCAACAACGTCAAGGTATACAAATGATTTTTTAATAGAAAGCAGTATTTGCTTGAGACAACAATTGAATGTATCTGATTGTAAGAAGTAAGGAACTTGCCTCGTTAAATCGATTATGTTTACCTTTGACACCTTGTCATTATAACGCCTATAATATAATAATATAGTAGTACAAATTAGTGATTGTTGAAACCGACTCACTTTAGCTATTAATTGCATGTCATCCTAGTTTAAGGTACTAGTCTCTCATAAAATTCATAAAAATTACTACATTTCTTACTTACTACACATTTATGCTCACAATAAAGAAAACTATGCACATAACATTTATTTATTAAACTGTTGCTCAATTAGTTATCTGAACTAATTTTATTAATTGGAGTTCAAAATGACATTACACAATTCCGCTTGATTACCATCATAAACTCTTACTCACTTTTTTTTCAATTTTTACATGTTAGTAATGTCACATTAGAATGTAGTGTAAAGGTAAATATTTCCCCTCTTGATAATTATATTACTTTTTATTAAAGGTAATACACCTACCCTTTTCATTACTTCCCTTAAAAATATATGCACATAGTGTCACAATAAAAGTTTTAATGTTATTATTAAATTAGTTTAGTGTACCAATTTATAGCTCTTTAAATCTTCACATTGCCTACATTTTAAATGTTTAAGATTACATAATAGGTAAGGCTAAAAGGATCTTTAATTCCTTGCACACTAGCAACCGAAATTAGCCTTAAAAATATAACAGCATCCTTATTGCATGAAAATAAAAATAACATGTAGCAACATATTATTGATTATGCCACAATTAATTATATTGTTGTACAACTAGACCTCTTGCTAACAGTTAATTAGCCTTAACATAGCAGGTAAGGCTGAAAGATTTTATTTTATTATTTTTTTTTATGCATAGCAGCTCACCAAAATATTGAATATGTACAGAAATTTTTTTTTCTTGCACAACTAGCAGCCGAAAATTAGCCTGAACTAGCAGCATCCTTATTGCAATAAAAAAAAAATTAAAACATAGCCTTAACGGCTCTAACTGCGAAATCTACTCAAATCATTCCAAAGCAAAAAGTGAAAATGGAAGTATATGTTTTCATTATTTGGTCAAATAACTAATACATAGATTTCTAGAGTTGAAATTTCTTTATCACCCATAGAAGGTACACACGCAGCCTTCTTTCTTTTTCCTATACATGCTTTATGTGTTTTTTTTTTCCTTTCACGCATAGCAGTATCCTAATGCAAAAAACAAAATTAACAAGAAACACCCACACGCAGCCCCCCTTGTATACATGCTTTGGGTTTGTTTTTTTTTTGTTCCACGTAAATCATTTATGCATTCATGCAAATTAATTTATTTATTTTGAAAGCACATGGTAAATATAAATTTAGCATGCACACATCTAGTTAAGCATACTAATTTTACAAACAACACAAAATATCCACACTACTTCAAAAAGAAAACAAGTGTGCACTAGAATTAAATGGAAAGTAAATTTTATTTAACTAATTTATCTATATACCTTATCTTGAAGAAAAATAGAATTGGTTGCCAAGATGAAAGCTACTGTTGCTACCCTTCTATCTAGCTGTCGAACACCACCTTCTCTATTTGGTTCTTGTTTTTTTTTTTTTTTAAAGAAACAACTAGAGCAAGGGGTATATATATATATACTACAAGGTGCATTAATTAAAAGTATCCTAGACCATCCCCTACAAGAACATTATAGCACCCCTAAGGTCTATGACATCCCATCACCCATGTCCCATAGTATTGTCACAAAAATTCACACGCAATGCTCCCCTCTATTCTTGGATCCATTGGTCCCAAAATGATGGTCTCAATTATGGGTAATACCCAATTCTCTAGAACTTAGTAAATTGAAATTGTGTATTTACTCCCCAAGGCTAATTCACTTACAAATCAACATAGTTGCTACTTGTACTAGCTGCCGAAAAGTGGGTGAATAAAATTTTATAAGGCTGCCGAAAAATAAAGTGGGTGGAGAAAATTTTACATGGCTGCCAAAAAATAAAATGGGTGGGTAAATCAATTCTCATGGCTGCCGAAAAATAAAATGGGTGGGTGAATTAATTCTCATGGCTGCCGAAAAATAAAATGGGTGGGTGAATTATTTCTCATGGCTAGGTTCTATTTCTCTTGGGCTTACACATATATTATTAGCATTAAGCTTGGACTCTATTTGGTTAGTCACACACACCCCAACCGAAATTTACAAGTAACATAATAGCTTGGCTAGAAAATCTTATTCAAGCTGCCCACTAAATCAATTTAGGCCTACCACCTTATTCTACCAGATTTATTATTTGGATTATAAACATGTAAATACTTAATTATTAATGCAGCAATTTAATTAATTTAATTAACCCAAATAACACTAAATTACACACCACCTTAATAATTATTAATAAGTTGGGTTATTTCACATACTTTAAGTTACTCACTTAAATAATAATAAAAAGGATTTAGTTCATCCAGACAAGCTTTCAAACCAATTCAATGATTTATTTTTTTTATTACTCTGGTATAATTAAATAAATTAATTATATACCACCTCTCATATTGTCATCTATTACTTAGTAATGCATTCCTTCTTTAATTTATTCCTCACTAAATCCATCATTGTGTCACACAAGACATTACATAAACCTATCATAATTCTCCACATCTTATCAATTATTAAAAGTTCAATTAATTCAATTAAGTTACTCACCTCATGCCATGTAAGCATTTATAAAATAAAAATCACAGGCTCTATTTATATAAATATTAATATTAAATCATAAAATTTGCGGTTATTACATCCTTCCCCCCTTATAAAAATTCCGTCCTCGGAATTGATACAAGGTTACACAAAAAGATGGGGATAGTCTCTCCTCATCCTATCTTCTAATTCCCATGTGGCCTCCTCGACATCGTGGTTTCGCCAAACAACCTTTACAGAAGATATAACTTTGTTTCTTAGCGTTTGTTCTTTCTTATCTATTATCTGAACAGGAATTTCTTCATATGTCAGATTCTTCTCTACTTGAA
The DNA here is from genome assembly GCA_020205605.1 of Panax ginseng. NCBI lineage: Eukaryota > Viridiplantae > Streptophyta > Magnoliopsida > Apiales > Araliaceae > Panax > Panax ginseng. Next base: position 80,586,775 of record CM035143.1, on the reverse strand, counting down.
TGGGCTCATAGGAAATCACGTGTCTATAGTCAGACTTGTACGGACGTAGTACGGAAATTTGAAACACGTTGTGGATGTGTTCCAGTTCAGGTGGCAAGGCAACTTTTTATGCCACTTCGCCCACTCGCTTCAATATCTCGAATGGCCCTATGAACCTCGGACTCAATTTTCCTTTCTTTCCGAATCTGATCTTTCCCTTCCAAGGAGATACCTTCAAAAACACAAAACTACTGACTTCAAAGTCTCAGTTCTGACGATGCAAGTCGGCATTCTTCTTTTAGCGATCTTGAGCAGCTACCAATCTACCCCTTATTGTTGTTACCATGTCGGCCATTTACTGAACTAATTCTGGTCCAAAAAGTCATCGTTCTCCGACTTCGTCCCAACATAATGGTGTTCTGCACTTTCTCCCGTAAAGAGCTTCATATGGCGGCATATCGATACTCACATGATAGCTATTATTTTAAGTGAACTCTACTAATGGTAAATGGTCGTCCCAATTTCCCTTGAAGTCCATCACGCAAGCTCTAAGCATGTCCTCCAACGTTTGTATGGTTCGTTCACTCTGCCCGTCAGTTTGAGGGTGATAAGAAGTACTTAATCTCAATTGAGTTCCCATTCGTTCCTGCAAACTTTTCCAGAATTTTGACGTAAAACGTGGATCTCGATCGGAGACAATCGACATCGACACTCCATGTCGCGATACGATTTCCTTTACATACAAATTTGTTAACTGGTTCAAATTGAATCGAATCTTGATGGGTAGAAAATGAGTTGTCTTTATTAGTCGGTCCACAATAACCCAAATGGCATCATAACCCTTCTGTGTAACCGGAAGTCCAACCACGAAGTCCATCGTAATGTGCTCCCATTTCCATTCTGGTATTTTCAGCGGTTGAAGTAGTCCACTTAGCCTCTGGTGTTCTGCTTTGACTCTTTGACAAGTAAGACATCTACTAACACACTCTGCAACCTCTCTTTTCAAATTAGGCCACCAAAAATGGTGTCGAAGATCCCGGTACATTTTTGTGCCTCCTGGATGTACAGAATACGTCGTATTGTGTGCTTCGTGTAGGATTTCCTCCCTCAGTTTGATTACAGCTGACACCCATACTCGACCCTCAAACCTCAATATACCGTCCTTATCTACTTTGAACCTTTCTTCCTTATCTTCTACTATTCTCTTCTTTATCTTCTCACATTCTTCACCTTTCTCTTGTGCTTCCTTTATTCTATCTAATAACGTCGGGTGAGCTCTCATCATGAGTAATTTTCCTTCCGCTCCTTTTGCTTCCTCCACCTCTATTTCCAACTTTTCCATTTCTCTTATTAATTCCTCTTGAGTTGTCAATTTGAATAACTTCTCCCTTCTTTTTCTACTCAAAGCGTCGGCTACAACGTTTGCTTTTCCCGGCTGATAAAGAATTTCACAATCGTAATCCTTGATTAGTTCCAACCACCTTCTTTGTCGCATGTTCAACTCCTTCTGTGTGAAGATATATTTCAGACTCTTGTGATCCGTATATATCTCACATTTTTCTCCATATAAATAGTGCCTCCAAATCTTTAATGCAAAGACTACCGTCGCTAACTCCAAGTCATAGGTAGGGTATCGTTTTTTGAAATCTTTCAACTGTCGTGAGGCATATGCAATGACCTTGCCATGTTGCATTAGCACATAACCAAGTCCTCTATATGATGCATCACTCTATACAAAAAATCCTCACGTATCATCTGGTAATGATAATGCAGGCGTCTCACACAACCTCCTCTTCAATTCTTGGAAACTCTCCTCGCATTTGTCCATCCATACAAACTTCTCTGTCTTCCTCGTTAGATTGGTCAGCGGGGTTGCTATCTTAGAAAAATCTTGGATAAATCTTCGATAGTACCCGGCTAAACCTAAGAAACTCCTAACTTCTGTTGGTCTCTTCAGCTGTTCCCAGTTACTTACCGCTTCCACTTTTGCAGGATCCACGAAAATTCCATTTTGATCTATCACACGTCCTAGAAATTGAACCCTTTCCGTATAAAATTCACATTTTGAAAATTTAGCGTACATCTTTTCCCTTCTCAATGCTTCCAATACCATCTTTAGGTGTTCGGCGTGCTCTTCCTTCGTCTTTGAATAAATCAAAATGTCATCGATAAATACTACTACGAACTTATCTAAGTATGGTCTGAAAACTCGGTTCATCAAGTCCATGAATGCTGCCGGAGCATTGGTTAACCCAAATGACATCACTAAAAATTTGTAATGTCCGTAGCGAGTTCAAAACGCTGTCTTTTGTATGTCCTCCTCCCTCACTTTCAACTGATGATAACCCGTTCGTAAATCTATCTTGGAAAAACACTTCGCTCCCTTCAGTTGATCAAAAAGGTCGTTTATCCTCGGCAATGGATATCTATTCTTAATTGTCACTCGGTTCAACTCCCGATAATCGATACAGAGCCTCATCGATCCATCCTTTTTCTTTACAAACAACATTGGTGCTCCCCAAGGAGACACACTTGGCCGAATGTAACCCTTATCTAGTAATTCTTGCGGTTGAATCATCAATTCCTTCATTCTCTCGGGCGCCATTTGATATGGGGCTTTGAAATTAGTCTTGATTCAAGGGTGCTAAGTCTATTATGAATTCAATTTCTCTGTCTGGCGGAAGGCCAGGCAGTTCGTTTGGAAATACGTCTTGGAAATCTCTTACCACTGATATATCTTTCATTTCTATTCCCTTTTGCTGAGTGTCCACTATATAGGCTAAATAACCTACACATCCTTTCTTTAACAATTTCTTAGCCTGCATCATCGTAAGCCAACATGATTGCTTGAGCGATGAGTTACCGTAAAACACTACCTTAGACCGATTTGAGGTCTGAAGGTTCACACTCTTCTTCTGACAATCGATTATCGCAGCGTGGCTGAAAAACCAATCCATTCCTAATATCACATCAAACTCTCCCGGTTTAATGAATTAAGTCTACGTTTAGTTCGTGACCTCTAATGTTTGCATAACAGTTTTGATAAATAAACTCTGGGAATTACTTCTTATTCGCAATCTCTACGTTCAATGAATTTTCTAAATGTTAGGGAGGTATGTTTAGTCAATTAGCAAATTCTTGAGACATAAAGTAATAGGTAGCACGAATCAATCAAAATACATAGGCATTTATATTATTGATTGGGAGGATATACGACACCAAATCCCTTGCGATCCGCTGCGTCTTGGGCGATCATGTTAAAGGTTCGGGTAGTCGGTCGGTTGGATTACGTTGGTCCGCCGATCATCAGCTTGCTGCCCCCTCCCTGTTGGCCGCTTCCTCCGTTGCTCCCCTTCTTTGGGCAATCCTTGATTTGATGCTCAGTTTAGCCACACGCGAAACATCCCTTGATCTTTTTCGGCTTTGGGCAGTTAGGCAAAATGTGCCCTTCTTGGCTGCAATTGTAGCAGACGTTGCGCCCCTTCCATCATTCCCCTTGATGGTTTTTCCCACATTTTGAGCAAGCTTCACTTCTTTTCTTAAACCTTCCTTGATAACTTTCTGACTGGTTGATGTTTCGGTGGTTGGTGTTGTTGTTGTTGTTGTTGTTGTTGTTGTTGCGGTTATCTCATTTCCTCTTTCCCAGATAACTTCCACCACTACTACTCCCTCCACGAGTTTCTCCCCCAGCATTCTTGTTCTTCTTCTCCTTGTTGTATTGGCTCAATGCCTCGCTACCTCCCTCAGCAATTATTGCCTTCTCCAATAATGTGGCGAACGAGTCAATTTGAAGGACCGACACCTTATTGGACAACCAAGGTAGTCTAAGTTCGAAGCGTCGAGATTTCCTTTCTTCAATGTCTACTTGATGTGTTGCGAATAAATGCGAGTTCATTGAACTTGGCCGGCATCGTGCACTTATCATCTCCCCTTGTTTTAGTTCTAGAAAATTTACCTCCATCCTATTCTTCATGCTCTTGAGGAAGTAATTCTCGAAGAACAAAGTATTAAACCTTTCGAGTTATAGTCCCTTCTCCGCCCTCTGTTGATTTGCTTGCCACCGGTGAGTTTGCTTCACCCCTCATCATATATGTAGCGAACACGTTTTCCTCGGTCTTCACCCACACGAGCAATGGCAAAGGCTTTCTCCATTTCCTTGATCCACGTTTTTGCTTACGATAGGATCGGTAGTACCCATGAATTTTGGAGGTCCCACACTCTTAAAGTCCTTGAAGTTTGCGACTGGAGCTACTTGGGGAATGGGTGGTACTTGTTCATTTCTTCCCCTAAGAGCCTCCTCTAACAAATCTACAAGCCTCCGAATGGATCTACTTGTCCTCTCTCATCATTAATCGACTCTTTCCAGTGCGGTTAATCTACGTGCAAAATGCATTTTTTCGCATCACAAACTTCCATTTTTATTATCTAATTATATTACTTAAACAATTCTCCATAAAAGGAATAAGATTTTAGAATACATTTCAGAACAAGATCATTTATATTCATATGCCAAATTGTTACATTACATGTTTATCTCTAGCATACTTCTATAAACGACATAACTTATCCCCTAATATCACAAAAGATGGGGACAACCATTAACATACTACCCCTCTAATATAACTCAAAAGTTTGGGGCTTACAACTATCTCACAGTCTACATAAAAAACTGAAATTACAATAACAGATAATACACCACATAACGAACTACAACTAATAACTTTTAACGCCTAGACTTAATCCATCATTCCGCGCTCCACAGCGCTCTGGTACTCCCTCTAAGTTATGTGCACCACCAAATCTCGGCTTATGGTGTGCCGAGTCTATCCCTGCTCTGTCAGGTAGTGATTTACCCCATCAATCAGTCTCTCCATGGGTGCATGATCGTGCATAGCCCATCCTGTTCATCTTCCTCCTTTTGCACCTCACTTCATCTTCTAGATCGTTAGCCCTATCATTGGCCCCTTCCCACTTCTCTTCGAAATGGATCATATCCATTACCTCCATCTCTAACTGAGTACGGATAGCTTCCTTCTCTGTCCTCTCACTCAACTCCCTCTGCTCCTTCTATTCCAACTTCCCTGCCAGTTCTACATTCCTAGCCACCGCCCTGTGAAACAAAGCCCCCATCTGGATCCCTGCCTCCTTACGGTGAGCAATCTCTACCTCCATCTCCTGCATCACTAACTTTCTCTGGTGGTCTTCATCCCTCTGCTTTTGGAACTCGGACTCCCTGTCCCTAGCCTCAGCCTCTAACTCCTTAACTCTGCACCCTAACTCTAAAATATGCTCCTCATACTCCCCCAACATCCTATCCTCAAAAGTAGCCTCGTCGGAATCCCCCATGGGCTCGTCCACCATACGCTCCTCCTCTGGATTAGACTCCTCGAGTATTGGCTCCATCTCCTCTTCCTCATCATCATCATCGATAGGGACTACAGTTGATATAGGCTCCGCTATCAATGGTGCCTCATATACCACGTGTATGTCACGCGGCTCCTCTTCTACTACTCGGCTAGGTCCTCCCATGTCAGTCATCCTACAATCACCAACACAAGACAAAACAAACAACAACTCCATTAGAATGTTAAATAACATAAATTCATTGTATAGAATGAAGTTATATTCTATAACATGTTAAGTCTCTTTCTACAAAAAACTCTATATAAGTTTCATCCCTTTCTATCTTCTAAGTTCTCCTAAGTTATAATCTAAGGGCTCTCGCTCCTAAGGTTTATAACTATGGCTTTGATATTAAACTTTGTGGCGCCCCAAAATTCGGACACCCATATCCCAATTCGGATTGCATCACATGCAACTCTGAATATCCTACTAAATCATTAACAACGGAAATAATAGAATAATTTACATTGATATAATATAAATATTCAAGGGCGTCCAAGGTAACCGTAAGTAACCATTACTACGACAAATCGTTGATTAACTTAAACATAACTTAATCATTCTTGAATACATCATAACAATAATAATAATACTTCTAGTCTTAAGGACTAAGTTATTCTATCGCCTTTCCTTTTCCCTTGTCCTTTCCTGAAGTACCGCCTTGCTCTGCCTTAACTGTAATGTTTTAGGAAGCAAGAATGAGCAACAAGTTTGCCCAGCAAGTAATAGAGCCAAAAAAAACAAGCAGTTATAGCATTTAAATCTTTCAAGGGTATAATAATAATTGGTAGTCCAAGGATATCAAGAAATATCAAGAGTATTTTATAGGTGTCGCTATAGACTGAAGGATATCAACAAAATTTCAGGATTTATTCATTTCGAGGTTCAACATGAATGAGCACTAAGCAGTCACTAAGGACTAAGAACTCTTACTAGAATTAACAGTATTACACTGTAATCCAATATAAACGAGTACAACAGGTGATCAGCGTAAAGTACCCTACGTTATGCATAACATTTAATCATACTTTATATGCACGTCGTTTTCCGACAATATATAATTTCCCCTCCAATGAGGGTTGTTCATCTCAGTAGATTTACGATAGTCCGCACCAAGTCAATTGGTTTGGATAGCTTTTAACACATAATAATAGTCTAGTCGAATCAAAGGCTTAGACAAATTTTTATAATACATTTAAGAACGATAAGTCCAATGCTTGCAACAACGTCAAGGTATACAAATGATTTTTGAATAGAAACAGGTATTTGCTTGAGACAACAATTCGATTGTATACAGTGTAAGAACTAAGGAACCTGCCTCGTTCGTCGATTATGTTTACCTTTGACACCTTGTCACGTATACTGCCTATAATATAATAATATAGCCGTACAAATTAGTGATTGTTGAAACCGACTCACTTTAGCTATTAATTGCATGTCATCCTAGTTTAAGGTACTAGTCTCTCATAAAATTCATAAAAAATTACTACATTTCTTACTTACTACACATTTATGCTCACAAATAAGAAAACTATGCACATAACATTTATTTATTAAACTGTTGCTCAATTAGTTATCTGAACTAATTTTATTAATTGGAGTTCAAAATGACATTACACAATTCCGCTTGATTACCATCATAAACCCTTACTCACTTTTTTTTCAATTTTTACATGTTAGTAATGTCACATTAGAATGTAGTGTAAAGGTAAATATTTCCCCTCTTGATAATTATATTACTTTTTTATTAAAGGTAATACACATACCCTTTTCATTACTTCCCTTAAAAATATATGCACATAGTGTCACAATAAAAGTTTTAATGTTATTATTAAATTAGTTTAGTGTACCGATTTATAGCTCTTTAAATCTTCACATTGCCTACATTTTAAATGTTTAAGATTACATAATAGGTAAGGCTAAAAGGATCTTTAATTCCTTGCACACTAGCAACCGAAATTAGCCTTAAAAATATAACAGCATCCTTATTGCATGAAAATAAAAATAACATGTAGCAACATATTATTGATTATGCCACAATTAATTATATTGTTGTACAACTGGACCTCTTGCTAACAGTTAATTAGCCTTAACATAGCAGGTAAGGCTGAAAGATTTTATTTTATTATTATTATTATTATTATTATTATTATTATTATTATTATTATTATTATTATTATTTTATGCATAGCAGCTCACCAAAATATTGAATATGTACAGAATGTTTTTTTTCTTGGACAATTAGCAGCCAAAAATTAGCCTAAACTAGCAGCATCCTTATTGCAATAAAAAAAAATTAACACATAGCCTTAACGGCTCTAACTGCGAAATTTTCTCAAATCATTCCAAAGCAAAAAGTGAAAATGGAAGTATATGTTTTCATTATTTGGTCAAATAACTAATACATAGATTTCTAGAGTTGAAATTTCTTTATCACCCATAGAAGGTACACACGCAGCCGTCTTTCTTTTTCCTATACATGCTTTGTGTGTTTTTTTTTCCTTTCACGCACAAGAAGATCCTAAATTAACAAGAAGCACCCACACGCAGCCCCCCCTGTATACATGCTTTGGGTTTGTTTTTTTTTTGTTCCACGTAAATCATTTATTCATTCATGCAAATTAATTTATCTATTTTGAAAGCACATGGTAAATATAAATTTAGCATGCACACATCCAGTTAAGCATACTAATTTTACAAACAACACAAAATATCCACACTACTTCAAAAAGAAAACAAGTGTGCACTAGAATTAAATGGAAAGTAAATTTTATTTAACTAATTTATCTATATACCTTAGCTTGAAGAAAAATAGAATTAGATTTGCCAAGATGAAAGCTCTGCTGCTACCCTTCTATCTAGCTGCAGAACACCACCTTCTCTATTTGGTTCTTGTTTTTTTTTAAAGAAACAATTAGAGCAAGGGGTATATATATATACTAAAAGGTGCATTAATTAAAAGTATCCTAGACCATCCCCTACAAGAACATTATAGCACCCCTAAGGTCTATGACATCCCATCACCAATGTCCCATAGTATTGTCACAAAAATTCACACGCAATGCTCCCCTCTATTCTTGGATCCATTGGTCCCAAAATGATGGTCTCAATTAAGGGTAATACCCAATTCTCTAGAACTTAGTAAATTGAAATTGAGTATTTACTCCCCAAGGCTAATTCACTTACAAATCAACATAGTTGCTACTTGTACTAGCTGTCGAAAAGTGGGTGAATAAAATTTTATAAGGCTGCCGAAAAATAAAGTGGGTGGAGAAAATTTTACATGGCTGCCAAAAAATAAAATGGGTGGGTAAATCAATTCTCATGGCTGCCGAAAAATAAAATGGGTGGGTGAATTAATTCTCATTGCTAGGTTCTATTTCTCTTGGGCTTACACACATATTAATAGCATTAAGCTTGGACTCTATTTGGCTAGCCACACACACCCCAACCGAAATTTACAAGTAACATAATAGCTTGGCTAGAAAATCTTATTAAAGCTGCCCACTAAATCAATTTAGGCGTACCACCTTATTCTACCAGATTTATTATTTGGATTATAAACATGTAAATACTTAATTATTAATGCAGCAATTTAATTAATTTAATTAACCCAAATAACACTAAATTACACACCACCTTAATAATTATTAATAAGTTGGGTTATTTCACATACTTTAAGTTACTCACTTAAATAATAATAAAAAGGATTTAGTCCATCTAGACAAGTTTTCAAACCAATTCAATGATTTATTATTACTCTGGTATAATTAAATAAATTAATTATATACCACCTCTCATATTGTCATCTATTACTTAGTAATGCATTCCTTCTTTAATTTATTCCTTACTAAATCCATCATTGTGTCACACAAGACATTACATAAACCTATAATAATTCTCTACATCTTATCAATTATTAAAAGTTCAATTAATTCAATTAAGTTACTCACCTCATGCCATGTAAGCATTTATAAAATAAAAATCACAGGCTCTATTTATATAAATATTAATATTAAATCATTAAATTTGCGATTATTACAGTTTTTGACTATACATTTATGTAAGGTGTCATTGTGACGTTCTATCCAAGGTTGGGATGAGAGTCACGGTTGGTATATATATTTGTATCCAAACTCACAGTATATGTGTTGTTCTATTTTGCACGACAATTGTTGTAATAAAGTTGTAGTTGTTTTCTGTACCATGTATTTGGCGACTCAGAATGGGTTGGATGGAATGGACCTATTTTGGGGTTGTCACAAGCATAGTACTGCATTTCGCAGTCAGCACATAACCTAATCGCATTATTACCCATGTTTAACAACCATTGAATCACAAATAATCACATATCTAATTAAATTATCTAAGTCCAGATCAATTTCTGAAACATGCCGATTGTCTGAAAAGCGACTTTTATCGGGTAATTATCGAGTCTAAGACTTTGTCCTGTAACTTAGTATTAGTCATATTATTTTTAAATGACTTAATATAATTTTAAAACATTTATTATAATTTATCATGAATTTTTAAACATCGGAATCATTATTAAATGATATAAATATTGAATAATTCTATTATCATTAATATTTAATTAATATTAAACTATTAATGAAATCATTTCCAAAATAATAAAGTTATTTATAATAACTTAGAATATTTTTAAAGTATTAATATTACCCCTTAAATGATTTTTAAAATATTTAAAATCATTTTTAAATAATTATCATTAATATTAAAGTATTAATGTTTTATTTATCAAAATATTAAAAGTCATTAAGTATAACTTAATAATATTTTTAATTCATTTTTATCCTTTTTAAATGATTTTTAAATTAATAAAACCATTTTTAAACTATTTATTTAATATAATTATTAAATAAATTCAATATCATTAATAATAAATTAATAATTATTAATATTAAATTATTATTGAAATTATTCTTTAAATATTAAAAGTTATATTTTATAACTTAAAATATCTTTAAACACTTTATTTTCATTTAAAATGATTTTTTATAATAATAAAATCATTTTTAAATTAATTTATTTAATATAATTATTACATAACCTTAATATCATTAATAATAATTAATTAATGAAATTTAACTTTAAATATTAAAAGTTATATTTTATAACTTAAAATATTTTAAATACCTTATTATTATTTAAAATGATATTTAATATATTAAAATCATTTTTAATTAATTTATTTAATGTATTTATTAAATAAATAAAATATCAATAATATCCAAATAAATATTAATATTTATGAAAAATATGTCAAATTATTAAAAGTTAATTTTTATAACTTAAAATAATTTTTAAAATTAATTTTGTAATTTTTGGAATTTATTTACTATTTTAAATGATTTTTTGAAATTAAATAATTCATAGCGATTAACAAGTGAAAGCACGTTTGACCATGTGTAGATCTTAGCTTGTTAAGTTTCTGGGATTCGTCTGCTCGTCATACCTTGTAGTACTAGTAACATACTACAAGCTCCAATAATCAACACGATCACAAAGCAACTAACAAAGGAGATCTAATCGTCCAAAGTGGGTATCATCGTTAGAAGTCATTCTTCATTTCGGGTAACCCGAAATGAAGAAACGATTCGATATCCACTTTTGGGCTTCCACAACTTGATTCATGTGCAGTGGTTTTGTGATCTAATACATTCAGTGTGTAGCCAACATGTCAAGGAATAGATAGATCTCATATAATCACCATAACAACAACTAAATCTCCAGATTTTAACTGGTCAACCCATGTCAAAAATCACGATCATACGTTTTTACGGGTTACCCGTAAAAAGCGAAAATGATAAATCTTACATGGTTTGACCGTACACTACATGCATCCTATTAATCCTTTAGATGTTCTACAAGCTTAACCATGTAGCCTAAAACATCATACAACAACCTTGTTACAATAACAAAATCCAATTAACGAAAACATGAAAGATCTGGGCCCATGAACTTGCTGTCAGAGATTTCTGGGCAAGTTCTGGGTTACCCAGATCTGGCTTGGTCAATGTCGGTCAACGGTATTTGACCATTATTAACTGACATTCTATGCATGATCTGGTCCTGCCACAAGTTCTAGATCATAGATCTCATATCACACTACATGTTCAAACATTAAAAACACAAAAACCATAAACATCCAAAGATCTAAAGGGCCTGACATTCGGTTGTCAGTCAACATAAAAAAAATTTCCCAGATTTTTAAAAACACATAATCCGAGCCTATAGATGTTATGGATCTAACATCTATCAACCCAGATCATCATTATACACTACATACAACATATTTAACACAAAAAAACTAACATCTAACATAGGATCAAAAGTCAGATTTCATTTTAGGGTTTATACCTTCTATGAGCAATCTTTGATTCTTGACCACTGATTTGGTTATGGAATTCGTGGGGTTTGATTTGGGGACTGATCTAGCACTGGAAATTCGTGGGTTTAGAGAGAGATGGTCTATTTGAGTGTTTGGGAATGAATGAGCAAAAATGTACACCTTTCTCTCTCTTAATCTATTTATATAACTTAGATTCAATGTATCTAACATGCAAGGTGTCAAAGTGGATAAGCTTGAATGATTTTTTTAGGCATGTGCTATAAATCTAGAGTGATGACTTGCAAGTTATTCCATTAAATAAATTCAAAATGGCTATTTTAGTAAACTAACAAAGTATTTTAAGGGTATTTTTGTCCATGATGCTTGAATCTAGGTTAAAATTAATAGATATTAAACCTTAAGGTTTCCCAAATAATTTCTAGGGTTTGAAAAATTAAGATTAAAGTTCAATAAAATTTTAATTGAACCACACTAATTAAAATTACGGATTTTAATAGAAAATTAGGGTTTTAAAATAATTAGGGTTCCTAAATAATAATTAGGGTTTCTAATTAACCTTAAATTCTATAATACTCAACATTAATCAAATAACACAATTTCTTACCACTCACAAACTCCGATTTGAGTTTCAAGTTACAATTTAACACAATAAAATTAGGGTTTTTAAATATTGTACCATTATTAACTAATCATTAATAAAGACGTACATACGTATATATATTTATAAAGATCGAAAAATCAAAATATAATATTATTATATTATTATTCTCATTCCTTAATCGAAATCCAAAATTAGGGTTTGGATTCCATGTAAGACCCCAACGTATTATAAATAAAATCGAATTTCCTCTAATTATATTTGTGAATAATAAGGTATTAATTTGATATAATTCTTTGGTTATGGGTGAAATGTGCAAATTTTGCAAAATATGCAAGTGGTTATAAAATAATCATTGTTGTTGGGGAATATTCGTACGACGGCGCAGTCATTTATGGGTCCCATAACAGAATAATTGTCGGATGAAGAAAACGACAAGTTTGAGTTTTTATAAATAATTGGCGTAGTTATTACCACTGAATTAACATTTGTTGGAATACCCAATGGGGTTAAAATACGAATACGCGTGGATGCACAGTGATTGATGAATTATTGATCCTTACGTAAGAAGGTCCTACTCAATAATTATTCTGTGAGTTATTGCTCAATATTTTATTTTATTGATTCAATAATTGATGCGTTGATATTTTATATTATTGTTGTTTCAATAATTGTCACTGCACAATATTTCCCATTATCAGATCAATAATTCATATTATTTGAATAATATTATTAGTTAGCATTATTGGAAATATCTAGAAAGTTCTGTCAAGGAGATGTTTGGTCACCTAATTGTGTGCCAATAAGGAGAAATTCTTATTGGAAAGCCCTCTTTCCAGGAACTACTTTGGTTGTCATAAATGTGATTCTGTAATATTATTTGTGAATAATTAATTATTGATTCATATGATAAGGAAATATTTATTTTATGTGGATATAAATGTTAGATATATTTATTGTGGTTAAAAATGAAGGAGTTAATGTTGAGGTGTTTTATCGGATTTTTTGTCGGAATGAATGTATTAAAATTAAACTAGTGTTTTTGAGATATATTGTGTGAGTTATAATTTTTAATCCGACCAGTTGGATCGTTGTAATTTTTGGATATGTTATACATATATAAGTTGAGTATATGTCCACAAATTTTGAACCGTTAAAATTGAACGTATGATTTGTTATGAATTTTAAGAGGTGACTGATTCAGAAATTAGGTTTATAAATGTTTTTGGTGGAAAATTCTAGAATTGAGTGGGCTCCACTTGTGGTTGGTGAAGAAATGTGCTGAATTTATTTCAAATGTGGTGGGTGAGAATAGTAGCAGGTAAAGCCATCAAAGTTCAGCAGTCAAGTCGCTAACATTTTCCTATAAATAGATGGCTAAGTTAGAATTGAAAATCACACCGAAACAGTTTTTTCTCTCTTCTCTCTCTAGATTATTGAGTGTATTTTATGAGTATTTAGATACTTTGTGAGTTTCTATTCATCGGTGCAAGTTTCCTTGACCTTATATACCGATATTCCGATCGAAATCTTGATATTTTGAGGTAAGGATGTTATTTTCTTCATATATGATATTATTTCTTCAATATCATTATGCCAAGTATTGATCCGAATTTTTATCAAATTTGGAACTTTTTGTGTCGTGGTTCTTATTCACGATATCTGACCTTTATTCACGAATACGGACTATTCATAGAAAAATGAAATTTTCTTCTTTTTGTCCAAGATGTCTATTATGGTTACTATCTTTGATTGGATCCATGTTTTGATCTTTATTTTTGAATTACGCTTCAAAATTGGTATTTATGAAGTATTGTTGATCTTGGATAAAGCGTTATACTAATCCCTACTATTTGTCCTTCCGTTTCAATTGGATTCGTTTTCTTTAAAATATTTTTCATCATCCTCGGGTCTAAATGATGATATTACTAAATATCTTCTACCAGAAGTGCAAAAAAGATAAATGATTAATCGATGAATATCTTTGCCCGTAGTGCAAAAGATGAGCAGTGTTGAGATGAACATGATAAATGGTGATATAAATGAATATCTTTGGCACTGTAGTGCAAAGATGAATATTTGATTAAAGATGTATATTGATTGTTGTTACGGGGATAAAATATTGATGATGGAATTTTAAATCTTAGAAGATAGTAGAACTCATTCTCTACTTGACTCTTCTAATGGATTCTTTATTTCCATTACTGATTGTTGATCTAAAACTTGTTGGCTATTATATTTTATCGATTTTTTCCTGTTGAAGAGTAACGATAATTTGTTGTATATTATCTTAGTCATAATAATCTTTCTTGGGCTAGTTGAGCTCACCCTTTTCCTTTTTGTTCCATTTTCTCTGGGAGGTGAGAACATAGCGAGAACTAGTGGAGTGCGGAGTGATGGTTCTAGAAAGATGTTTTAGCAAATCCTCACTATTTCTGTAAAATAATGTTTGAATAATTGTAACGAGGACTTATTTGAGTGTGGATATTGTCTAGAAGACAATATTTGTATTTAAACTCACAGTATATGTTGTCGTATTTTGCACGACAATTGTATTATTGAAGTTGTAGTTTGCTTTCTGAACCATGTATTTGGCGACTCAGAATGGGTGTTGTATACCTATTTTGGGGGCATCACAGTTGGTATCAAAGCTTAGGGATATGGTCTCTGACGGAGATCGGGGAATAGAACTAGGAGGGGAGAGATGAGTAAATCCTTCGCTACTGTGTCTTATCTAAGCTTATTTATTGGTCAGTCATAATATAGGGATATTATGTGATGTGTTAATTTGTTTAATTAACCCTTGTTTTATGGAAGTATTTAAGAATGGCCGCTGAGAACGTTAACAATGGAGTGTATGAGACTGTGGAACAACCTTTAGTTAGAAACCAGGAGAACGTGCAAGAGGAAAGCAATATTCCTCCTATAAACAACACTACCGAGCAAACGATGAATGATGGAATGTTTAGGAGCTTTTTGCAGTTCATGCAAAACCAGACGAGGGAGACTCGTGCACAAAATACGGGTGGAAATGATAGCAATGCGCTGACTTTCACAAATGCAAGCGATTCAAGGAGTTGGGACCACCAAAATTTAAGGGAAAGCAGGATCCGATCATGGCGGAAATGTGGGTCAAGCAAATTAGCAAGATATTCGATGTCTTTGGATGCACGGAGGAACATAAGGTTCCATTCGCCACCTTTATGTTCCATGGTGAGGCGCATCACTTGGTGGGGAGTCGTGAAGCGATCCCACCACCGTGACTTTCAAAGATATCTTGGGAAACATTTTCAAAAATATTCAATGACAAGTACTTTCACGAAAGTATTTGTCATATGAAGGAGGTGGAGTTTATCGACCGAACAAAACAACATGACGGTGTCCCAAAGACGAGGCGAAGTTTCTTTGAGTTATCGAGTTTGCACCTCATTTGGTCAAAAATGAGGAACGAATGACGAGGATGTTTCGAGAGGTCTAAAGCCTTAGAGATTCGGCAATATCTTATATCTCATAAATTTTCTTTATATTCAGATGTTGTAAATAGGGCTCAATTATTAGAGCGAGATAATGAGTATGTTCAACCGAGGGACCACAACTGTGGTATAATCTGGGTGTGAATCATCGAGGCGATGATAACCAAGGAGGAGGGAAAAATACGAACAAAGGCGGTAACCACTCGGGTGGTCATCGTGGCCATGATAATAGGAGAGGTGAGTCAAGTGGAAATTTCAGAAAAGAGGAGATTCAACAATGACGGGAAGACATCAACAAAGAAACACCAAGACCAACAACAAATTCTAGGGGAGGAGAACGACCGCCAGTTAGATGTTACAAATGCGGGAAAGAGCGACATATCAGCACAAACTGTCCACAATAATCCAAGGTGTTACAACTATGGAAAGGAAGGCCACATAGTTCGGGATTGTTCTGTAGCAAAACCAAGTTCAACGGGGATGGTGACTCCAAGGGCTGTCCCGGATAAGTCAAAATCAGCGGTTCTTGGAAGAGCGTTTGTCGTGACTGGCCAAAATGCGAGAAACCCGAACGAGGTGATTACGAGTAAGCTAATCTTGAACTCTTGTGAAGTTTATACCTTACTAGATACCGGTTCTACCCATTCTTTTATCTCTCCTGCTTGTACTCAATGTTTAAACTTGACTCCGGAGAAATTGGACTTTGACTTATCTGTTGAAACTCCGTTGGGTGAAACCTTCGTTACATCTACAGTTTATAAATCTTGCATGATCCAAGTTGGCACTATCACATTACCTGTTGATCTTATATCTTTAAAGATACTTGCTTCTGATGTGATTTTAGGAATTGATTGGTTAACCACTCATCATGCCAAAATTGATTATTTTCGTAAGGTTGTTAGTTTTCATATTCCTAACCAACCTGTTATACGAATTCAAACAACTAAACCACTAAAATCAGTCACTATCATATCAAGCCATAAAGCTATTCATTTATTGAAAAATAGATGTCAAGCTTTCTTAGCCCATGTTATGGATTTGAACAAAGACAAGTCAGATTTGAATAATATTTCTGTTGTTAGAGAGTTTTCTGATGTATTTCTGAAGAACTTCCGGTCTACCCCGTAACGTGATGTTGAATTCTTTATTGACCTTGGAGCGGGTACAAAACCCATTTCTAAAACCCCATATCGAATGGCTCCTATTGAACTTCAGGAGTTAAAAGTACAACTACAGGAATTGTTAGACATAGGTTTCATTCGTCCTAGTACATCTCCTTGGGGTGCTCCTGTTTTATTCATAAAGAAGAAAGATGGGAGTATGCGACTTTGTATTGACTACCGAGAATTAAACCATGTCACCATCAAGAATAGGTATCCGCTACCTCGCATTGATGACCTGTTCGACCAGTTGCAAGGAGCACAATTCTTTTCAAAGATCGATCTTCGTTCTGAATATCATCAGTGAAGATTAAAAATGAGGATATTACAAAGACTTCCTTCAGAACTCGGTACGGGCATTATGAATTCTTAGTCATGTCTTTTGGATTGACTAATGCTCCTGCTGCTTTCATAGATATGATGAACCGTGTATTCAAGGAATATTTGGATCAGTTTGTTGTTGTCTTTATTGATGACATCCTCATCTATTCCAAAAGCCGTGAAGATCATGAGCACCATTTGAAGCTGATACTTGAAAGGCTTCGTGAAAACAAACTTTATGCCAAGTCAAGAAATGCGAGTTCGGCTTGTGGAAGTAGCATTCCTTGGGCACGCGTGGTGTCAAAACATGGAGTATCCGTCGACGGCCAAGATTGAAGCAAAGACAAAGTTGGGAGCAACCAAAGTCGATGACCGAAGTGCATAGCTTTCTGGGCTTAGCTTGTTATTATCAGAGATTCGTGGAAGGATTTTCTCGAATCGCTACTCCGTTAACTCAGTTGACTCGAAAAGATACAAAATTTGTATGGAGCGAGGAATGCGAGAAGAGTTTCCAAGAGCTCAATAGGAGACTCATTTCTAAGCACTGTTTCGCAATACCATCCGCATGCATGATGGATTTGTTATATCTGATGATGCTTCGAGCAAAAGGGTTAGGATGCGTTCTCATGTAACATGGGAAAGTCATAGCCTATACCTCACGATAACTCAAAGAATATGAGAGGAATTATCCTACTCATGATCTAGAGTTGGCAGTAGTCATATTCGCGTTGAAAATTTGGAGACACTACTTGTATGGGGAGAGAGTGGAGATTTATACGGACCATAAAAGCCTCAAATATTTTTTCACCCAAAAAGAACTCAACATGCGGCAACGACGTTGGCTTGAACTATTGAAAGATTACGATCACACTATTCAATATCATCCTCGAAAAGTTTAACGTAAGTAGTGGCGCATGAGTAGAAGATCATATGCGAGTACGAGTGCGATATTGTTAATGCAAAGGCCCATTCGGTATGACTTGCAAAGGACGGAGGTAGAATTAAAAACTTCAGGAACCCACAGATGATGGAGAATATACGAGTAGAACTGACTTTAATCGATAAAGTTAAAGTTGTTTAAGCTACGGACCTGGAGCTGATACGTATGAAGAAGAAAGTGCAAGAAGGAGCTATTCCAGAAGTGAGAATCGATGAAGAAGGAATACTTAGATTCAACTCCAGACTTTGTGTTCCTAACGATTCTGACTTGAAGCATAGAATCATGATGGAGGCACACAACACCCCGCTTTGTAATCCATCTCAGGAGTACCAAAATGTATCATGATATTCGACATACATTTTGGTGGAACAATATGAAGAGAGAGATCGTGGAGTTTATCTCGAGGTGTTTAACTTGTCAACGTGTAAAGGCGGAGCATCAAGTGCCAAAGGGTCCATTACAACCACTTGAGATTCTGAAATGGAAGTGGGAACACATTACTATGGATTTCGTTACAGGTCTTCCCAAAGTTTCTCAAGGTATAGATGCGATTTGGGTTATTGTTGATAGATTAACCAAGTCTTCCCATTTCTTACCGATACGTGAGACTTATTCCCTTGAACGTCTTGTTCGCATGTACGTGAATGAGATTGTGAGATTGCATGGCATGCCAGTATCCATAGTTTTGGATCGTGACCCAAGATTTACTTCATGATTTTGGGTTAGCTTGCAGAAAGCTATGGACACGGATTTACGATTCAGTTCGGCATACCATCCTCAAATGGACGGGCAATCAGAGAGGACTATTCAAACCCTTGAAGATCTATTAAGAATTTTTGTCCTAGATTTTAAAGGAAGTTGGGATAAGTACTTGCCACTGGTGGAATTCTCTTACAACAACAGTTATCAAGCAAGTATAGGCATGGCTCCATTTGAGGCGTTGTATGGATTTAAAGTGTCGTTCTCGATTATCTTTGGGACGAGGTGGGAGAAGCAACGTTGTTGGGACCAGAATTAGTATGCATGACTACAGAAAAGATCCAAATGATTCTACAACGTATACAAACGGCACAAGATCGAAAAAAAGAGTTATGCGGATCTTCATCGAAAAGACGTGGAATTTAATATTGGGGATCATGTATTGTTACGTGTTGCACCATGGAAGGAAGTTACAAGATTTGGGAAGAGAGGAAAGCTCAATCCACGATTTGTTGGTCCATTTGAGATTCTTGACCGAATAGGAAATGTGGCCTATAGACTCGCATTACCTCCAAGTATGTCTCATGTTCATAATGTTTTTCACATATCCATGCTTCGTAAATATGTGAAAGACCCGAACCATATTATTGCGTTAGAACCAGATGAGATAGCCGAAGATTTAACGTACGAAGAAGTACTTGTTAAGATCTTGGATAGGAAAGAGCATGTCCTACGCACCAAGGTTATACCACAAGTTAAGGTTTTATGGAGAAACCATGCTATTGAAGAAATGACCTGGGAGTTGGAATCAAAAATGAAAGCGAGGTATCCTCACCTTTTCGAAACACCAGGTACGTATGTCAATTTCGAGGACGAAATTTCATAAGGAAGGGAGGTTGTAAGACCCCAACTTATTATAAATAAAATCGAATTTCCTCTAATTATATTTGTGAATAATAAGGTATTACTTTGATATAATTCTTTGGTTATGGGTGAAATGTGCAAATTTTTCAAAATATCCAAGTGGTTATAAAATAATCATTGTTGTCGGGGAATATTAAATGCGCTGCCAAGTAGCGATCATTTTGGGCCCCATAATGTAAGAATAGCTTCGGATGAAGAAAAGCGACAAGTTAGAGTTTTTATAAATAACTGGCGTAGTTATTACCAATTAACACTCGTTGGAATACCCGATTGGTTAAAATAATAAAGATGTCTGGCGTGGATGCACAAGTATTGATGAATTATTGATTCTTACGTAGAAGGCACTACTCAATAATTATTACGGTGAATTATCGCTCAATATTTTATTTTATTGATTCAATAATTGTTGTGTTGATATTTTATATTATTGTTGTTTCAATAATTGTCAGTGCACAATATTTCTCATTATCAGATCAATAATTCATATTATTTGAATAATATTATTAGTTAGCATTATTGGCAATGTCTAGAAAGTTCTGTCAAGGAGAGGTTTGGTCACCTAATTGCGCGCCAATAAGGAGAAATTCTTATTGGAAAGCCCCTTCTTTCCTGGGAATGACCTGGTTGTCATAAATGTGATTCTGTAATATTATTTGTGAATAATTAATTATTGATTCATATGATAAGGAAATATTTATTTTAAGTGGATATAAATGTTGGATATATTTATTGTGGTTAAAAATGAAGGAGTTAATGTTGAGGTGTTTTATCAGTATTTTGTCGGAATGAAGGTATTAAAAATTTAACCAGTGTTTTTGAGATATATTGTGTGAGTTATAATTTTTAATCCGACCGTTGGATCGTTGTAATTTTTAGATATGTTATACATATATAAGTTGAGTATATGTCCATAAATTTTGAACCGTTAAAAATGAACGTATGATTTGTTATGAATTTTAAGAGGTGACTGATTCAGAAATTAGGTTTATAAATGATTTTGGTGGAAAATTCTAAAATTGAGTGGGCCCCACTTGTGGTTGGTGAAGAAATGTGCTGAATTTATTTCAAATGTGGTGGGTGAGAATAGTAGCAGGTAAAGCCATCAGGTTGCAGGTCAAGTCTGCTAACATTTTCCTATAAATAGAGGGCTAAGTTAGAATTGAAAATCACACCAGAAACAAGTTTTCTCTCTTTCTCTCTCTAGATTATTAAGTATATTTTGTGAGTATTTAGATACTTTGTGAATTTCTATTCATCGGTGCAAGTTTCCTTCAGCCTTATACCGATATTCAGATCAGAAGTACTGATATTTTGAGGTAATGAATGTTATTTTCTTCATATATGATATTATTTCTTCAATATCATTATGCCGAAGTATTGATCTAAATTTTTATCAAATTTGGAACTTTTTGTGTCGGGGTTACTATTCACGTATACGGCATTATTCATGAATACGGCAATATTCACCGAAAAATGAAATTTTCTTCTTTTTGTCCAAGATGTCTATTATGGTTACTATCTTTGATTGTATCCATGTTTTGATCTTTATTTCTAAATTCTGCTTCAAAATTGGTATTTATGAAGTATTATTGATCTTGGATAAACTGCTATATACTAATCCCTACTATTTGTCCTTCCGTTTCTTTGGATTCGCTTTTCTTTAAAATATTTTTCATCATCCTCGGTCCTAAATGATGATATTACTAAATATCTTCTACTGTAGTAGTAAAAGATAAATGATTAATCGATGAATATCTTTGGCCCTCAGTAGTGCAAAAGATGAGCAGTGTTGAGATGAACATGACAAACCTGGTGATACAAATGAATATCTTTTGGCTCAGTAGTGCAAAGATGAATATTTGATTAAAGATGTATATTGATTGTTGTTACAGGGATAAAATATTGATGATGGAATTTTAAATCTTAGAAGATAGTAGAACTCATTCTCTACTTGACTCTTCTAATGGATTGTTGTTTCCGCTGCAGTTGTTGATCTAAAACTTGTTGGCTATTATATTTTATCAAATTTTTTCCCTGTTGAAGAGTAACGATAATTTGTTGTATATTATCTTAGTCATAATAATCTTTACTGGGCTAGTTGAGCTCACCCTTTTCCTTTTTGTTCCATTTTTCTTAGGAGGTGAGAACATAGCAGGAACTAGTCGGGGTACGGAGTTATGGTTCAAGAAAGATGTTTTAGCAGTCCTCACTATTTCTGTAAAATAGTGTTTGAATAATTGTAACGAAGACTTATTTGAGTGTGGATATTATCAGAAGACAATATTTCTATTTAAACTCACAGTATGTGTTGTCGTATTTTTTTACGACAATTGTATTATTGAAGTTGTAGTTTGCTTTACGCACCATGTATTTGGCGTAATTCGTAATGGGTGTTGTATACCTATTTTGGGGGCGTCACATTCCATATCTGGTTTATTCTTCCATATTTAACCTTAATAATTAAGGTCAAATAATTAACTTAATAATCTGTACTAAAATTAATATAATAAAATAATTATTATAATTATTCAAAGAAATCATTTCCTATATTATTTAAATAATATGAAACTATATTTTCATGGAAAATAATTAATAAAACATTTCTACAATAAAAGTAATTATTATCGTATTAAAATTCATATAATATACTTTATAATAATCAATAATTCTAAAATAAAATTATTTGTAATGTATGTAATAAATATATTTTTATTTACCACATAATTACATATACACGTTATCTTGTACAAATCCTCATCCTTGAAAAAAAAAAATTATACGCAAAATTTCTTATTTATTTATATAGAAAATATCGTGTTGTTACATTCACCCTCCCTTATAAAGATTCTGTCCCCGGAATCAGCGTTTTAAAACCTATACATATAAGGGTACATAGCATACATAATCATTGCAAGTAGATCTTGATCAACTTTGATCCAACTGATCTTTAACTATTCACATAAAGCTTGTCTTTCTGATTAAATAGAAATTTAATTTCTAAAAGAACTCAAATTCCTCCCTCAAAATTTCTTTATAAAATAATTTACTATATATAGGAAAATCATGCAAAAGAAAATAAGAGTTATACAAATAATACCTGGAGTTGCATTACCAGCTGCCATCGTATCCTGGACAGTCATATTATAGACCCTTGCTGTTGATTTTGTTGGTTTTTTTGATGAGGTCGGTCCTGTGATTGCTAAAGTCCCGCTGCCTATGCCAGTATTCCCACTTCCTGCCTCCGTCCTCCTCTTCAGACAATCCTTCACCTGGTGTTCCGTCGATCCGCACAGAAAACACCCACTGTTCATCCTAGGATTGGGGCAGTTGGGAGAGATATGGCCCTCCTGCCCGCACTTGTAGCACACGAACTTTCCTTTCAGACACTCCCCCGAGTGGTTCTTCCCACAATTCTTACACTGTATTGTTGTCTTCTTAACACCTTCTTGATTTACCTGCACACTTTCAGAACTGCTCCCCTTCCTCTTGCTACTACCAACCCTATTCCCACTATTAATTTCCACCTTCCCAGCTCCTTCGGTCTTACCCTTCTTCTTCCTATCCTTGTTGTAGAGGCTCATAGCCTCATTCCCCTCCTCAGCAATAATAGCTTTCTCCATGAGTGCTGCAAATGTAGAGATTTGCAACACTGCCACCTTGTTGTAGAGCCAGGGTTTTAATCCCAGCTCAAACCTTCTCGTTTTCCTAGCCTCCGTATCAACTTGATGCTGGGCAAACATGGCTAACTCATTAAATTTCGCGGCGTATTCTGACACCGTCTTTTTTTCCTGCTTTAACTCTAAAAATTTTACCTCCATCCTAGCCTGCATACTAGGTGAAAAATAATTTTCGAAAAACAAAGTTTTGAACCTATCCCATGCAACTACACCTTCTCCTGCCCTCACCTGATTCGCTTCCCACCAAAAGTTTGCCTCCCCCTTCATCATAAAGGTGTCAAAAGCGGTCTTTTGCCCCTCAGCTACCCTAGCTACCACAAACGCCTTTTCAATCTCTTTATCCCAAGTCTGGGCTTCAACAGAGTCAGTTGTACCTTTAAATTCTGGCGGTCCTACAACCTTAAAGTCTTTGAAATTCGCCAAGCGGTTATCCGGCTGATTTCCAGCGACTGGTATTTCTTGCTGCATAGCTTGTGCTACCATGTTTGCAAAGTGTTGCATCGGGTCTGCTTGTTGTTGTCCTTCAACGTTGTTAACAGATTCTTCTGCCCTTTGATTGCGAGTTTGTCGTCTTAGCGGCATTATCTGATTAAATGAAATCATAAATTTAACTTACATTCTAAACCTTATCGCATAAGTTTAATATATTAAACTTGTTTCATTTCTCAAACATAGATTCATATTCATTTAACGAATATTTTACATAACATAGCACATAATTCTTTAAACATCAGTTATCCCATGGTGACTACAAAAGTCAGGATTTACAAACTTGATCATTACAAAAGTTGGGAACATTACATTAAATGTATATACTTATTATATATATTATATTAAACACACTACACAATGTAACCTATACTACCTATTTATTACACCTTTTTCTTGGACAACCTCTCGCCTGATGACCTTCTATCCCACAAATAAAACATGTTCTTGGTTTGTAGTCGGGACAATACAGAGTAGTATGTCCTTCATAACCGCACAGATAACATATTCTTTTCCCCTTCTTCTTATCAGTTTTTCCTAAGTCATGGTCTTCTATCTTTCTTTTCCCCTTCTTGCTCGGAGCTGCACACGATGTGTTGCTTGTGGCTCCCATCTAATCAATTTGGATTTTAAGCTTATCTTGTTCTTCCATTATTTCTATTAACGCCTGTTGCAGTTGACTATGTAACAGCTTTTCTATCTCCCACAGCCTTTCCAGAGAAGAAACCCTGTTCCTCAGATCCTACACCTCCGTTGATGCTTGATCAGCTTCAACTTTAGTGTCCGAATAGCTATCTGTCAGCTCCACCATCTCCGGATCTCGTACTACATTTTCTACAATAACCACATCGTCTGAGTTGTTTTCATTATGAGCCTCTATTTCAGCTATTGGCTTCGATATCAGCTCGGTGTATGGGTTTGACCCTTCTTCATGCTATATGCATATAACAAGCCTTTTCCACCAGACATCTACACACATAAATTATCCTGATTAGCATAAAGTTTATACACACAGCAAATAAGAGTTTTATATAAGTTATCTTTTATTTTATTTGACGATGAACTTAGTCAATTCATCTCTTTTTAAACTCTATATGAGTTATTTATATTTTCAACGTTTCCCTCTGTTCTAAGGTTATAGCCTAAGGTCTAACCCACCTATGGTTTTTAACCCTAAGCTCTGATACCAACCTGTAAGGCCCCCAAATCCGGGTACTTGAAACCCGAACTCGGTGCTTCACGATACCATTTCTATGAGCGGAATAATACTAATAATAATAACGATAATATAAAGATCAACTTAATTTACATATTTATTAGAGTCAGAATCCCAAGTACGTAACCTTTAAACATTCATTACAACCCATGATAGATAATATATATCATACTTGTCTTAATAAAGTTAACTATTACATAGACTACCACAAATCTTATTTGGTTAGCTTTCCTTTTCCTTTGTTTCTGCAGGAGCTTTCTGGTTCTTCACACTTAGCTGAAAACATTTAAATTAAGCAAGGATGAGCATTTGAGTGCCCAGCAAATAATAGCAATTATATATATATATATAAGCTGAAAGAATTTAAATGTTTTCTTTATACTATCCTTCTACAACGATTCAATAGTTGTGAAGTAATCTGTACCAATGATAATAATATATCAATTCTATACCAAATCTTTGAAACTACGTACTGACTATAAATAGGGTTTAGATGACTTACTATGAACATTGTTTTCAATTTTCGAATAGGTTAAATAGAAATTCATCTGCAAACCGTCATAACTTTCGGGCACGGGGGGTGATCAGCCCGTTATGCCCTGCATTGATCAATACTACGTGCAAGAACGAGGGTATCGTTCACTCTGTCCGCCTTGGGCTCATAAAAGTTTTCCCGTATAGGGATGTTCATACTTGTCTTGGTTCCAAATCAAAGGTTTTATCTTGTTCAACAATAATCTATAATTCAACATATATATACGGGTAATTGACAAAGGTATATCAACATGTGATTAAATACAACGATTATCCAAGTGGGGACATTTGTATAACCATTTATAGAAATTAACGAATGTAATATATATATCGAATTATCATATACTAACATGTTGATAATCAATGAGCGTATATAATATAGGGTTAATAAACTGCACAATAATAATA
Organism: Panax ginseng; assembly: GCA_020205605.1. Lineage (NCBI taxonomy): Eukaryota > Viridiplantae > Streptophyta > Magnoliopsida > Apiales > Araliaceae > Panax > Panax ginseng. Next base: position 80,560,581 of record CM035143.1, on the reverse strand, counting down.
TAGTTTAGAAACATTCTTACTCATGTCCATTCGCATAAAGAAAATGCAAAGGTAAGATATCTTCACGATCTTACCGCTTATAGATTCATAACTTAGTTTTATCGTTTATATCACGACCTATCATTAATCAGATCATTCGTTCGATTAGAACAATATACTATAACACATAGTACTGCATTTCGCAGTCAGCACATAACCTAATCACATTATTACCCATGTTTAACAACTATTAAACCACAAATAATCACATATCTAATTAAATTATCAAAGTCCAAATCAATTTCTGAAACATGTCGGTGTACCAACAGCTTTATCGGGTAATTATCGAGTCTAAGACTTTGTCCTGTAACTTAGTATTAGTCATATTATTTTTTAAATGACTTAATATAATTTTAAAACATTTATTATAATTTATCATGAATTTTTAAACATCAGAATCATTATTAAATGATTTAAATATTGAATAATTCTATTATCATTAATATTTCATTAATATTAAACTATTAATGAAATTATTTCCAAAATATTAAAGTTATTTATAATAACTTAGAATATTTTTAAAGTATTAATATTACCCTTAAATGATTTTTAAAATATTTAAAATCATTTTTAAATAATTATCATTAATATTAAAGTATTAATGTTTTATTTATCAAAATATTAAAAGTCATTAAGTATAACTTAATAATATTTTTAATTCATTTTTATCCTTTTAAATGATTTTTAAATTAATAAAACCATTTTTAAACTATTTATTTAATATAATTATTAAATAATTCAATATCATTAATAATAAATTAATAATTATTAATATTAAATTATTATTAAAATTATCCTTTAAATATTAAAAGTTATATTTTATAACTTAAAATATCTTTAAACACTTTATTTTCATTTAAAATGATTTTTTATAATAATAAAATCATTTTAAATTAATTTATTTAATATAATTATTACATAAGCTTAATATCATTAATAATAATTAATTAATGAAATTTAACTTTAAATATTACAAGTTATATTTTATAACTTAAAATATTTTTAAATACCTTATTATTATTTAAAATGATTTTTAATATATTAAAATCATTTTTAATTAATTTATTTAATGTATTTATTAAATAAATAAAATATCAATAATATCCAAATAAATATTAATATTTATGAAAAATATGTCAAATTATTAAAAGTTAATTTTATAACTTCAAATAATTTTTAAAATTAATTTTGTAATTTTCAGAATTTATTTACTATTTTTAAATGATTTTTTGAAATTAAAATAAATATAATTATTATATCTGTCGCTTTAGCCTTTAGCGACAGAAAGCGTCGTCGTAGGTGTTCTTGAGCCCTCAAGAACATTCATAGCAGTTAACAAGTGAGCACGTTTGACCATGTGTAGATCTTAGCTTGTTAAGTTTCTGGGATTTCTGCTCGTCATACCTTATAGTACTAGTAACATACTACAAGCTCCAATAATCAACACGATCACAAAACAACTAACAAAGGAGATCTAATCGTCCAAAGTGGCTGTCAGAGCTGTTCTTCATTTCTGGGTTACCTAGAAATGAAGAACAGTTCGACTGTCCACTTTTGGGCTTCCACAACTTGATTCATGTGCAGTGGTTTTGTGATCTAATACATTCAGTGTGTAGCCAACATGTCAAGGAACAGATAGATCACATATAATCACCATAACAACAACTAAATCTCCAGATTTTAACCGGTCAACCCATGTCAGAAATCACGATCATACGTTTTCTAGGTTACCCAGAAAACAGAAATCGTAATCGTCTTACATGGTTTGACCGTACACTACATGCATCCTGTTAATCCTTTAGATGTTCTACAAGCTTAACCGTGTAGCCTAAACAACATACAACAACCTTGTTACAATAACAAAATCCAATTAACAAAAACATGAAAGATCTGGGCCCATGAACTTGCTGTCAGAGATTTCTTGGCAAGTTCTGGGTTACCCAGATTTGGCTTGGTCAATGTCGATCAACGGTGTTTGACCACGATTAACTGACATTCTATGCATGATCTGGTCATGCCACAAGTTCTAGATCACAGATCTCATATCACACTACATGTTCAAACATTAAAAACACAAAAACCATAAACATCCAAAGATCTAAAGGGCCTGACATTCGGTTGTCAATCAACATAAAAAAGTTTTCCCAGATTTTTTAAAACACATAATCTGAGCCTATAGATGTTATGGATCTAACATCTATCAACCCAAATCATCATTATACACTACATACAACATATTTAACAACATAGGATCAAAAGTCAGATTTCATTTTAGGGTTTATACCTTCTATGAGCAATCTTTGATTCTTGACCACTGATTTGGTTATGGAATTCGTGGGGCTTGATTTGGGGACTGATCTAGCACTGGAAATTCGTGGGTTTAGAGAGAGATGGTCTATTTGAGTGTTTGGGAATGAATGAGCAAAAATGTACACCTTTCTCTCTCTTAATCTATTTATATAACTTAGATTCAATGTATCTAACATGCAAGGTGTCAAAGTGGATAAGCTTGAATGATTTTTTTAGGCATGTGCTATAAATCTAGAGTGATGACTTGCAAGTTATTCCATTAAATAAATTCAAAATGGCTATTTTAGTATACTAACAAAGTATTTTAAGGGTATTTTTGTCCATGATGCTTGAATCTAGGTTAAAATCAATAGATATTAAACCTTAAGGTTTCCCAAATAATTTCTAGGGTTTGAAAAATTAAGATTAAAGTTCAATAAAATTTTAATTGAACCACACTAATTAAAATTAGGTATTTTAATAGAAAATTAGGGTTTTAAAATAATTAGAGTTCCTTAATAATAATTAGGGTTTCTAATTAACCTTAAATTCTATAATACTCAACATTAATCAAATAACACAATTTCTTACCACTCACAAACTCCGGTTTGAGTTTCAAGTTACAATTTAACACAATAAAATTAGGGTTTTTAAATATTGTACCATTATTAACCAATCATTAACAGTACGTACATATCGTACATATTTATAGCACTGAAAAATAAAAATATAATATTATATTATTATTATTCTCATTCCTTGATCGAAATCCAAAATTAGGGTTTAGATTCCATATCTGATTTATTCTTCCATATTTAACCTTAATAATTAAGGTCAAATAATTAACTTAATAATCTGTACTAAAATTCATATAATAAAATAATTATTATAATTATTCAAAAAATCATTTCCTATATTATTTAAATAATATGAAACTATATTTTCATGGAAAATAATTAATAAAACATTTCTACAATAAAAGTAATTATTATCGTAATATACTTTATAATAATCAATAATTCTAAAATAAAATTATTTGTAATGTATGTAATAAATATATTTTTATTTACCACATAATTACATATACACGTTATCTTGTACAAATCCTCATCCTTGAAAAAAAAAATTATACGCAAAATTTCTTATTTATTTATATAGAAAATATCGGGTTGTTACAATCTCCTTGGGGTGCTCCTGTTTTATTCGTAAAGAAGAAAGACGGGAGTATGCAACTTTGTATTGACTACCGAGAATTGAACCATGTCACCATCAAGAATAGGTATCTGCTACCTCGCATTGATGAACTATTTGACCAGTTACAAGGAGCAAAATTCTTTTCAAAGATCGATCTTCGTTCTGGATATCATCAGCAAGATTAAAAGCGAGGATATTCCAAAGGCGCCTTTAAACTTCGATGACGGAATTATGAATTCTTAGTCATGTCTTTTGGATTGACTAATGCTCCCGCCGCTTTCATGGATATGATGAACCGAGTATTCAAGGAATATTTGGATCAGTTCGTTGTTGTCTTTATTGATGACATCCTCATCTATTCCAAAAGCCGTGAAGATCATGAGCACCATTTGAAGCTGATACTTAAAAGGCTTCGTGAAAACAAGCTTTATGCCAAGTCAAGAAATGCGAGTTCGGCTTGAGGAAGTAGCATTCCTTGGGGCGTGGTGTCAAAACATGGAGTATCTTGACCGGCGAAGATTGAAGCGAAGACAAAGTTGGGAGCAACCAAAGTCGGTGACCGAAGTGTGTAGCTTTCTGGGCTTAGTTGGTTATTATCAGATATTCGTGGAAGGATTTTCTCGAATCGCTACTCCGTTAACTCAGTTGGCTTGAAAAGATACAAAATTTGTATGGAGCGAGGAATGCAAGAAGAGTTTCCAAGAGCTCAATAGGAGACTCATTTCGGCACCTGTTCTGGCAATACCATCTGGTTCGGATGGATTTGTTATATACAGCGATGCTTCAGGCAAAGGGTTAGGATGTGTTCTCATGCAACATGGGAAAGTCATAGCCTATGCCTCACGACAACTCAAAGAATATGAGAGGAATTATCCTACTCGTGATCTAGAGTTGGCAACAGTCGTTTTCGCGTTGAAAATCTTGAGACACTACCTGTATGGGGAGAAAGAGGAGATCTATACGGATCATAAAAGCCTCAAATATTTCTTCACCCAAAAGGAACTTAACATGCGGCAACGACGTTGGCTCGAGCTGTTGAAAGATTACGATCATACCATTCAATACCATCTTGGAAAACAAAACGTAGTAGCTGACGCATTGAGTAGAAGATCGTATGCGGGTACGAGTGCAATGTTGTTAACACAAAGGCCCATTTTGTATGACTTGCAAAGGATGGAGATAGAGTTAAAGGCTCCAAGTATCCACATGATGATATCAAATATACGAGTAGAACCGACTTTAATCGATAAAGTTAAAGATGCTCAAGCTACGTACATGGAGCTGATGCGTATGAAGAAGAAAGTGCAAGAAGGTGTTATTCCAGAAGCAAGAATCGATGAAGAAGGAATACTTCGAGTCAACTCCAGACTTTGTGTTCCTAACGACTCTGACTTGAAGTATAGAATCATGATGGAGGCACACAACACACCGTTTGCAATCCATCCTGGGAGTACCAAAATGTATCATGATATTCGACACACATTTTGGTGGAATAATATGAAGAAGGAGATCGCGGAGATTACCTCAAGGTGTTTAACCTGTCAACGTGTAAAGGCAGAGCATCAAGTGCCAAAGGGTCCATTGCAACCACTTGAGATTCCGAAATGGAAGTGGGAACACATTACCATGGATTTCGTTACAAGTATTCCCAAATTTTCTCAAGGCATAGATGCGATTTGGGTTATTGTTGATAGATTAACTAAGTCTGCCCATTTCTTGCCTATACGGGAGACTTATTCCCTTGAACGTCTTTCTAGTATGTACGTGAATGAAATTGTAAGATTTCATGTCATGCCAGTATCCATAGTTTCGGATCGTGACCCAAGATTTACTTCACGATTTTAGGTTAGCTTGCAGAAATCTATTGGAACGGATTTACGATTTAGTTCAGCATATCATCCTCAAACGGACAGGCAATTGGAAAAGACTATTCAAACCCTTGAAGATCTATTAAGACTTTGTGTCCTAGATTTCAAAGGAAGTTGGGATAAGTACTTGCCACTGGTGGAATTCTCCTACAACAACAGTTATCAAGCAAGTATAGGCATGGCTCCATTCGAAGCGTTGTATGGATGAAAGTGTCGTTCTCGGTATCTTTGGGACAAGGTGGGAGAAGCAACGTTGTTGGGACCGTAATTAGTAACGCATGACTACGTAAAAGATCCAAATGATTCGACAACGTATTCAAACCTCACAAGATCGATAAAAGAGTTATGCCGATCTTCATCGAAAGGACGGAATTTAATATTGGAGATCATGTCTTTATTACGATCGCTCCATGGAAGGGAGTTACAAGATTTGGGAAGAGAGGAAAGCTCAATCCACGATTTGTTGGTCCATTTGAGATTCTTGACCGAATAGGAAATGTGGCCTATAGACTCGCATTACCTCCAAGTATGTCTTGTGTTCATAATGTTTTTCACATATTTATGCTTAATAAATTTGGGAAAGACTCGCCATATTATTGCGTTAGAACACCAGACGAGATAGCCAAGATTTAACGGTACGAAGAGGTACCTATTAAGATCTTGGATAGGAAAGAGCATGTCCTACGCACCAAGGTTATACCACAAGTTAAGGTTTTGTGGAGGAACCATGCTATTGAGGAAATGGCCTGGGAGTTGAAATCGAAAATGAAAGCGAGGTACCCTCACCTTTTCGAAATACCAGGTACGTACGTCAATTTCGAGGACGAAATTTCATAAGGAGGAGAGGTTGTAAGACCCCAACTTATTATGAATAAAATCGAATTTCCTCTAATTATTATTGTGAATAATAAGGTGTTAATTTGATATAATGCTTTGGTTATGGGTGAAATGTGCAAATTTTGCAAAATAAGCAAGTGGTTATAAAATAATCATTGTTGTCGGGGAATATTTGTTTGATCGTGGAATATTCTTGTTGTCGGGGAATATTAAATGACGACTGGCCAAGTAGATCATTTGTGGGCCCCATAATGTAATAAATCGTCGAATGAAGAAAATGACAAGTTTGAGTTTTTATAAATAACGACGTAATTGTTACCGTTAACACTGTTGGATTACCTTGTGGTTAAAATACAGTAATACGCGTGGTTGCACAGTAGCACATGGTATTGCACAGTATTATTGAATTATTAATTCTTACGTAAGAAGGCACTACTCAATAATTGTTACAGTAGTTATTGTTCAATATTTTATTTTATTGATTCAATAATTGCTGCGTTGATATTTTATAATATTGTTGTTTCAATAATTGTCAACGCATAAAGATTTTCCATTATCGGATCAATAATTCATATTATTTTGAATAATATTATTAGATAACATTATTGGCAATGTCTAGAAAGTTCTGTCAAGGAGAGGTTTGGTCACCTAATTGCGCGCCAGTAAAGAGAAATTCTTATTGGAATTCAAATTTAATTTGTTCTCTTCCACCTCCTTTTACTTTTATACCATGAATTTACTATAATAATGTTACCATTCAAATTATAAAAAACATACTATTATATAATCACATCATACTACTATAATGTAATATTATAATAATATATTCGAATGAATTATTTTATCGGAAAAGATAAAATACCAACTTTCAACAAATGTCACATGCTAAAATTCCTCAGTTTAAATCAACATTGAATAAATATTTTCTTATCATATATATCAACAATTAATTATCCACAAATAATATTACAAAATTACAATATCGACAACCAGGTCGTTCCCAGGAAAGAGGGGGCTTTCCGATAAGAACTTCTCCCTATTGGCGTGCAATTAGGTGACAAAACCCCTTTCCTCGACAGAACTTTCTAGACATTGTCAATAATGCAAATAATAATATTATTCAAATAATATGAATTATTGATTTGATAATTTGAAATACTGTGCAATGACAATTATTGAATCCATAATATTAATTATCAACGTAACAATTATTAACTCAATAAAATAAAATATTGAACAGTAATTACTGTAACAATTATTGAGTAGTGACTTCTTACGTAAGCATCAATAATCCAAGATATTGTACAATACAGTGTGCTACTATGCAACCACGCGTATTACTATACTTTTATCAACGGGTAATTCAACATTTAACGATAAAACTTTCGCCGTTTTTTTTATAAAAAGATAATTTTGTCGTTTTCTAGCTTCGACAATAATTCTGTTGTGGGGTCCACCAATGATTGTGTCGTCGTACGAATATTCCCCGACCAAATGAATATTTTATAGCAACTTGCTTACTTTGCAAAATTTATAAATATTACCCACAACTATAACATTATAACAAATTCAAACCTTAATATTCAAAAATATAATTCGAGAAAAATTAATCTTTATTTATGAAAGTTGGGGTCTTACAACCTCCCCTTCTTATAAAATTTGTCCTCAAAATTAGGGTACATACCTGGTATGTCGAAGAGGTGAGGATACCTTGATTTCATTTCAGATTCTAACTCTCAAGTCATTTCCTCAACATCGTGGTTTCTCCACAAAACTTTGACTTGAGGTATAACCTTGGAGCGTAGAATATGTTCTTTTTTATCCAAGATTTTAACATGTACCTTTTCGTATGTTAAATCTTCCGCTATCTCGTCTAGTTCCAACTCAATAATGTGGTTTGGGTCTTCCACATATTTACGTAACATGGATACGTGAAAACATTATGAACACGAGACATACTTGGCGGTAAGGCGAGTCTATAAGCCACAGTTCCTACTCGATCAAGGATTTCAAATGGGCCAATGAATCGAGGATTGAGCTTTTCTCTCTTTTCAAATCTTGTAACTCCTTTCCATGGAGCAACACGTAACAACACATGTTCTCCAACATTGAATTCCACGGCCTTTTGATGAAGATCAGCATAACTCTTTTGTCGATCTTGTGAGGTCTTTATACATTTCCGGATCATTTGAATCTTTTCCGTAGTCATACGTACCAATTCCGGTCCCAACAACGTTGCTTCACCCACCTCATCCCAGGATACTGGAGAACGAAACTTCCTTCCATACAAGGATTCGAACGGAGCCATTCCGATACTTGCTTGATAACTATTGTTATAGGAGAATTCTACCAATGGCAAGAACTTGTCCCAACTTCTTTTAAAGTCAAGGACACAGAGACTTTGTAATAACCCGATATTTTTTATATAAATAAATCAGAAATTTTACGTATAAATTTTTTTATTTTAAGGATGAGGATTTGTACAAGATAATGTGTGTATGTAATTATGTAATAAATAAAAACATGTTTATTACATGAATGTTTACAAATAATTTTATTTTAGAATTATTGATTATTATAAAGTTTATTCTTTTAATAATTAATTTTATAGTAGAAATATTTTTATTAATTATTTTCCATGAAAATATAATTATATATTATTTAAATAATATATGAAATGGTTTTTAGAATTATTATAATAAATTTTATTATATGAATTTATTCAGATTAATTAAGTTAATTATTTTATCTTAATAATGGTGTATATGAATATTAAATCAAATATGGAATCCAAACCCTAATTTTGGGTTTAGAATAAGGAAAGAGGATAATAATATAATATTAATTATATTTTAATTTTTCAAAGGCTATAATATATATATACATACGATAATGGTTGATCAATTATGTTGTGGCATGTCAAAACGGTAGCATTAATTCGTTAAACCTTAACTTGAAACTCAAACCGTAGTTGTGGTGCATAGGAAATGGTAGTACGTGATTTATAATCATTATTATATTATGCTAATTAGGTAAACCCTAATTATTGTCTAGAAACCCTAATTTCTAATTTGAAACCCTAATTGTTAAAACGGTAACCCTAATTATTATTTTAGTAAATTAATATGTTAATTAGAAAACCTTAATTGCAAATTGAGGACCCTAATTGTATAAATTAGGAATATTTAATGCTAAAAATTTAAAGCCCTAATTTCCTAATTGTAACCCAAATTGTTAATTGGGTAATCCTAATTGCTAAATTGGAAAGATAAATACTATTTAGAAAAACTTAACCCTAATTAGGGAGAATCTTAATTATTCAAAACCCTAATTAATATTTAGAAATATTAATTACTAGAAATCCTAATATTTATATTATAAACCCTAATTTATAAATTGGAAACCCTAATCGCTAAATTGGGAAGTGTAATGCTAATTAGTGTCTCTTAAACCTAATTAGCAAAGTGTTAAGTAATTAAAAACCTAATTGATTAAGAAACCCTAATTTCAATTTTTAGAAACTAAAATTTTTAGTTTTATTTTATTTTTATTTTTTGTATATTTTTTTGTACAAACCCTAGTTGGAAAATCCTATAATTTGTGTTAAACCTTAGGGTTAAACCCTAAGGGTTTGACAAGTTACAATTTTGCCATTAAAATGATTTACCAAATGACCATTTTGCCCTTACATTATTAAAGCTAGAATGTTAGATTTTGACCTAGGAAGAGTTGTTGGCCAACCCTATGCAAACCCATGTGATTATAATCGACAACCATCAGCCATTTTCAGCAGCTAATACATGCATCAAGACTTGTATAAATAGATTGGAAGAGAGAGAAAATCATTTGTTAACTTGTTTTTTCCCAAACACTCAAACATTCTCTCTCAAGCTCCACACCTCCGAAATTCTTTCCTAATATCAGTTAAGAACCAAGCCCCACGATTACCTCTAACCAAATCAGTAGTCAGAATCAAAAGATTAATCATCAAGGTATAAAAACCCTAGCTATAATCTGACCAAAAATTTGATGTTAGACGATGTTATTTTTTTTAATGTTAAACATGTTATATATAGTGTATATTGATGATCTGGGTTGCTAGATGTTAGAACCATAACATCTAGAGGCTCGGATTTGGCATTTAAAAAAATCTGGAAAAATTTTCTGTGTTCTGACAACCAAATGTCAGGCCCTGTAGATCTCTGTCTGTGTTTTATTTTTGTGTTTTGAAAGTTTGTAGTTGTAGTCTGATATGTGTTCTTTGATCTGGGCTTGAAATAAGGTTTAGATCATATGTAAATTGCAAGTTATGGAAGGTCAAGCTGCGTTGACCGACCATGACTTACAAGTTTCTGGGTAACCCAGAAATGGGTTTTCAGCGTCTGACAATTTCTTTGAAGGTCAAGATCTGTCAGATGATGGAATGTTTGATGTTGTTTTTTTAACTGGATTATAGCTTGTAACCTAGACTTTAGATTCTGGTATTTATATCTCTTAAATCATTAATGGATCGAATGTAATAAGTGGTCAAAGAAGGTCACATGGTCACGAATGCATTTTCTGGAATTTTCAGAAACACGAAGAACATACTTTTCGACATGCTCAATTAGATTGCGAATCTTTTGATTACGTGATTGTTTTGTATATGTTTTGTAATAAATCTCTTAAGTTCATGTGGGCTACACAATGCAAGTTTTATATCACTAAACAATCACCAGAATGTCACGTTGTAGAAGCTCAAAGTAGGGCAGTCGAACTGTTGTTCATTTCTGGGCAACCCGAAATGAAGAAACGACTTCGACATGATTTTTGGAGACTCGAGATCTCTTTCGTTTTATGTTGCTTATTCGTGTTGTTGAATCGTATAGTATTACATTAGTTCTACACATAATCGTCATCAATAAATGTACTAGATACATCATGATATGATTGTTACACTTGGTCAAACCTAGCACCCTCTATTAATCGACATGTTTTACGGGTTTGGGCTCAAGAACACGAAGAACAACTATATGAGCGGTTACTGTCACTATAGGTGGTCTTTAGCGACGATTTCTATATAAAATTATATTTTTATTAGATAATTAGTATTAATTAGTTTTTAATTATGAAAATACAAAATAAATTATTAAAAATTGTTTTAAGGTCCTAAAATTATATTTTAATTAATTTGAATATATTTCATAAATATTTAATATTTTATTTAATATTTTAGAATATTAAAAGTATTTAATTTATTTAAATATAATATTAAATAAATTATTTAAAAATAATTTTAATACATGAAAATCATTTAAAATTATATTATGGTATAAGAAAATATTTTAAGTTATTTTTGATAACTTAATATTTTGTGATGAATTTCATTAATTAATTAATATTAATGATAATTAAATTATTTATTTAATATATTAAATAAATTATGAAAAATAGAATTAATGATTTAAAAATTATAGAAAAATGATTTAAAGGTTATAAAAGTATTTTTAAGTTATAAATATAACTTTTGATATTTTGTCATGAAAAATATTAATATTTTAATATTAAATGATATTAAATTTATTTAACAATTATATTGAATAAATTAGTTTTAAAATGATTTTAATATCAGGAAAAATTATTTTAAATGAAAATAAATAGTTTTAAAATATTTGAAGTTATAAAATATAACTTTACATATTTAAAGGTAAATTTTATTAATTATTTACTATTAATGATATTAGAATTATTTAATAATTATATTAAATAAATTAGTTTTAAAATGATTTTAATATTATAAAAATCATTTAAAATGAAAATAAAGTGTTTAAAGATATTTTAAGTTATAAAATATAACTTTTAATATTTAAAGGATAATTTCATTAATAATTTAATATTAATGATATTAATTTAATAATAAATAATATTAAGTTTATTTAATAATTATATTAAATAAATAGTTTTAAAATGGTTGTATTTAAAAAAAACATTTAATAAGGATATTAATGAATTAAAAATATTTTAAGTTATAATTAATGACTTCTAATATTTTGATAGATTATGCTGATAATATTTTAATATTAATGATAATTATTTAAGAATGATTTTAATTCTTTTAAAAATCATTTAAGTGTAATATTAATACTTTAAAAAAGTATTTTGAGTTATTATGAATAACTTTAACATTTTGGAAATGGTTTAGTTAATGGTTTAATATTAATTAAATATTAAGGATAATGGAATTGTTTAATATTTAAATCATTTAATAATGATTCGATGTTTGAAAATTCATGATAAATTATAATAAATGTTTAAAATTATTATAAGTCAACTAAAAAAATAATGAGTGATACTTACATATATTGAACTATGTGATAGAGTCTTAGACTCGATAATTACCTCGATAAAGCCATTTAGATAATGCAAACATGTTTCAAAAATTGATCCGGACTTTGATAATTTGATTAGATATGTGTTTATTTGTGATTCAATGGTTTGTGGAACATATATGATAAATGTGATTAGGTTATGTGTTGGAACGCAATAAGCGATTATTATGTGTTACGATATGTTATTCTAATCGATCAAATGATCTTATTATTGATAGGTGTTATATAAAGATAGAACTAAGTTCTGAATCGTAGGCGCCAAGATCGTGCAAGTATCTTACCTTTGCATTTCCTTTATGCAATGGACATGAGTAAGAAGTTTCAGAATTATATTATTATTATGCTATATTACTAACCCTATTGTGATATATTCTATATCCGATCATTGTTTATCAACATGTTAGTATATGGTAATTTAGATATATATTTTGTTCGTTAATTTCGAAATATGGTTATACAAGTGTCCCCACTTGGATAATCATTGTATTTAATCACATGTTGATATATATATAAGCCATCTAAGCTACTTGATCAGCTAGATACAAATTTTGAAATGTCGTTGAATATGATAAAATCTTTTTGTATCCAATCAAATTATTTTGGTTCGGATTCCAGACTAGGTATGAACATCCCGATCACGGGAAAATTTTTATGCGTCAAGGCGGACAAAGGATGAACGATAATATCGTTCTAGCAATGTAGTATTGATCAATACAGGGCACATTGGGCAAATCACCCCACGTTCAGAAGTTATGACGATTTGCGAGATGAAGTTCTCGCTAAACCTTAGTGAAAACTAAAAATAATGTTCATAATCATCATCAACTAATACCTATATATATAGTCAATACGTAGTTTCAAAAAAAAATTGAGATAGAATTGTTATGTTGTTATTATCGGTTCAGTTTACTTCACAACTATAAATTTGTTGTAGAAGTGATGTACAAAGAAAACATTTATTTCTTTCAGCTAATTATATTTCTAATTGTTATTACTTGTTGGGCACTCAAATGCTCATCCTTGCTTAAATTTAAATGTTTTCAGCTAAGCGTGATCAACCTGAAGGTTCAAACAAGAACAAGTGAAAAAGGAAGTCAAACTGAATATGTGTAATGATATCTTTTGTAATAGTTAGACAGTATTAAGGCAATGAGATATATTATCTATCATATAAGGAATTATAGTAAAGGTTGCGTACTTGGGATTAGACTCTGATATATGTAAACTAAGTTTGTAATTTATATTATTATTATTAGTAGTAGTATTATTCCGCTCATAGAAATGGTATCGTGAAGCACCGAGTTCAAGTTTCAAGTACCTGAATTTGGGGGCGTCACATCATGGTATCGAGCTTTAGGGTTAAAAACCTTAGGTGGGTTAGACCTCAGGCTATAATCGTGGAAGCAGGGAAGCGTTGAAAATACAATTAACTCAAATAGAGTTTTAAAGGAGATGAATTGAATAAATTCATCGTTAAGCGAAATAAAAGATAACTTATATAAAATTATTATTTGTTGAATGTATATATTAGTTGATAATCGGGATAACTTAAGTGTGTAAATGAAAGATAGAAAAGGATTAAGATGCCCTCAAATCGTAAAGTAGAGTCAACCTCCATAACCAGAGCCAATATCGAAGCCAATAGTGAAATAGCGGCTCACATTGAAAAGCTACCTCAATGAGGTGGTTATTTTTGGAAAATGTAATAATTGGACCGAAGCGATAGTATAAGCGATAGTTAAAGTACAATTAAAGAATATAAGATTAAGCTCGAAGTTCTTAAACTCATATGTTTGGGGTGAGTTCCTAAACTCATAATGTGTTATAAGTTGGACAAACTAGGTGTAGTTAGGTGTGAATGGATTACTAAGGATAATGAGAATAGACATATTATTAAGCAATTGATCATTAGTGAAGGCGTAAGAAATAAGTAGTACTAGTATTACTTGAATATGTATGATTCTATGATAGGTATGTTAGTATAAGGTAATATTTTTCAAATTTTGTATAAGTTGTGACAGATTCCCGACTTTTGAGTCATAAAGGGATAGTGAATGTTTAAAGCAAATATATCTTTATGGTATGTCAAGTGTTGTGAGTATGAATTTATATGGGATTAATGAAATAAGTTGGTATAAAGATAGTAGATATTTATCTGAACACTTGTTAATATAGTATACCCAATTTTCAAAATCTAATATTTTGTATACATGACTATTTGAATAGAAAGTTTTGTGTTATATGTTAAGCATATACGATAAGGTTTAGAATGTAAATTAATAAGAATAATTTATGATAATACCGTCAAGAAAAAAATGAAACCAAAGGGCAGAAGGACCTGTCAACAAAGCGGAGGACAACCGGACCGATCATGTAATTTTGCAAATATGGACAATCAAGAAATGCGAGCGGAATACCGCCATGGGAAGATCGGTCGGATAATCGATCGATTTAATGTCAAAGACTTTAAGGCCATCAGATCGCCAGATTAGGAAGATCAATCGACCTGTTGGACGCGTTTGTGATAGTTAGGTTAACGAAGGGGCAAAAGATAGTTTTGTCACATATACGATAAAAGGAAAGGAGATAAAGGGCAAGTCTGCGTGATTTAAGTGTGAATCAATGGAGTATAAGGTGGAAGACTGTCCAAGAAGGAGATGAGAGGCAAGGAATGCGAATACGGGAAAAGGCAGCATGACATTGGCGATAATGGGACCGACTTCAACAAATGAACCAATGAGAACCAACCAAGGAGTCTACAACATGATCATTCAAGAAATCAGTAGCAATGGGGATGCAACTCCAGGTATTACACGAATAAATTTTTTTTTTCTTATATATAGTAAATTATTTTCTAAAGATATTTTGAAGGCGGAATTTGAGTTCTTTTAGGAATCAAATTTCCATTTAAGCAGTAAAGACAAGCTTTATGTGAATAGTTAAAAAGATCGATTCGATCGATTATGATCGAGATCTACTGCAATAATTGTGTATGTTATGTACCCTTCGATATGTATAGGTTTTAAAATGGTGATTTCGGGGACGGAATCATTATAAGGGAGGGTGAATGTAATAACCCGATATTTTCTATATAAATAAATCAAAAATTTTGCGTATGAATTTTTTTAATTTAAGGATGAGGATTTGTACAAGATAATGTGTGTATGTAATTATGTAATAAATAAAAATATGTTTATTACATGAATGTTTACAAATAATTTTATTTTAGAATTATTGATTATTATAAAGTTTATTCTTTTAATAATTAATTTTATAGTAGAAATGTTTTTATTAATTATTTTCCATGAAAATATAATTATATATTATTTAAATAATATATGAAATGGTTATTAGAATTATTATAATAAATATGTTATTATATGAATTTATTTCAGATTAATTAAGTTAATTATTTTAACTTAATAATGGTGTATATGAACATTAGATATGGAATCCAAACCCTAATTTTGGGTTTGGAATAAGGAAGGATAATAATATAATATTAATTATATTTTGATTTTTCAGTGCTATAATATGTACGCACAGATAATTGTTGATCAATTATGTTATGGCATGTCAAAACGGTAGCATTAATTCGTTAAACCTTAACGTGAAAATCAAACCGTAGTTGTGGTGGATAGGAAATGGTAAGACGTGATTTATAACCATTATTATATTATGCTAATTAGGTCAACCCTAATTATTGTCTAGAAACCCTAATTGTAAATTAGAAACCCTAATTTCCAATTTGAAACCCTAATTGTTAAAACGGTAACCCTAATTATTATTTTAGTAAATTAATATGTTAATTAGGAAACCTTAATTGCAAATTGAGGACCCTAATTGTATAAATTAGGAATATTTAATGCTAAAAATTTAAAGCCCTAATTTCCTAATTGTAACCCAAATTGTTAATTGGGTAATCCTAATTGCTAAATTGGAAAGATAAATACTATTTAGAAAAACTTAACCCTAATTAGGGAGAATCTTAATTATTCAAAACCCTAATTAATATTTAGAATTATTAATTACTAGAAATCCTAATATTTATATTATAAACCCTAATTTATAAATTGGAAACCCTAATCGATAAATTGGAAAGTGTAATGCTAATTAGTGTCTCTTAAACCTAATTAGCAAAGTGTTAAGTAATTAAAAACCTAATTGATTAAGAAACCCTAATTTCAATTTTTAGAAACTAAAATTTTTAGTTTTATTTTATTTATTTTTTGTATATTTTTTGTACAAACCCTAGTTGGAAAATCCTATAATTTGTGCTAAACCTTAGGGTTAAACCCTAAGGGTTTGACAAGTTACAATTTTGCCATTAAAATGATTTACCAAATGACCATTTTGCCCTTACATTATTAAAGCTAGAATGTTAGATTTTGACCTAGGAAGAGTTATTGGCCAACCCTATGCAAACCCATGTGATTATAATCGACAACCATCAGCCATTTTCAGCAGCTAATACATGCATCAAGACTTGTATAAATAGATTGGAAGAGAGAGAAAATCATTTGTTAACTTGTTTTTGCCCAAACACTCAAACATTCTCTCTCAAGCTCCACACCTCCGAAATTCTTTCCTAATATCAGCCAAGAACCAAGCCCCACGATTACCTCTAACCAAATCAGTAGTCAGAATCAAAAGATTGATCATCAAGGTATAAAAACCCTAGCTATAATCTGACCAAAAATTTGATGTTAGACGATGTTGTTTTTTTTTAATGTTAAACATGTTATATATAGTGTATATTGATGATCTGGGTTGCTAGATGTTAGATCCATAACATCTAGAGGCTCCTGATTTGGCATTTAAAAAATCTGGAAAATTTTCCGTGTTTCGACAACCAAATGTCGTGCCCCCGTAAATCTCTCATCGTGTTTTATTTTTGTGTTTTGAAAGTTTGTAGTTGTAGTCTGATATGTGTTCTTTGATCTGGGCTTGAAATAAGGTTTAGATCATATGTAAATTGCAAGTTATGGAAGGTCAAGCTGCGTTGACCGACCATGACTTACAAGTTTCTGGGTAACCCAGAAATGGGTTTTCAGCGTCTGACAATTTCTTTGAAGGTCAAGATCTGTCAGATGATGGAATGTTTGATGTTGTTTTTTTTAACTGGATTATAGCTTGTAACCTAGACTTTAGATTCTGGTATTTATATCTCTTAAATCATTAATGGATCGAATGTAATAAGTGGTCAAAGAAGGTCACACGGTCACGAATGCATTTTCTGGAATTTTCAGAAACACGAAGAACATACTTTCTGACATGCTTTGACCGGTCTGAATCTTTTGATTCTGTGATTGTTTTGTATATGTTTTGTAATAAATCTCTTAAGTTGCATGTGGGCTACACAATGCAAGTTTTATATCACTAAACAATCACCAGAATGTCACGTTGTAGAAGCTCAAAGTAGGGCAGTCGAACTGTTGTTCATTTCTGGGCAACCCAGAAATGAAGAACAGCTCTGACATGATTTTTGGAGACTCAGATCTCTTTCGTTTTATGTTGCTTATTCGTGTTGTTGAATCGTATAGTATTACATTAGTTCTACACACTGTCATCAATAAATAGACTAGATACATCATGATATGATTGTTACACTTGGTCAAACCTAAAGCCCTCTATTAATTCGACATGTTTTCCGGGTTTGGGCTCAAGAACACGAAGAACAACTATATGACAGTTGGCTCGCTACTATAGGTGGTCTTTAGCGACGCTTCTATATAAAAATTATATTTTTATTAGATAATTAGTATTAATTAGTTTTAATTATGAAAAATACAAAATAAATTATTAAAAATTGTTTTAAGGTCCTAAAATTATATTTTAATTAATTTGAATATATTTCATAAATATTTAATATTTTATTTAATATTTTTAGAATATTAAAAGTATTTAATTTATTTAAATATAATATTAAATAAATTATTTAAAAATAATTTTAATACATGAAAATCATTTAAAATTATATTATGGTATAAGAAAATATTTTAAGTTATTTTTGATAACTTAATATTTTGTGATGAATTTCATTAATTAATTAATATTAATGATAATTAAATTATTTATTTAATATATTAAATAAATTATGAAAAATAGAATTAATGATTTAAAAATTATAGAAAAATGATTTAAAGGTTATAAAAGTATTTTTAAGTTATAAATATAACTTTTGATATTTTGTCATGAAAAATATTAATATTTTAATATTAAATGATATTAAATTTATTTAACAATTATATTGAATAAATTAGTTTTAAAATGATTTTAATATCGTAGAAAAATTATTTTAAATGAAAATAAATAGTTTTAAAATATTTGAAGTTATAAAATATAACTTTACATATTTAAAGGTAAATTTTATTAATTATTTACTATTAATGATATTAGAATTATTTAATAATTATATTAAATAAATTAGTTTTAAAATGATTTTAATATTATAAAAATAATTTAAAATGAAAATAAAGTGTTTAAAGATATTTTAAGTTATAAAATATAACTTTTAATATTTAAAGGATAATTTCATTAATAATTTAATATTAATGATATTAATTTAATAATAAATAATATTAAGTTTATTTAATAATTATATTAAATAAATAGTTTTAAAATGGTTGTATTTAAAAAAACATTTAATAAGGATATTAATGAATTAAAAATATTTTAAGTTATAATTAATGACTTCTAATATTTTGATAGATTATGCTTGATAATATTTTAATATTAATGATAATTATTTAAGAATGATTTTAATTCTTTTAAAAATCATTTAAGTGTAATATTAATACTTTAAAAGTATTTTGAGTTATTATGAATAACTTTAACATTTTGGAAATGGTTCCGTTAATGGTTTAATATTAATTAAATATTAAGGATAATGGAATTGTTTAATATTTAAATCATTTAATAATGATTCTGATGTTTGAAAATTCATGATAAATTATAATAAATGTTTAAAAATTATTATAAGTCAACTAAAAATAATATGACTGATACTTACATATATTGAACTATGTGATAGAGTCTTAGACTCGATAATTACCCGATAAAGCCGTCGGTACACCGACATGTTTCAAAAATTGATCTGGACTTTGATAATTTGATTAGATATGTGTTTATTTGTGATTCAATGGTTGTGGAACATATATGACAATGTGATTAGGTTATGTGTTGACTGCAATAAGCAGTATTATGTGTTACGATATGTTATTCTAATCGATCAAATGATCTTATTACTGATAGGTGTTATATAAAGATAGAACTAAGTTTCTTAACGTATAAGCGGCGCGATCAAAAGTATCTTACCTTTGCATTTCCTTTATGCAATGGACATGAGTAAGAAGTTTCAGAATTATATTATTATTATGCTATATTACTAACCCTATTGTGATATATTCTATATCCGATCATTGTTTATCAACATGTTAGTATATGGTAATTTAGATATATATTTTGTTCGTTAATTTCGAAATATGGTTATACAAGTGTCCCCACTTGGATAATCATTGTATTTAATCACATGTTGATATATATATATATAAGCCATCTAAGCTACTTGATCAGCTAGATACAAATTTTGAAATGTCGTTGAATATGATAAAATCTTTTTGTATCCAATCAAATTATTTTGGTTCGGATTCCAGACTAGGTATGAACATCCCGATCACGGGAAAATTTTTATGCGTCAAGGCGGACAAAGGATGAACGATAATATCGTTCTAGCAATGTAGTATTGATCAATACAGGGCACATTGGGCAAATCACCCTCGTGCCTGTAAGTTATGACAGTTTGCAGATGAAGTTCTGCTAAACCTTAGCGAAAACTAAAAATAATGTTCATAATCTGTCGACTAATACCTATATATATAGTCAATACGTAGTTTCAAAAAAAAATTGAGATAGAATTGTTATGTTGTTATTATCGGTTCAGTTTACTTCACAACTATAAATTTTTTGTAGAAGTGATGTACAAAGAAAACATTTATTTCTTTCAGCTAATTATATTTCTAATTGTTATTACTTGTTGGGCACTCAAATGCTCATCCTTGCTTAAATTTAAATGTTTTCAGCTAAGCGTGATCAACCTGAAGGTTCAAACAAGAACAAGTGAAAAAGGAAGTCAAACTGAATATGTGTAATGATATCTTTTGTAATAGTTAGACAGTATTAAGGCAATGAGATATATTATCTATCATATAAGGAATTATAGTAAAGGTTGCGTACTTGGGATTAGACTCTGATATATGTAAACTAAGTTTGTAATTTATATTATTATTATTATTAGTAGTAGTAGTATTCCGCTCATAGAAATGGTATCGTGAAGCACCGAGTTCAAGTTTCAAGTACCTGAATTTGGGGGCGTCACATCATGGTATCAGAGCTTTAGGGTTAAAAACCTTAGGTGGGTTAGACCTTAGGCTATAATCGTGGAACAGAGGGAAACGTTGAAAATACAATTAACTCAAATAGAGTTTTAAAGGAGATGAATTGAATAAATTCATCGTTAAACGAAATAAAAGATAACTTATATAAAATTATTATTTGTTGAATGTATATATTAGTTGATAATCAGGATAACTTAAGTGTGTAAATGAAAGATAGAAAAGGATTAGGATGCCCTCAAATCGTAAAAAGTAGAGTCAACCTCCATAACCGAGCCAATATCGAAGCCAATAATGAAATAGCGGCTCACATTGAAAGCTACCTCAATGAGGTGGTTATTTTTGGAAAATGTAGTACTGGACCCAGAAACGATAGTATAACTGATAGTTAAAGTACAATTAAAGAATATAAGATTAAGCTCGAGTTCTTAAACTCATATGTTTGGGGTGAGTTCCTAAACTCATAATGTGTTATAAGTTGGACAAACTAGGTGTAGTTAGGTGTGAATGGATTACTAAGGATAATGAGAATAGACATATTATTAAGCAATTGATCATTAGTGAAGGCGTAAGAAATAAGTAGTACTAGTATTACTTGAATATGTATGATTCTATGATAGGTATGTTAGTATAAGGTAATATTTTTCAAATTTTGTATAAGTTGTGACAGATTCCCGACTTTTGAGTCATAAAGGGATAGTGAATGTTTAAAGCAGTATATGCTATGGTATGTCAAGTGTTGTGAGTATGAATTTATATGGGATTAATGAAATAAGTTGGTATAAAGATAGTAGATATTTATCTGAACACTTGTTAATATAGTATACCCAATTTTCAAAATCTAATATTTTGTATACATGACTATTTGAATAGAAAGTTTTGTGTTATATGTTAAGCATATACGATAAGGTTTAGAATGTAAATTAATAAGAATAATTTATGATAATACCGTCAAGAAAAAAATGAAACCAAAGGGCAGAAGGACCTGTCAACAAAGCTGGAGGACAACCAGACCCGATACAGAATTTTGCAAATATGGACAATCAAGAAATGCAGAACGGAATACCAGTCACCGGAAGATCAGTCAGATAATCGATCGACGAATGTCAAAGACTTTAAGGCCATCGTACTGCCAGGATTCGGAAGATCAACTGACCCTGTTGACGCGTTTGTGATAGTTAGGTTAACGAAGGGGCAAAAGATAGTTTTGTCACATATACGATAAAAGGAAAGGAGATAAAGGGCAAGTCTGCGTGATTTAAGTGTGAATCAATGGAGTATAAGGTGGAAGACTGTCCAAGAAGGAGATGAGAGGCAAGGAATGCGAATACGGGAAAAGGCAGCATGACATTGGCGATAACGGGACCGACTTCAACAAATGAACCAACAGAACCAACCGAAGGAGTCTACAACATGATCATTCAAGAAACTGTAGCAGCCGGGGATGCAACTCCAGGTATTACACGAATAAATTTTTTTTTTCTTATATATAGTAAATTATTTTCTAAAGATATTTTGAAGGCGGAATTTGAGTTCTTTTAGGAATCAAATTTCCATTTAAGCAGAAAGACAAGCTTTATGTGAATAGTTAAAGATCAGTTCGATCAGATTATGATCGAGATCTACTTGCAATAATTGTGTATGTTATGTACCCTGATATGTATAGGTTTTAAAATGGTGATTTCGGGGACGGAATCATTATAAGGGAGGGTGAATGTAATAACCCGATATTTTCTATATAAATAAATCAAAAATTTTGCGTATGAATTTTTTTAATTTAAGGATGAGGATTTGTACAAGATAATGTGTGTATGTAATTATGTAATAAATAAAAATATGTTTATTACATGAATGTTTACAAATAATTTTATTTTAGAATTATTGATTATTATAAAGTTTATTCTTTTAATAATTAATTTTATAGTAGAAATGTTTTTATTAATTATTTTCCATGAAAATATAATTATATATTATTTAAATAATATATGAAATGGTTATTAGAATTATTATAATAAATATGTTATTATATGAATTTATTTGATTAATTAAGTTAATTATTTTAACTTAATAATGGTGTATATGAACATTAGATATGGAATCCAAACCCTAATTTTGGGTTTGGAATAAGGAAGGATAATAATATAATATTAATTATATTTTGATTTTTCAGTGCTATAATATGTACGCACAGATAATTGTTGATCAATTATGTTATGGCATGTCAAAACGGTAGCATTAATTAAATTAAACCTTAACGTGAAAATCAAACCGTAGTTGTGGTGGATAGGAAATGGTAAGGCGTGATTTATAACCATTATTATATTATGCTAATTAGGTCAACCCTAATTATTGTCTAGAAACCCTAATTGTAAATTAGAAACCCTAATTTCCAATTTGAAACCCTAATTGTTAAAACGGTAACCCTAATTATTATTTTAGTAAATTAATATGTTAATTAGGAAACCTTAATTGCAAATTGAGGACCCTAATTGTATAAATTAGGAATATTTAATGCTAAAAATTTAAAGCCCTAATTTCCTAATTGTAACCCAAATTGTTAATTGGGTAATCCTAATTGCTAAATTGGAAAGATAAATACTATTTAGAAAAACTTAACCCTAATTAGGAGAATCTTAATTATTCAAAACCCTAATTAATATTTAGAATTATTAATTACTAGAAATCCTAATATTTATATTATAAACCCTAATTTATAAATTGGAAACCCTAATCGATAAATTGGAAAGTGTAATGCTAATTAGTGTCTCTTAAACCTAATTAGCAAAGTGTTAAGTAATTAAAAACCTAATTGATTAAGAAACCCTAATTTCAATTTTTAGAAACTAAAATTTTTAGTTTTATTTTATTTATTTTTTTTGTATATTTTTTTGTACAAACCCTAGTTGGAAAATCCTATAATTTGTGCTAAACCTTAGGGTTAAACCCTAAGGGTTTGACAAGTTACAATTTTGCCATTAAAATGATTTACCAAATGACCATTTTGCCCTTACATTATTAAAGCTAGAATGTTAGATTTTGACCTAGGAAGAGTTATTGGCCAACCCTATGCAAACCCATGTGATTATAATCGACAACCATCAGCCATTTTCAGCAGCTAATACATGCATCAAGACTTGTATAAATAGATTGGAAGAGAGAGAAAATCATTTGTTAACTTGTTTTTGCCCAAACACTCAAACATTCTCTCTCAAGCTCCACACCTCCGAAATTCTTTCCTAATATCAGTCAAGAACCAAGCCCCACGATTACCTCTAACCAAATCAGTAGTCAGAATCAAAAGATTGATCATCAAGGTATAAAAACCCTAGCTATAATCTGACCAAAAATTTGATGTTAGACGATGTTGTTTTTTTTTAATGTTAAACATGTTATATATAGTGTATATTGATGATCTGGGTTGCTAGATGTTAGATCCATAACATCTAGAGGCTCGGATTTGGCATTTAAAAAAATCTGGAAAATTTTTCCGTGTTCTGACAACCAAATGTCAGGCCCGTGTAAATCTCATCGTGTTTTATTTTTGTGTTTTGAAAGTTTGTAGTTGTGAGTCGATATGTGTTCTTTGATCCGGGCTTGAAATAAGGTTTAGATCATATGTAAATTGCAAGTTATGGAAGGTCGTTTGCGTTATTGACCACCATGACTTTCTAAGTTTCTGGGTAACCCGAAATGGGTTTCAAAGGCGTCGACAATTTCTTTGAAGGTCAAGATCATCAGGATGATGGAATGTTTGATGTTGTTTTTTTAAGCTGGATTATAGCTTGTAACCTAGACTTTAGATTCGGTATTTATATCTCTTAAATCATTAATGGATCGAATGTAATAAGTGGTCAAAGAAGGTCACACAGTCATGAATGCATTTTTCGGAATTTTCGTAAACACGAAGAACATACTTTTCGACATGCTTTCAAACGGCCCTCGAATCTTTTGATTACGTGATTGTTTTGTATATGTTTTGTAATAAATCTCTTAAGTTGCATGTGGGCTACACAATGCAAGTTTTATATCACTAAACAATCACCAGAATGTCACGTTGTAGAAGCTCAGTAGAGGCGTTCGAATCGTTCTTCATTTACGGGCAACCCAGAAATGAAGAACAGCTCTGACATGATTTTTGGAGACTCAGATCTCTTCCGTTTTATGTTGCTTATTCGTGTTTGTTGTTGAATCGTATAGTATTACATTAGTTCTACACACTGTCATCAATAAATAGACTAGATACATCATGATATGATTGTTACACTTGGTGAACTAAGCACCCTATTACACCGGTGATATGTTTTACGGGTTTGGGCTCAAGAACACGAAGAACAACTATAGCGACGGTTCTGTCACTATAGGTGGTCTTTAGCGACAGTTTCTATATAAAAATTATATTCTTATTAAATAATTAGTATTAATTAGTATTTAATTATGAAAAAAACAAAATAAATTATTAAAAATTGTTTTAAGGTCCTAAAATTATATTTTAATTAATTTGAATTTATTTCATAAATATTTAATATTTTTAGAATATTAAAAGTATTTAATTTATTTAAATATAATATTAAATAAATTATTTAAAAATGATTTTAATACATGAAAAATCATTTAAAATTATATTATGGTATAAGAAAATAATTTAAGTTATTTTTGATAACTTTTAATATTTTGTGATGAATTTTATTAATTAATTAATATTAATGATAATTAATTTATTTATTTAATATATTAAATAAATTATGAAAAATAGAATTAATGATTTAAAAATTATAAAAAAAATGATTTAAAGGTTATAAAAGTATTTTAAGTTATAAATATAACTTTTGATATTTTGTCATGAAAAATATAAATATTTTAATATTAAATGATATTAAATTTATTTAATAATTATATTGAATAAATTAGTTTTAAAATGATTTTAATATTAGAAAAATCATTTTAAATAAAAATAAATAGTTTAAAAATATTTGAAGTTATAAAATATAACTTTCCATATTTAAAGGTAAATTTCATTAATTATTTACTATTAATGATATTAGAATTATTTAATAATTATATTAAATAAATTAGTTTAAAAATAATTTTAATATTATAAAAGTGTTTAAAGATATTTTAAGTTATAAAATATAACTTTCCATATTTAAAGGATAATTTCATTAATAATTTAATATTAATGATATTAATTTAATAATAAATGATATTAAGTTTATTTAATAATTATATTAAATAAATAGTTTTAAAATGGTTTTATTTAAAAATAACATTTAATAAGGATATTAATGAATTAAAAATATTTTAAGTTATAATTAATGACTTCTAATATTTTGATAGATAATGCGATAATATTTTAATATTAATGATAATTATTTAAGAATAATTTTAATTCTTTTAAAAATCATTTAAGTGTAATATTAATACTTTAAAAGTATTTTGAGTTATTATAAATAACTTTAACAATTTGGAAATGGTTTCGTTAATGGTTTAATATTAATTAAATATTAAGGATAATGAAATTGTTTAATATTTAAATCATTTAATAATGATTCCGATGTTTGAAAATTCATGATAAATTATAATAAATCTTTAAAAATTATTATAACTCAATTAAAAATAATATGACTGATACTTAAAGATATTGAACTATGTGATAGAGTCTTAGACTCGATAATTACCCGATAAAGCCGTCAGTTCACCGACATGTTTCAAAAATTGATCTGGACTTTGATAATTTGATTAGATATGTGTTTATTTATGATTCAATGGTTGTGGAACATATGTGACAATGAGATTAGGTTATGTGTTGACTGCAATAAGCAGTATTATGTGTTACGATATGTTATTCTAATCGATCAAATGATCTTATTACTGATAGGTGTTATATAAAGAAAGAACTAAGTTCTGAATCGTAGCGCCAAGATCAAAAAGTATCTTACCTTTGCATTTCCTTTATGCAATGGACATGAGTAAGAAGTTTCAGAATTATATTATTATTATGCTATATTATTAACCCTGTTGTGATATATTCTATATCCGATCATTGTTTATCAACATGTTAGTATATGGTAATTCAGATATATATTTTGTTCGTTAATTTCGAAATATGGTTATACAAGTGTCCCCACTTGGATAATCATTGTATTTAATCACATGTTGATATATATATATATAAGTCATCTAAGCTACTTGATCAGCTAGACACAAATTTCAAAATGTCGTTGAATATGATAAAATCTTTTTGTATCCAATCAAATTATTTTGGTTCGGATTCCAGACTAGGTATGAACATCCCGATCACGGGAAAATTTTTATGCGCCAAGGCGGGCAAAGGATGAATGATAATATCGTTCTAGCAATGTAGTATTGATCAATACAGTGCACATTGGGCAGATCACACTCGTGCCTGTAAGTTATGACAGTTTGCAGATGAAGTTCTACTAAACCTTAGCGAAAAATAAAAATAATGTTCATAATCTGTCGACTAATACCTATATATATAGTCAATACGCAGTTTCAAAAAAAAATTGAGATAGAATTGTTATGTTGTTATTATCGGTTCAGTTTACTTCACAACTATAAATTCGTTGTAGAAGTGATGTACAAAGAAAACATTTATTTCTTTCAGCTAATTATATTTCTAATTGTTATTAATTGCTGGGCACTCAAATGCTCATCCTTGCTTAAATTTAAATGTTTTCAGCTAAGCATGATCAACCTGAAGGTTCAAACAAGAACAAGTGAAAAAGGAAGTCAAACTGAATATGTGTAATGATATCTTTTATAATAGTTAGACAGTATTAAGGCAATGAGATATATTATCTATCATGTAAGGAATTGTAGTAAAGGTTGCGTACTTGGGATTAGACTCTGATATATGTAAACTAAGTTTGTAATTTATATTATTATTATTAGTAGTAGTATTATTCCGCTCATAGAAATGGTATCGTGAAGCACCGAGTTCAAGTTTCAAGTACCTGAATTTGGGGGCGTCACATCATGGTATCAAAGCTTTAGGGTTAAAAACCTTAGGTGGGTTAAACCT
This sequence comes from Panax ginseng, assembly GCA_020205605.1. Taxonomy (NCBI): domain Eukaryota; kingdom Viridiplantae; phylum Streptophyta; class Magnoliopsida; order Apiales; family Araliaceae; genus Panax; species Panax ginseng. The sequence continues at coordinate 80,532,551 of CM035143.1, read as the reverse complement.
TAGGCTATAATCGTGGAACAGAGGGAAACGTTGAAAATACAATTAACTCAAATAGAGTTTTAAAGGAGATGAATTGAATAAATTCATCGTTAAACGAAATAAAAGATAACTTATATAAAATTATTATTTGTTGAATGTATATATTAGTTGATAATCAGGATAACTTAAGTGTGTAAATGAAAGATAGAAAAGGATTAGGATGCCCTCAAATCGTAAAGTAGGAGTCAACCTCCATAACCGAGCCAATATCGAAGCCAATAGCTGAAATAGCGGCTCACATTGAAAGCTACCTCAATGAGGTGGTTATTTTTGGAAAATGTAGTACTGGACCCAGAAACGATAGTATAACTGATAGTTAAAGTACAATTAAAGAATATAAGATTAAGCTCGAGTTCTTAAACTCATATGTTTGGGGTGAGTTCCTAAACTCATAATGTGTTATAAGTTGGACAAACTAGGTGTAGTTAGGTGTGAATGGATTACTAAGGATAATGAGAATAGACATATTATTAAGCAATTGATCATTAGTGAAGGCGTAAGAAATAAGTAGTACTAGTATTACTTGAATATGTATGATTCTATGATCGGTATGTTAGTATAAGGTAATATTTTTCAAATTTTGTATAAGTTGTGACAGATTCCCGACTTTTGAGTCATAAAGGGATAGTGAATGTTTAAAGCAGTATGTGCTATGGTATGTCAAGTGTTGTGAGTATGAATTTATATGGGATTAATGAAATAAGTTGGTATAAAGATAGTAGATATTTATCTGAACACTTGTTAATATAGTAGACGCAATTTTCAAAATCTAATATTTTGAGTACATGACTATTTGAATAGAAAGTTTTGTGTTATATGTTAAGCATATACGATAAGGTTTAGAATGTAAATTAATAAGAATAATTTATGATAATACCGTCAAGAAAAAAATGAAACCAAAGGGCAGAAGGACCTGTCAACAAAGCTGGAGGACAACCAGACCCGTCTGTAATTTTGCAAATATGGACAATCAAGAAATGCGAAGCGGAATACCGATCGTAGGAAGATCGATCGGATAATCGATCGACGCCGAATGTCAAAGACTTTAAGGCCATCGTCTTCGCCGAGATTAGGAAGATCAATCCATTGCTGACGCGTTTGTGATAGTTAGGTTAACGAAGGGCAAAAGATAGTTTTGTCACATATACGATAAAAGGAAAGGAGATAAAGGGCAAGTCTGCGTGATTTAAGTGTGAATCAATGGAGTATAAGGTGGAAGGCGTCCAAGAAGGAGATGAGAGGCAAGGAATGCGAATACGGGAAAAGCGGCATGACATTGGCGATAACGGACCGACTTCAACAAATGAACCAAATGAACCAACCAGAAGGAGTCTACAACATGATCATTCAAGAAATCGTATAGCGGTGGGGATGCAACTCCGTGTATTACTAAATTAATAAATTTTTTTTTTCTTATATATAGTAAATTATTTTCTAAAGATATTTTGAAGGCGGAATTTGAGTTCTTTTAGGAATCAAATTTCCATTTAAGCGAAGTAAAGACAAGCTTTATGTGAATAGTTAAAGATCGATTCGATCGATTATGATCGAGATCTACTTGCAATAATTGTGTATGTTATGTACTTGATATATATAGGTTTTTAAAATGGTGATTAGGGGACGGAATCATTATAAAGGAGGTGAATGTAATAACCCGATATTTTCTATATAAATAAATCAAAAATTTTGCGTGTGTTTTTTTTTTAATTTAAGGATGAGGATTTGTACAAGATAATGTGTGTATGTAATTATGTAATAAATAAAAATATGTTTATTACATGAATGTTTACAAATAATTTTATTTTAGAATTATTGATTATTATAAAGTTTATTCTTTTAATAATTAATTTTATAGTAGAAATGTTTTTATTAATTATTTTCCATGAAAATATAATTATATATTATTTAAATAATATATGAAATGGTTATTAGAATTATTATAATAAATATTTTATTATATGAATTTATTTTGATTAATTAAGTTAATTATTTTAACATAATAATGGTGTATATGAATATCGGATATGGAATCCAAACCCCTAATTTTGGGTTTGGAATAAGGAAAGAGGATAATAATATAATATTAATTATATTTTGATTTTTCAGTGCTATAATATTACGCACAGATAATGGTTGATCAATTATATTATGGCATGTCAAAACGGGAGCATTAATTCGTTAAACCTTAACTTGAAACTCAAACCGTAGTTGTGGTGGATAGGAAATGGTAAGACGTGATTTATAACCATTATTATATTATGCTAATTAGGTAAACCCTAATTATTGTCTAGAAACCCTAATTTCCAATTTGAAACCCTAATTGTTAGAACGGTAACCCTAATTATTATTTTAGTAAATTATAATGTTAATTAGGAAACCCTAATTGCAAATTGAGGACCCTAATTGTATAAATTAGGAATATTTAATGCTAAAAATTTAAAGCCCTAATTTCTTAATTGTAACCCAAATTGCTAATTGGGTAATCCTAATTGCTAAATTGGAAAGATAAATACTATTTAAAAAAACTTAACCCTAATTAGGGAGAATCTTAATTATTCAAAACCCTAATTAATATTTAGAAATATTAATTACTAAAAACCCTAATATTTATATTATAAACCCTAATTTATAAATTAGAAACCCTAATCGCTAAATTGGGAAGTGTAATGCTAATTAGTCTCTTAAACCTAATTAGAAAAATGTTAAGTAATTAAAAACCTAATTGATTAAGAAACCCTAATTTCAATTTTTAGAAACTAAAACTTTTAGTTTTATTTTATTTATTTTTTGTATATTTTTTTGTACAAACCCTAGTTGGAAAATCCTATAATTTGTGCTAAACCTTAGGGTTAAACCCTAAGGGTTTGACAAGTTACAATTTTGTCATTAAAATGATTTACCAAATGACCATTTTGCCCTTACATTATTAAAGCTAGAATGTTAGATTTTGACCTAGGAAGAGTTATTGGCCAACCCTATGCAAACCCATGTGATTATAATCGACAACCATGACCATTTTAAAGAGACTAATACATGCATCAAGACTTGTATAAATAGATTGGAAGAGAGAAAATCATTTGTTAACTTGTTTTTGCCCAAACACTCAAACATTCTCTCTCAAGCTCCACACCTCCGAAATTCTTTCCTAATATCAGTCAAGAACCAAGCCCCACGATTACCTCTAACCAAATCAGTAGTCAGAATCAAAAGATTGATCATCAAGGTATAAAAACCCTAGCTATAATCTGACCAAAAATTTGATGTTAGACGATGTTGTTTTTTTTTAATGTTAAACATGTTATATATAGTGTATATTGATGATCTGGGTTGCTAGATGTTAGATCCATAACATCTAGAGGCTCGGATTTGGCATTTAAAAAAATCTGGAAAATTTTTCCGTGTTCTGACAACCAAATGTCAGGCCCTGTAAATCTCTGTCTGTGTTTTATTTTTGTGTTTTGAAAGTTTGTAGTTGTAGTCTGATATGTGTTCTTTGATCTGGGCTTGAAATAAGGTTTAGATCATATGTAAATTGCAAGTTATGGAAGGTCAAACTGCGTTGACCGACCATGACTTGCAAGTTTCTGGGTAACCCAGAAATGGGTTTTCAGCGTCTTACAAGATCTTTGAAGGTCAAGATCTGTCAGATGATGGAATGTTTGATGTTATTTTTTTTAAATGGATTATAGCTTGTAACCTGGACTTTAGATTCTGGTATTTATATCTCTTAAATCATTAATGGATCGAATGTAATAAGTGGTCAAAGAAGGTCACATCTGGCCACGAATGCATTTTACGGAATTTCCGTAAACACGAAGAACATACTTTTCGACATGCTTTGGACCGGTGCGAATCTTTTGATTCCGTGATTGTTTTGTATATGTTTTGTAATAAATCTCTTAAGTTGCATATGGGCTACACAATGCAAGTTTTATATCACTAAACAATCACCGTAATGTCACGTTATAGAAGCTCAGTAGAGGCGATGAATCGTTTCTTTATTTCGGGCAACCCGAAATGAAGAAAACGACTTCGACATGATTTTTGGAGACTCGAGATCTCTTCCGTTTTTATGTTGCTTATTCGTGTTTGTTGTTGAATCGTATAGTATTACATTAGTTTTACACACTTTGATCGATAGATGTATTAGATACATCATGATATGATTGTTATACTTGGTCAAACCCAAAGCACCCTAATAATCGACATGTTTTACGGATTTGGGCTCAAGAACACGAAGAAATTTATATAGCGACGGTTCTATCATTATAGGTGGTCTTTAGCGACAGTTTCTATATAAAATTATATTTTTATTAAATAATTAGTATTAATTAGTTTTAAATTATGAAAATACACAATAAATTATTAAAATTGTTTTAAGGTTAGAAAATTATAATTTAATTAATTTAAATATATTTCATAAATATTTAATATTTTATAATATTAAAAGTATTTAATTTATTTACATATAATATTAAATAAATTATTTAAAAATGATTTTAATACATGAAAAATCATTTAAAATTATATTATGGTATAAGAAAATAATTTAAGTTATTTTTGATAACTTTTAATATTTTGTGATGAATTTCATTAATTAATTAATATTAATGATAATTAAATTATTTATTTAATATATTAAATAAATTATGAAAAATAGAATTAATGATTTAAAATTATAGAAAAATGATTTAAAGGTTATAAAAGTATTTTAAGTTATAAATATAACTTTTGACATTTTGTCATGAAAAATATTAATATTTTAATATTAAATGATATTAAATTTATTTAATAATTATATTGAATAAATTAGTTTTAAAATGATTTTAATATTAGAAAAATCATTTTAAATGAAAATAAATAGTTTAAAAATATAACTTTCCATATTTAAAGGTAAATTTCATTAATTATTTACTATTAATGATATTAGAATTATCTAATAATTATATTAACTAAATTAGTTTAAAAATGATTTTAATATTATAAAAATCATTTAAAATGAAAATAAAGTGTTTAAAGATATTTTAAGTTATAAAATTTAATATTAATGATATTAATTTAATAATAAATAATATTAAGTTTATTTAATAATTATATTAAATAAATAGTTTTAAAATGGTTTTATTTAAAATAACATTTAATAAGGATATTAATGAATTAAAAATATTTTAAGTTATAATTAATGACTTCTAATATTTTGATAGATAATGCGATAATATTTTAATATTAATGATAATTATTTAAGAATAATTTTAATTCTTTTAAAAATCATTTAAGTGTAATATTAATACTTTAAAAGTATTTTGATTTATTATAAATAACTTTAACATTTTGGAAATGGTTTCGTTAATGGTTTAATATTAATTAAATATTAATGATAATGGAATTGTTTAATATTTAAATCATTTAATAATGATTCAGATGTTTGAAAATTCATGATAACTTATAATAAATCTTTAAATATTATTATAACTCAATTAAAAATAATATGACTGATACTTACAGATATTGAACTATGTGATAGAGTCTTAGACTCGATAATTACCCAATAAAGCCGTCGGTACACCGACATCTTTCAAAAATTGATCTGGACTTTGATAATTTGATTAGATATGTGTTTATTTATGATTCAATGGTTGTGGAACATATGTAACAATGTGATTAGGTTATGTGTTGACTGCAATAAGAAGTATTATGTGTTACGATATGTTATTCTAATCGATCAAATGATCTTATTACTGATAGGTGTTATATAAAGATAGAAATAAGTTACGAATCGTAGTTAGCGAAGATCGTGCAAAAGATCTTACCTTTGCATTTCCTTTATGCAATGGACATGGGTAAGAAATTTCAGAATTATATTATTATTATGCTATATTATTAACCCTATTGTGATATATTCTATATCCGATCATTGTTTATCAACATGTTAGTATATGGTAATTCAGATATATATTTTGTTCGTTAATTTCGAAATATGGTTATACAAGTGTCCCCACTTGGATAATCATTGTATTTAATCACATGTTGATATATATATATAAGCCATCTAAGCTACTTGATCAGCTAGACACAAATTTTGAAATGTCGTTGAATATGATAAAATCTTTTTGTATCCAATCAAAATATTTTGGTTCGAATTCCAGACTAGGTATGAACATCCCGATCACGGAAAAATTTTTATGCACCAAGGCGGACAAAGGATGAACGATAATATCGTTCTAGCAATGTAGTATTGATCAATACAGGGCACATTGGGCAGATCACCCTCGTGCTTTATAAGTTATGACAGTTTGCAGATGAAGTTCTGCTAAACCTTAGCGAAAACTAAAAACAATGTTCATAATCTGTCGACTAATACCTATATATATAGTCAATACGTAGTTTCAAAAAAAATTGAGATAAAATTGTTATGTTGTTATTATCGGTTCAGTTTACTTCACAACTATAAATTCGTTGTAAAAGTGATGTACAAAGAAAACAGTTATTTCTTTCAACTAATTATATTTCTAATTGTTATTACTTGTTGGGCACTCAAATGCTCATCCTTGCTTAAATTTAAATGTTTTCAGCTAAGCGTGATCAACCTGAAGGTTCAAACAAGAACAAGTGAAAAAGGAAAGCAAACTGAATATGTGTAATGATATCTTTTGTAATAGTTAGAAAGTATTAAGGCAATGAGATATATTATCTATCATGTAAGGAATTATAGTAAAGGTTGCGTACTTGAGATTAGACACTGATATATATAAACTAAGTTTGTAATTTATATTATTGTTATTATTATTAGTATTATTCCGCTCATAGAAATGGTATCATGAAGCACTGAGTTCAGGTTTCAAGTACCTGAATTTGGGGGCGTCACATCATGGTATCAGAGCTTTAGGGTTAAAAACCTTAGGTGGGTTTGACCTTAGGCTATAATCGTGGAACAGAGGAAAACGTTGAAAATACAATTAACTCAAATAGAGTTTTAAAGGAGATGAATTGAATGAATTCATCATTAAACAAAATAAAAGATAACTTATATAAAATTATTATTTGTTGAATGTATATATTAGTTGATAATCAGGATAACTTAAGTGTGTAAATGACAGATAGAAAAGGATTAGGATGCCCTCAAATCGTAAAGTAGGAGTCAACCTCCATAACTTAGAGCCAATATCGAAGCCATATATTTGAAATAGCGGCTCACATTGAAAGTTACCTCAATGAGGTGGTTATTTTTGGAAAATGTAATCTTTGGACCCGAAGCGATAGTATAACTGATAGTTAAAGTACAATTAAAGAATATAAGATTAAGCTCGAGTTCTTAAACTCATATGTTTGGGGTGAGTTCCTAAACTCATAATGTGTTATAAGTTGGACAAACTAGGTGTAGTTAGGTGTGAATGGATTACTAAGGATAATGAGAATAGACATATTATTAAGCAATTGATCATTAGTGAAGGCGTAAGAAATAAGTAGTAGTAGTATTACTTGAATATGTATGATTCTATGATAGGTATGTTAGTATAAGGTAATATTTTTCAAATTTTGTATAAGTTGTGACAGATTCCCGACTTTTGAGTCATAAAGGGATAGCAAATGTTTAAAGCAGTATGTGTTATGGTATGTCAAGTGTTGTGAGTATGAATTTATATGGGATTAATGAAATAAGTTGGTATAAAGATAGTAGATATTTATCTGAACACTTGTTAATATAGTAAACCCAATTTTCAAAATCTAATATTTTGAGTACATGACTATTTGAATAGAAAGTTTTGTGTTATATGTTAAGCGTATACGATAAGGTTTAAAATGTAAATTAATAAGAATAATTTATGATAATACTGTCAAGACAAAAATGAAACCAAATGGCAGAAGGACCTGTCAACAAAGCTGGAGGACAACCAGACCCGATACAGAATTTTGCGAATATGGACAATCAAGCTATGCAGAACGAAATACCAGTCGCCGGAAGATCAGCCAGATAATCGATCGACGAATGTCAAAGACTTTAAGGTCATCGTATTGCCAGGATTCGGAAGATCAACTGACCCTGTTGACGCGTTTGTGATAGTTAGGGTAACGAAGGGGCAAAAGATAGTTTTGTCACCTACACGATAAAAGGAAAGGAGATAAAGGGCAAGTCTGCGTGATTTAAGTGTGAATCAATGGAGTATAAGGTGGAAGACTGTCCAAGAAGGAGATGAAAGGCAAGGAATGCGAATACGGGAAAAGGCAGCAGGACATTGGCGATAACGGGACCGACTTCAACAAATGAACCAATAGAACCAACCGAAGGGGTCTTCAACATGACTGTTCAAGAAATTATAGCAGCCGGAGATGCAACTCTAGGTATTACTCGAACAAATTTTTTTTTTCTTATATATAGTAAATTATTTTATAAAGATATTTTGAAGGCGGAATTTGAGTTCTTTTAGGAATCAAATTTCCATTTAAGCAGAAAGACAAGCTTTATGTGAATAGTTAAAGATCAATTCGATCAGATTATGATCGAGATCTACTTACAATAATTGTGTATGTTATGTACCCTGATATGTATAGGTTTTAAAATGGTGATTCCGGGGACGGAATCATTATAAGGGACGGTGAATTTAATAACCCGATATTTTTTATATAAATAAATCAGAAATTTTGCGTATAAATTTTTTTATTTTAAGGATGATGATTTGTACAAGATAATGTGTGTATGTAATTATGTAATAAATAAAAATATGTTTATTACATGAATGTTTACAAATAATTTTATTTTAGAATTATTGATTATTATAAAGTTTATTCTTTTAATAATTAATTTTATAGTAGAAATTTTTTATTAATTATTTTCCATGAAAATATAATTATATATTATTTAAATAATATATGAAATGGTTATTAGAATTATTATAATAAATATTTTATTATATGAATTTATTTCAGATTAATTAAGTTAATTATTTTAACATAATAATGGTGTATATGAATATCAGATATGGAATCCAAACCCTAATTTTGGGTTTGGAATAAGGAAAGAGGATAATAATATAATATTAATTATATTTTGATTTTTCAGTGCTATAATATTACGCACAGATAATGGTTGATCAATTATGTTGTGGCATGTCAAAACGGGAGCATTAATTCGTTAAACCTTAACTTGAAACTCAAACCGTAGTTGTGGTGGATAGGAAATGGTAAGACGTGATTTATAACCATTATTATATTATGCTAATTAGGTAAACCCTAATTATTGTCTAGAAACCCTAATTTCCAATTTGAAACCCTAATTGTTAAAACGGTAACCCTAATTATTATTTTAGTAAATTATTATGTTAATTAGGAAACCCTAATTGCAAATTGAGAAACCTAATTGTATAAATTAGGAATATTTAATGCTAAAAATTTAAAGCCCTAATTTCCTAATTGTAACCCAAAATGCTAATTGGGTAATCCTAATTGCTAAATTGGAAAGATAAATACTATTTAGAAAAACTTAACCCTAATTAGGGAGAATCTTAATTATTCAAAACCCTAATTAATATTTAGAAATATTAATTACTAAAAACCCTAATATTTATATTATAAACCCTAATTTATAAATTGGAAACCCTAATCGCTAAATTGGGAAGTGTAATACTAATTAGTGTCTCTTAAACCTAATTAACAAAGTGTTAAGTAATTAAAAACCTAATTGATTAAGAAACCCTAATTTCAATTTTTAGAAACTAAAATTTTTAGTTTTATTTTATTTATTTTTTTTGTATATTTTTTTGTACAAACCCTAGTTGGAAAATCCTATAATTTGTGCTAAACCTTAGGGTTAAACCCTAAGGGTTTGACAAGTTACAATTTTGCTATTAAAATGATTTACCAAATGACCATTTTTCCCTTGCATTATTAAAGCTAGAATGTTAGATTTTGACCTAGGAAGAGTTGTTGGCCAACCCTATGCAAACCCATGTGATTATAATTGACAGCCATCAGCCATTTTCAGCAGCTAATACATGCATCAAGACTTGTATAAATAGATTGGAAGAGAGAGAAAATCATTTGTTAACTTGTTTTTGCCCAAACACTCAAACATTCTCTCTCAAGCTCCACACCTCCGAAATTCTTTCCTAATATCAGTCAAGAACCAAGCCCCACGATTACCTCTAACCAAATCAGTAGTCAGAATCAAAAGATTGATCATCAAGGTATAAAAACCCTAGCTATAATTTGACCAAAAATTTGATGTTAGACGATGTTGTTTTTTTTATGTTAAACATGTTATATATAGTGTATATTGATGATCTGGGTTGCTAGATGTTAGATCCATAACATCTAGAGGCTCGGATTTGGCATTTAAAAAAATCTGGAAAATTTTTCTATGTGTTCTGACAACCAAATTTTCAGGCCTTGTAGATCTCTGTCTGTGTTTTATTTTTGTGTTTTGAAAGTTTGTAGTTGTAGTCTGATATGTGTTCTTTGATCTGGGCTTGAAATAAGGTTTAGATCATATGTAAATTACAAGTTATGGAAGGTTAAACTGCGTTGACCGACCATGACTTGCAAGTTTCTAGGTAACCCAGAAATGGGTTTTCAGCGTCTGACAATATCCTTGAAGGTCAAGATCTGTCAGATGATGGAATGTTTGATGTTGTTTTTTTTAACTAGATTATAGCTTGTAACCTGGACTTTAGATTCTGGTATTTATATCTCTTAAATCATTAATGGATCGAATGTAATAAGTGGTCAAAGCAGGTCACACGGTCACGAATGCATTTTCTGGAATTTCCAGAAACACGAAGAACATACTTTCTGACATGCTTTGACCGGTCTGAATCTTTTGATTCTGTGATTGTTTTGTATATGTTTTGTAATATATCTCTTAAGTTGCATGTGGGCTACACACTGCAAGTTTTATATCACTAAACAATCACCAGAATTTCATGTTGTAGAAGCTCAAAGTAGGGCAGTCGAACTGTTCTTTATTTCTGGGCAACCCAGAAATGAAGAACAGCTCTGACATGATTTTTGGAGACTCAGATCTCTTCCGTTTTATGTTGCTTATTCGTGTTTGTTGTTGAATCGTATAGTATTACATTAGTTCTACACACTGTGATCAATAAATAGACTAGATACATCATGATATGATTGTTACACTTGGTCAAACCTAGCACCCTCGACACTAACATGTTTTCTGGATTTGGGCTCAAGAACACGAAGAACACCTATAGCGACGGTTCTATCAATATAGGTGGTCTTTAGCGACAGTTTCTATATAAAAATTATATTTTTATTAAATAATTAGTATTAATTAGTTTTTAATTATGAAAAATACAAAATAAATTATTAAAAATTGTTTTAAGGTCCAAAAATTATATTTTAATTAATTTGAATATATTTCATAAATATTTAATATTTTTAGAATATTAAAATTATTTTATTTATTTAAATATAATATTAAATAAATTATTTTAAATGATTTTAATACATGAAAAATCATTTAAAATTATATTATGGTATAAGAAAATAATTTAAGTTATTTTTGATAACTTTTAATATTTTGTGATGAATTTCATTAATTAATTAATATTAATGATAATTAATTTATTTATTTAATATATTAAATAAATTATGAAAAATAGAATTAATGATTTAAAAATTATAGAAAAATGATTTAAAGGTTATAAAAGTATTTTAAGTTATAAATATAACTTTTGATATTTTGTCATGAAAAATATTAATATTTTAATATTAAATGATATTAAATTTATTTAATAATTATATTGAATAAATTAGTTTTAAAATGATTTTAATATTAGAAAAATCATTTTAAATGAAAATAAATAGTTTAAAAATATTTTAAGTTATAAAATATAACTTTCCATATTTAAAGGTAAATTTCATTAATTATTTACTATTAATGATATTAGAATTATTTAATAATTATATTAAATAAATTAGTTTTAAAATGATTTTAATATTATAAAAATCATTTAAAATGAAAATAAAGTGTTTAAAGATATTTTAAGTTATAAAATAAAACTTTAAATATTTAAAGGATAATTTCATTAATAATTTAATATTAATGATATTAATTTAATAATAAATGATATTATGTTTATTTAATAATTATATTAAATAAATAGTTTTAAATGGTTTTATTTAAAAAAAATTTAATAAGGATAATAATGAATTAAAAATATTTTAAGTTATAATTAATGACTTCTAATATTTTGATAGATAATCTGATAATATTTTAATATTAATGATAATTATTTAAGAATGATTTTATTTCTTTTAAAAATCATTTAAGTGTAATATTAATACTTTAAAAGTATTTTGAGTTATTATAAATAACTTTAACATTTTAGAAATGGTTTCGTTAATGGTTTAATATTAATTAAATATTAATGATAATGGAATTGTTTAATATTTAAATCATTTAATAATGATTAGATGTTTGAAAATTCATGATAAATTATAATAAATGTTTAAAAATTATTATAAGTCATTTAAAAATAATATGGACCGATTTACAGATATTGAACTATGTGATAGAGTCTTAGACTCGATAATTATTTCGATAAAAGTCATATTTATATCGACGTATGTTGAAATTGATCCGACTTTGATATATAATTTGATTAGATATGTGTTTATTTGTGATTCAATGGCTGTGGAACATATGTGACAATGTGATTAGGTTATGTGTTGACTGCAATAAGCAGTATTATGTGTTACGATATGTTATTCTAATCGATCAAATGATCTTATTACTGATAGGTGTTATATAAAGATAGAACTAAGTTACGAACTATAAGCAGCGCATCGGGCAAGTATCTTACCTTTGCATTTTCTTTATGCAATGGACATGAGTAAGAAGTTTCAGATATATATTTTGTTCGTTAATTTCGAAATATGGTTATAAAAGTGTCCCCACTTGGATAATCATTGTATTTAATCAAATGTTGATATATATATATATATATATATATATATATATATATATATATATAAGCCGTCTAAGCTACTTGATCAGCTAGACACAAATTTTAAAATGTCGTTGAATATGATAAAACCTTTTGTATCCAATCAAATTATTTTGGTTCGGATTCGGACTAGGTATGAACATCCCGATCACGGGAAAATTTTTATTACGCCATGGCGGATAAAGGATGAACGATAATATCGTTTCTAGCAATGTAGTATTGATCAATACACAGAGGCACATTAGGCGAGATCACCCTCGTGCACTCGTAAGTTATGACAGTTTGCAGATGAAGTTCTGCTAAACCTTAGCGAAAACTAAAAACATTGTTCATAATCTGTCGACTAATACCTATATATATAGTCAATACGTAGTTTCAAAAAAATTGAGATAGAATTGTTATTTTGTTATTATCGGTTCAGTTTACTTCACAACTATAAATTCGTTGTAGAAGTGATGTACAAAGAAAACATTTATTTCTTTCAGCTAATTATATTTCTAATTGTTATTACTTGCTGGGCACTCAAATGCTCATCCTTGCTTAAATTTAAATGTTTTCAGCTAAGCGTGATCAACCTGAAGGTTCAAACAAGAACAAGTGAAAAAGGAAAGCAAAGTGAATATGTGTAATGGTATCTTTTATAATAGTTAGACAGTATTAAGGCAATGAGATATATTATCTATCATGTAAGGAATTATAGTAAAGGTTGCGTACTTGGAATTAGACTTTGATATATGTAAACTAAGTTTGTAATTTATATTATTGTTATTATTATTAGTATTATTTCGCTCATAGAAATGGTATCGTGAAGCACCGAGTTCGGGTTTTAAGTACCTGAATTTGGGGGCGTCATAGTCTTAATAGATCTTCCAGAGTTTGAATAGTCTTATTCGACTGCCCGTCCGTCTGAGGATGATATGCCGAACTAAATCGTAAATCCGTCCCCATAGCTTTTTGCAAACTGACCCAAAACCGTGAAGTGAATATTGGGTCTCGATCAAAAACTATGGATACTAGCATACCATGCAAACTTAAAATCTCATTTATGTATATACGAGCAAGACGTTCAAGTGTATAAGTTTCTCGTATAGGTAAGAAATGAGCAGACTCGGTCAATCTATCGACAATGACCCAAATTGCATTTATGCCTTGAGAAACCTTGGGAAGACCGGTAACAAAATCCATGGTAATGTGCTCCCACTTCCATTCTAGAATTTCAAGTGGTTGCAATGGACCTTTTGGCACTTGATGCTCCGCCTTGACACGTTGACATGTTAAACACCTTGAGATAAACTCTGATATCTCTTTCTTCATATTGCTCCACCAAAATGTATGTCGAATATCATGATACATTTTGGTACTCCCAGGATGGATTACAAATGGTGTGTTGTGCGCCTCCATCATGATCTTATACTTCAAATCAAAGTCGTTAGGAACACAAAGTCTGGAGTTGACTCTAAGTATTCCTTCTTCATCGATTATTTCTTTTGGAATAGCACCTTCTTGCACTTTCTGCTTCATACGCATCAGCTCCAGGTCTGTAGTTTGAGCAACTTTAACTTTAGCGATTAAAGTCGGTTCTACTTGTATATTTGACATCATCACGTGGGTCCCTGGAGTCTTTATCTCTATCTCCATCCTTTACAAGTCATACAAAATAGGCATATGCGTTGACAATATCACACTCGTACCCGCATATAATCTTCTACTCAATGCGTCAGCTACCACGTTAACTTTTTCAGGATGGTATTGAATAGTATGATCATAATCTTTCAGCAGTTCAAGCCAACGTCGTTGCCGCATGTTGAGTTCCTTTTGAGTGAAGAAATATTTGAGGCTTTTATGATCCGTAACGATCTCCACTTTCTCCCCCATACAGGTAATGCCTTCAGATTTTAAGTGCGAAAATGACAACTGCCAACTTTAGATCATGAGTAGGATAATTCCTCTCATATTCTTTGAGTTATCGCGAGGCATAGGCTATGACTTTCCCATGTTTTATGAAAACACATCCTAAACCCTTGCCTGAAGCATCACTGTAGATAACATATCCCTCCGTACCAGATGGTATTGTCAGAACAGGTGCTGAAATGAGTCTCCTCTTGAGTTCTTAAAAACTCTTCTCACATTCTTCGCTCCAACCGAATTTTATATCTTTTTGAGTCAACTGAGTTAATGGAGTAGCGATTCGAGAAAAATCTTCCACGAATCTCCGATAATAACCAGCTAAACCCAGAAAGCTACGTACTTCGGTAACTAACTTAGATTGCTTCCATGATCTTCACGACTTTTGGAGTATATGAGGATGTCATCAATAAAGACAACAACAAAATGATCCAAATATTCCTTGAATACTCGGTTCATCATATCCATGAAGGCTGCAGGAGCATTCGTCAATCCAAAAGACATAACTAGGAATTCGTAATACACGTACCGAGTTCTAAAAATAGTCTTTGGAATTTCATCAGTTTTAACCTTTAACTGATGATATCCGGAACGAAGATCGATCTTTGAAAAGAATTTAGCACCTTGCAACGGGTCAAACAGGTCATCAATTCGAGGTAACGGGTACGTATTTTTGACGGTGACGTGATTCAACTCCCGATAGTCAATACAAAGTCGCATACTTCCATCTTTTTTCTTTACGAATAGAATAAGAGAACCCCAAGGAGTCGTACTAGGACGAATGAAACCGATGTCTAACAATTCTTGCAGTTGGATTTTTAACTCCTGAAGTTAAATAGGAGCCATTCGATATGGGCTTTGGAAATGGGTTTTGTACCGGGTTCAAGGTCGATACAAAATTCAATTTCTCGCTCTGGGTGGTAG
Source organism: Panax ginseng (assembly GCA_020205605.1). Taxonomy (NCBI): domain Eukaryota; kingdom Viridiplantae; phylum Streptophyta; class Magnoliopsida; order Apiales; family Araliaceae; genus Panax; species Panax ginseng. Next base: position 80,516,721 of record CM035143.1, on the reverse strand, counting down.
GCCAGGAAGTTCTTCAAGGAATACGTCAGGAAATTTATTAACAATAGAAATATCATTCAAATCTGACGTATTTTTATTTAAATCCGTGACATGGGCTAAGAAAGCATGACATCCGTTTTTCAATAAACGAATAGCTTTATGGATTGATATGACAGTGTTTGACTTTAGTGGTTTTGTTGCTTGAATTCGTATAATAGGTTAGTTAGGAATATGAAGGCTAACAACCTTACGAAAATAATCGATTTTAGCATGATGAGTAGTTAACCAATCAATCCCTAAAATCACATCAAATGCAAGTATTTTCAAAGAGATTAGATCGACAGATAACATGCGGTTACCGATTTGAATCAAATAAGACTTATAAATAGTGGATGTAATGAAGGTTTCTCCCAACGGAGTTTCAACAAATAAATCAAAGTCTAATTTCTCTGGAGTTAAATTTAAACGTTGAGCGCAAGTAGGAGAAATAAATGAATGGGTAGAACCGGTATCAAATAAGGTATAGACTTCACTAGAGTTTATGATTAGCTTACCCGTGATCACCTCGTTCGGATTCCTCGCTTTTTGGGAGGTTACGACAAACGCTCTCCCTTGAACTACTAATTTTATCTTGTCTGGGACGGCCTTTGATGCCTCCATCCCAGCTGGGCTTGACTTTGGTGCACGACAAAATTGGGCTAGGTGACTTTCTCACTAGTACAAAGTAGTAAATAGACAACACTTAAACCATAAAATTTTTTTATAAAAAATGTTGTGGTATTTTTTTTACAACGTTTTTAAAAAAAATATTGTAAATATATATAAAAAAACGTTATCTATTTAAAAGGACATTTTTTAGTTTTTACTAGATAACTTTTTTTTAAAAAACTTTATCTATCTTAAAAAACACGGAGGTCAAGTGATAGCTTAAAATTAAAAGACATATACTCTTTTACTCTCCAAGGCTCGTCAGTTTCGTTTCCATCGAAAGATCGCGACTATGTGTATAGTCAGCTCTTTTGTCTTCAATTGTACCAATTTTGTACTTGAGATGATGGAATTAATCGTTCAATTTCTCTTTGTCAGGTCTCTGCAAGGCAACAAGTTAACAGGAAAGATACCGGAAGTGATTGGTCTAATGTAAGCCCTAACTGTTTTGTAAGTATTTATTTCTGTATGATTATATTTTTGGTTGGATGTAATTTATGAGCCTAACCTTTTTTGCAGGCAGTTGAATGACAATCAACTAGTTGGTGGTATTCCGGCTGAACTTGGTAAATTGGAGCAGCTTTTTGAATTTTGAGTCCTGACATCTTGATTTTCTCTCATACAATTTTCTTGTTTGATCCTTTATTTATTTAAAGTTTGTTGGTCATTCTTTTATAGGAATCTTGCTAATAACAATTTGGAAGGGCCAATTCCTCAGAACATTAGTTCATGCACTGCATTGAATCAGTTGTACGAAATCTAAATTGCAGCAACAGATGTACTCTATTTTTCCTTTTAAATGACCACTTGTATTAGTTGTTGCTCAGTTTATTCTTCTGGATTTGTTTCTACTTTTTAGCAACGTGCATGGTAACCGCTTGACGGGATCTATTGGTGATCTTAAGTACCTTTTTACACTTTAAGAGATGAGTCAACCTTAAAGCACCTTCTTAACAGTATCTTATTTTCTATTTTCTTGATGATGGTTATATACAGCGTTTCTAATTCTTGGTCATCATTATTGTAGGAACTTGAGTTGCAATCATCTTAATGGGATAATATTTTTCTAGCAATGAATCTTCCTTGCATTTTTTTTGTATTCTTTACCTGTAGGAGATTCTTCCCCTGATAATGTGTGCAATTGACTGCCATCCAGATAGAACTACTCGGGATTCCTTGACTCACATTGTTTAACTTAATTAAGCGTCCAGATGAACAACAGAGACGATTCATAATGAATGTAAATTTCTGATTAATATATTCAATGTATTTATAGTTTGAATAAAAGTTTCTAGCTTTTGCTTTTGTTTTTGGGCCTCTGTAGATTTATGGAATGGTATATCATGTGTTGTCAAATTATTGCATGCTAAACTCTTTTTTATTGTTCTGCTGAACCTCTTCTTTTTGTTCGGCTGAACCTTTTCCAGATGCTCATTACCCTTTTTTGAGTGTGATCACTATTTTTGCGAGTTTTTTTCGCGTCTTCCACATCAGGTGTGTGCGTCAGCAAAAAGGAGTTTGTGTGATTGTATTTCAGGGGAAGATAGTGAAGCATGGTCACTTTAAGTTTGATTTCAAGGGGCTGCCACTATGCAATATCTTCTGGTGAAAATGATTTGAAAGGTGAGAATGGTGAAAATTATTTTTTGTGCAGGAGGATTAAAGCATGTTTTTTTTGTTATTTGTTTCTTGTTGAAAGCATTGATAGAGAAATGTGTATAGAGGTTTTTGATTGATTTGATACAGTTTATGTTGTGAGGGTTAATGTATTTTTAACTTTTATAAAGTTGGTGGGGCCGGGTTAATGCACCAGTTATGTTTTGGGAAGACAAATATTTTGCTGATAGAAACAGGAGAGGGTATGCAAGGTTTTGGACTAGGTTTCAGCAGCAGCAGCAGATGTGGTAGGTGGGTTTGTTGCTATGTGGTAGATGTCAGCTTTCTTATTTAGACTTTTGAAATGGTGTTATGGTAGCTTTAAAAACTAGCTGCTGAGAAGTTCTTCTGAGATAGTTGTATTGCTTGTTCAAGGGACGTGTGGAATTGCCTACATTTGAGTTGCTGCATTTTGACTACTTTCCCACATTGATTCAGTTAGCCTCCTTATTACCTCCGAAGGAAGATAATTTAAGAAAGCAAATTACAAAGGTATATTTTCCCTCATTAAAGTACTCGGCTCACTCTTCTGTTGCTTAACTTCTTTCGCAATTGCTAATCTTGGTGTTTGTAATGCAGTTATTGCTGACTGTATCTGAGCCTTTTGGGGATTTTTATCTTACACACATTTTGGTACCTGTATTCCTGGTAGCAGTTGGTGATAGTGCTGACTTGACATAATGTCTCATTAATCTTTATTCGGTCATTTTGTGCAAAATGATTGTTTGCTATTTTGTAGCAGTTAATTGTTTGGATCCATAAGTTCATAACTTTTACTATTTGAACTGTTTGAAGTTCTTATTTTTTAATTATGTCCAGGTTGATATTGTTGCTGGAGGATGGCATTCTACAGCAATAACACGTGAAGGAGAGGTATTTTTTCTTTTTAGCTGTAAACAGCTTTAGTTATGTTATTAACTGGTGTTAACATCACTTTTGTTAACAATTTTTCTGGTCTGTTTTATGGGCTCCCATTTACTAAACCCAATCCTGAATTTGTTCAATCCGTAAAGAGCTAGTTCTCACCTGAAAGCAAACTGTTAGTCGTTTGTCAGGAAGGACTGAGGTAAGTTTCTGATAGTTATTGTTATTTATTCTATTTGAAATTCTTAAAGAAATACTTTATTATGAGGCATTACATGTTGGGACCTGCCATATATAGCTCAAACTGCTAACAAAACAAGAGATGTAAGCGTAAAGTATATACCTTGCTATGATAAGCATGCTAACTCATATAGGGCATGTTAGTCAATGAATCACAAGTGGTTCATTTTTAAATCATAAACACTTCTATAGGACATCTAATGTTTTTTGTTAGCTTTAGCCAACTATTTTTTTGCTGTTGCAGGTTAGTTAAATTTGATAACCATAGTACTGCTGCATAATGAAACAGTACTGCTGCATAATGAAACCTACTAATATTAATTCTTAAATTTAGAGTGTGTTAATGCTTATTAGAAGTAATGGTAGGCTTTGTAATGTGAGTTGGTTGCAAATTGTTACATACTATAACTGTTCCCTTAATTTTTATATAGATTTTAACCATATGTCTGTCTCCTTGTTTCAAGCTTCACTGCCAAAAACTTGTCCTCCAAAAATTGTAGACTATGCACAATTTGTGATGGGAAAAGGACAACCTCAATTACAAACACAGCAGCTGCAAGTAGAGCCTGACAATGTTTCCTCTGATGCCCAGTGGTTTGTTAGATTCCGAGTACTTGTATCAAGTAACACACTGTAAGTTTCTTGGGTTACTAAGTTTTGACCACAAAAAAAAGTTTTAATCTCTGAAGTCTAGTATATGGTTGGAGACTTCTAATGACATTTTTTGGTGCAAAGGATGTATACATTTAGGTAGCAAGTGAATTTGAGATGTATGGATAGTTTAGTATTATTGGGATGTAAACGTATTGTATGGTATTAATATTCTTTGTAATTGGTATATTTTGAATTTGAGATGTACGGATAGTATTATTGGGATGTATTTTGAATGGTTGATACATTTTGGAAATATAAATGAGAATTTAGACCTTTTAGCTTTATATCATGGCATTAGCATATTGCAGGTGAATTGGTAATATAGGTAAATCACAACTTTTTTTTTATCTACAACATTTTAAAAACTTTGTGGAATCATACCTTCTACAACGTTTTTAGTCAAAAAACGTTGTGGAATCATACCTTCTACAACGTTTTTAAGCATCTGCTAATTTTTGGATAACAAATCTACAACGTTTTTTTCTTAAAAACGTTGTGTAATGTGTTTAACTACAATGTTTTAAAAAACGTTGTATAAGGGTGTCAAATAGATAACACCCTTAACCACGACGTTTTTCTGACTGAAACCACAACATTTTTTCTGCGTTGTCTATTTACTGTTTTGTACTAGTGTCTCTTCCACAATTATAACATGCTTTGGACTGCTGCGTACAGTTTGGACTGTTGTGTCCCTCCCCTCCGCATTTGTAACATACGACCGGCGGTCGTTCTCCTTTCTTAACAACAGGTGATGGTGCTAACTTCTTTCCATCATTATTGAATTTCCTCTTCTTGAAATTTTCACTTCTATTATCTTGGCCATGATTACCACCGAAGTTGTTACCATTTCTAGCATGTTGATTCCCTCCACGTTTGTTGTCATCGCTTCGATGACTGCTACCACTGGTATTATCGATTTGCCGGCTGCTCTCTCTTGGTTGGGTTGGGTTAACTCATTATCGCGCTCCAATAACAGAGCCCTATTTACAATATTTGAATACAAACACAGTTTGTGAGAAATTAGGTATTGACGTATCTCAGGTTTCAAACCTCTTAGAAACATCCGCGTCATTCTCTCCATGTTATCAACCAAATGGGACGCAAACCGGGACAACTCAGCAAACTTAACTTCGTACTGTGACACAGTCATATTGTTTTGCTCCAGCTTGATAAACTTCACCTCCTTCATGTGACGAATACTTTCGAGAAAGTACTTGTCGTTGAACAGTTCTTGGAACTTCTCCCAAGACATCTTCAGTGCAGCAGGTTGGGTACGTTTTACAGATTTCCACCAGTAATCTGCCTCTCCTCGCAACATGAAAGCGGCAAATAGAACCTTTTTCTCCTCGGAGCATCCCAAGACATCAAATATCTTGGTGATCTACTTTATCCACGCCTCTGTCTTAAGTCGTTTTGGCTCTCCCAAAAACTCCGGTGGTTCCAGTTCCTTGAACTGCTTAGCGGTGACCATCCGTGAATTGCTAGTGTTTCCACCTGCATTTTGGACAGGAGTCTCTCTCGCCTGATGTTGCATGAATTGCAAAAAGCCTCTGAACATTCCGTCATTCATCATTTGGTCGGTGTTGTTGTTTACCTAAGGATTATTGTCTTCCTGATGCACATTATCCTGGGTATTGATCTGTGGTGACTCAACGGTCTCTTCTGCTCCATTGCCAATCTCAACATTCTCGGATGCCATTTTCAAACACTGCCACAAAACAAGGGTTAATTGACATGCCACATATTATCCTTATATTATGACCGACCAATTAAATATCAATTAAACTTAGGTAGGTCATACTAGCGAAGGAATTACCCGTCTCTCCCCTCCTAGTTCTAGTCTCACATCTCAGTCAGGGATCATATCTCTAAGCTTTGATACCAATTTTGACGCCCCCAAAATAGGTATACATCACCTATCTTGAGTCACCAAATATATGGTACATAATTTAAATACAAACTTCTTTGATACAGTACGACAAAATGTAGCTGAGAGTTTCAACACGAATAATGTCTCGTAGAGAGTATACAAACTCAAATAAAGTCCTCATTACAATTAGTATCACACTATTTCACATAATAGTGAGGACTACTATAGCCACCTATCTGGACCGTCACTCCGTTCCCCGACTAGTCCCGACTATATTCTCATTTCCTAAAGAGAACAATGAAAGCAAAGGGTGAGCTCAACTAGCCCAGTAAGAAATATTATGACTAAGATAATGCATAATAAATTATCGTTAGCCTTCAACAATGTTAAACTGATAAAATATAATATACATCAAGTTTAACTGTAGCGGAACAAGTAATCCATTAGAAGAGTCAAGTAGAGCATGATGTCTACTATCTTCTATGATTTAAAAAGTTTATCAACCATTTTATCACTGAGACTCAGCTTAATAAATAATCCACATCATCGAATCATCCTTGCACTATGGCCAAGGATATTAATTAGTATCACCAATGGTCATGATCATACCAACAACTGTCCATCAATGCATTACGGGCCAATGATGACTTTTACCACATCATTTGTAATATTACGGGTCATGATTATACCGAATAATCCCCGGTAACAATCATACCAATCAACAGTCCATCTATGCACTACGACCAAAGATGACTTTCATCACAATATAAGCATGACAATGATGACAATGATATAAGAATTCAATTTAAATGAGAGCAAGGATAAATTTTAAAAATTTATAATTCAATTTATCCAGAATTTAATAATGTCCAAATTGTCAACATGATACTGCTTTGTGGAGTAAAATTCAAGAATAATATTGTATCAAAAATAATTTGGACAGAAAAAAAATTAATTTTTGTCATGAATAGTACCCCAGGTGAATAGTAACCGAGTGAATAGTACTCCGTGAATAGTACTTCGTGAATAGTAACCCGTGAATAGTAACCCGATATGAAAAGATTAAAAACTATCAAGAATGCTCAGAATAATATTTCCATGAAAAGATACTGGATGAAGCGCAAATATCAAGGATATTCTACTAATTTCATGGAGTATAGAAACAATACTTATCAACATAAGTGTAGAATTAGAAATATGAAATGAAATAATATTACTTACATACTACAGAGTATGGAACAAAATATTATTTCTTACGAATATTGAACAAGAATAATATCACTTACGAATATGAAAGAAATAATACCCCTTACCTTAGTAGGAGATTGGATACTGCAATAGTGTAGTAACAGAATACTCTTTTTCTTTCTCTCTTATTCTTTCTATACTTTCTCTCTCTATAACTTGAATGAATTGGTGAAAATAATGAAGAAATGAGCTTTTATTTATAAGCTTGGCAGATTAAGGGTAAAATAGTCTTTTTGCCATAATTTATGACATCATCGTTGACATCATCGATCATATTACATCATTGCTTACCTCATCATCTAATGACATCATCGCTTACCTCATCGTTCGATGACATCATCACTTACATCATAGGAATTCAAATTCAATTTGTTCTCTTCCACCTCCTTTTACTTTTATACCATGAATTTACTATAATAGTGTTACCATTCAAATTATAAAAAAAATATTATTATATAATCACATCATACTACTATAATGTAATATTATAATAATATACCTCATCGTCCGACCATGACTTTGCAATTTTTTGGGTAACCCAGATTTACCCAGGAGCGTCTGATAATGACATTATGACCTCTGATCTTGCATGATGTTGTTGATTTGTTATTTTTGTTACATCTAAGTTGTACTCAGTTATGTGATCTACAATATCATGCCTTTATATCAGTAAAATATCAAGGGTCTTGAACTCAGTGGCTGGTCAAAGTTGATGAAATGAGCATAAAAGTTGTTTTCTGGGTAACCCAGAAAACGCTTGAACATTTCGTCTGACAAAGTTTGACCAGCATGGATCTAGCTATTGTGATGTTTTTAGATCAATTTTATGTGTTATATATGTTCACATTCATGCTGGCTACACCATAAAACCATTAGATCACTATAAATTAACACCGAAAGTAAGTTGTCAAAGCCCAAAAGTGATCGATTCGAAGCGTTTCTTGTTTTACGGGTAACCCGGAAACGAAAACGATTCATCGATAGTTTGAGCTTCCATATCTTGTTGGTATGTTGAAATATGACCCAGAACTTGCTTGATACTTGTAGTGTTACACTAACTATAACATTCCAGAATTTTAATTGTAATATTAAATATTTATTGAATTATATAAATATTTAATGGATGTGTTTATTATTGAATAAATATTGGTTTAATTGATTTGATTTTATTTGGTTAATTATTTGTTAAATAAATAATTAATGAGTTAATGAAATTATTATTATGTTGATATTTCAAATTGATGGGTAATTATTTGTATTAAGTTATGTGATTAAATGATTTATTTAATTAATTTTATTTAAATTAATTAAAATAAATATGAAAGCTTGATTAAATAAAGTGTGACAAATAACTATATTATAAGGAGTTATTAAAATAAATTAAAGTAATTTTAATTTAGTTTTATCCAAACAAGGTTTAAGGATATTAATTCTTTAATTTTAAATGGTTTGCCAAACAAAAGCCCTATGGCTTTTGGATTTCTTTTGAAATTTAAATAATAAATTTAATTAAACAAAATATAAATAATATATATATATATATAATTTTAGTAATTGATAACTTATTAAGGGCAATTAGTATAGTGTCAGTTTTTACGTTTGAAAGGTGAGCATTGGTTTTAGATTAACATTACGTATAATCTATATGGTCTAAGCCTAAGCTTAAGAAAAACTATAGAGAAAAAGAAAAGAGAAGGTTTTGGAGAGAATTGCTTGAGAGAATTTGAGAGAGAACGTGAGCATATTCCAGTAATCTTAGCAAGAACTACACGCTTATTGAAGGTATGTTTACATAATATATATATATATATATGAGTTTTAAGACAATAATTTTCATACTCTGTGAATTTTATATGTTTAGAATTGATGTTCTAGAATTAGTTATGACAATTACATATGTTGATGATGATTAGAGATTATGTTTAAACAATAATTGCATGCTAATTTCGGTTTATAGTAGAAGAAAATTTTCGACAATGTATGTTTGTATGTATTTTTTTTCTTATGGCTCATGTAAGTACTAATTTTGATGGTCAATTCATATGTTAAACTGTAAATTGAGTCTTGTATATGTTAGTTCATTAAGTAACAAGCATAACGTAATTTGAATGAAGTGATTTGGCCAAGTATTGAAATCACAGTGATGATTTTTGGGATGAATATCAAAAAATTGAGTTTTATATGAAAAACATGGAATTTGAGAAATTAACTTAGCTTAAATTGTTGTTAAATGGTTTTAATTGGTGGAATATGTTCACAAATATGTTTGTGATAGTTCTATACTATTTTTACATCTTATTATTACTGTTTGGTGGGTGAAATTCGTGTTAGTTGACTTAAGAAAAATGTCGTACCTATGTTCTGCAGAAACTGGAGTCTGTACGTAGCGCGACCACACAATCTCTTGGCGGTAGCCGCTAATCGAAGATAAAAGCTGGCGCGCCGGCGCTTGGTGCCCGATTCGAGCGGTGAAGTCTCGCTAATTTCGCAGACTTTGAACGTTCAATGTAACTTAGCTTAATGTTAGGTTAATGTGAGAATCATGTAACAACAAGGTTAAACAGAGTCATGTTAGGTGGATTATAAATTCAAAGTTGTTAAAGTGATTAGTAAGTTATGAACGTCTTATGCGTCACTTAGTTTATACAATGAATGTTAGATAAGTGTTGTGATGTTACACTTGGGAATTCTGAAATATATATGGTAGCATAAGACTTGTGCTAAAATAACAAGTTTAGCTAGTAATGCGTTTTATATTGAAAAGTGAATATTAGTATGTCTAATAGATGTTGTGGTTTTAATATTGTGTATAGGTGAACGTGAGTTTTAATATTTTAGCTTACGCTCGAGGCAAGTTTTATAACTCTACACTTTCATTGAGTTAGTTCTATTATTACATTGCGTTACTTCATTCTTTTGATTGAGTAAGTTTCTAAACTTCTCTTTTTACATTGAGCAAGTTTTCTTACTTTAATATTTCATTAATCGAATTCTTGTATTCCTCATCATTATTTGAACAAGCTAGCTATGACTTAAACTTTATTCAAACAAGTTTGGAATTCCAATATTTATTGATGTATTATAAATTGTTTATTGTTAGACAATGTATTCCTCATCATTATTTGAACAAGCTAGCTATGACCTAAACTTTATTCAAATAAGTTTTGAATTTCAATATTTATTGATGTATTCTAACTTATTTATTGTTAAACAAGTTTCTTTATTGTCCTTCATGTACGATGAATGAAATTTTCTTAAATTCTAATTTCTAATGTTGAATTATCTTAGTTCATTTACTTGACACAAACCATTCTCGTAATGAGAAAGCTTTAATTTTAGCTTGGTATTACTTAATGTATATTAAATAATTATGTTATTATTGATCAACTGTTGTGTTATCAAACACTATTGATTCAACTAGTCCTCTAGTTGATGTTCGTTAAACTTCAAATTACCCTTGAAAGCTTATCCAAACCAAACTTTCTTTGCTCACTCTTGCATATTTATTCACTTATTGCAGCCAAGGTTGAGAAGGTAAATGAACCTACAACTAGCAAAGGAAAGGGAAAAATGTGCAAGTGATGAAGACTTGTAATTTTATTTTATTGTGATAATGATAGACTTTTAATAATGATGTGATGTAATAATTTAATTTCCGAATTTGAATGATTGTAATTAAAGGTTAGATAACCTGGGAGATAATTTTTATTAACGTAATCCTGTATGAGCAGGTTTTATTATTCAATTTTATTATGATTGGGCAGTGACAAAGTTCAATCAGGAATAGAAGAAGAAGAAGAAGAATGAGGTGGAGATTAAGAATGGAGGTAGTAGTGATGGAAACAACAACAACAACTTGAAGATGAAGTGGAATGGAAACGTGGGTACTAGAAACCAGCAGGGTAACCAGCAAAATAAGAAGTTTGAAGCATGTGTTACATGCGGGAAGTTTCACAAGGGTGCGTGCTTGATTGGGAAACGAGTATGCTTCAATTATGGCCAGGAGGGTCACATCGCCCCAAATTGGACTCAACCTAAGAAGAACGTGTGCTTCATGTGCGGATCCAAGGATCACTTTGCTCGTGAATGCCCTAAGAAAAAGGCTGGAGAGACAACCAAAAGCAATGGAGGTAACAGTGGAGGTACATGGGCGATTACTGGACCTACAACATCAAACAAACCCAAAACCAGAACCTTCAACATGACTGTACAAGATGTTGTGCAATCAAAAGATGTGGTGTCAGGTATTATCCCAATCAATGATATAAATGCTTATGTATTATTTGATTCGGGTGCTACTTGCTCGTTTATATCTGATGAATTTGCTAAAAGGTTAGAATTTCCTAGAGAAGAATTGAATTTCCTTTTGAACATAGAAATTGCAAATAAGGAGGTAATCTCTGTTAGATTCGTATACAAGAACTGTAGGGTGAACATTAAGGAGAATATCTTGATGGTAGATTTGATTCCGATTAAACTTGGAGAGTTTGATGTTATTTTGGGAATGGATTGACTGTTCAAATATGGAGCGGTAATTGATTGCCAAAATAAGTGTGTAAACCTTATGACCCCGTCAAAGGTAGTATTTTATGGTAGCAAGTCGCCTAGACAAATGAAATGTCTGACGATTATGCAAGCCAAGGAATTGTTGAGTCAAGGCTGTGTGGGATATTTAGCTTACATAGTCGATACTCAGAAGAAGAATCTGAAACTGGAAGAGATACCAGTGGTGAGGGAATTTGAGGATGTATTTCCAGAGGATTTGTCAGGACTTCAGCCTGACAAAGAGATTGAGTTCTTGATCGACTTAGCGCTGGGAACAGCACCGATATCGAAGACCCCGTACAGAATGGCTCCGGTAGAAATGAAGGAACTGATGGTACAATTACAAGAACTGTTAGACAAGAAGTATATTCAACCAAGTTTATCATCGTGGGGAGCGCCAATGTTATTCGTGAAGAAGAAGGATGGGTCGATGCGTCTTTGCATTAATTATAGAGAATTGAACAAAGTCACTATTAAAAACAAATATCCATTACCAAGAATAGATGACTTGTTTGATCAGTTGAAGGGTGCTAAATACTTCTCAAAAATATATTTGAGAAGTGGGTATCACCAATTGAAGGTAAGGAAGGAGGATATACCTAGAAAGGCATTCAGAACTCGGTGTGGACATTATGCGTTTCTGGTGATGTCTTTAAGTTTAACCAATGCACCTGCTGCATTCATTGATTTGATGAAGAGGGTGTTTAAACTATTCTTAGACAAGTTTGTAGTGGTATTTATCGATGACATTCTGGTGTATTCCAAAACTCAAGAGGAACACGTGGAACACTTACGTTTGACATTGGAAACACTAAAAAAGGAAAATTTGTACTCGAAATTCTCTAAGTACGAATTTTGGCTAGATCGTGTACAATTTCTTGCGCACGTGATTGACAAAGATGGGATTTCAGTTGTGACGCCCCCAAATTCAGGTACTTGAAACCCGAACTCGGTGCTTCACGATACCATTTCTATGAGCGGAATAATACTAATAATAATAACAATAATATAAATAACAAACTTAATTTACATATATCAGAGTCTAATCCCAAGTACGCAACCTTTACTATAATTCTTTACATGATAGAGAATATATATATCATTGCCTTAATACAGTCTAACTATTACAAAAGATACCATTATACATAATCTGTTTGCTTTCCTTTTCACTAGTTCTTGTGTAAACCTTCAGGTTGATCACGCTTAGCTGAAAACATTTAAATTAAGCAAGGATGAGCATTTGGGTGCCCAACAAGTAATAACAATTATGAATATAATTAGCTGAAAGAAATAAATATTTTCTTTGTACATCACTTCTACAACGAATTTATAGTTGTGAAGTAAACTGAACCGATAATAACAACATAACAATTCTATTTCAAATTGTTGAAACTACATATTGACTATATATATAGGTATTAGTTGACATACTATGAACATTGTTTTTAGTTTTCGCTAAGGTTTAGCAGAACTTCATCTGCAAACCGTCATAACTTACAGGTACGAGGGTGATCTGCCCAATGTGCCCTGTATTGATCAATACTACATTACAAGAATGATATTATCATTCACTCTGTCCGCCTTGGGCGCATAAAAGTTTTCCCTTGATCGGGATGTTCATACTTAGTCTGGAATCCGAACCAAAACAATTTGATTGGATACAAAAGATTTTATCATATTCAACGATATTTCAAAATTTGTGTTTAGTGGGTCAAATAGCTTAGGCGACTATATATATATATATATATATATATATATATATATATATATATATATATATATATATATCAACATGTGTTTAACTCATAATGATTATCCAAGTGGGGACACTTGTATAACCATATTTTGAAATTAATGAGCAGAATATATATATACGAATTACCATATACTAACATGTTGATAAACAATGATCGGATGTAGAATATATCACAATAGGGTTAAAAATATAGTATAATAATAATATAATTCTGAAACTTCTTACTCATGTCCATTGCATAAAGGAAATGCAAAGGTAAGATATCACGATCACTATGCGCTACGGTGCCTCGTAACTTAGTTTTATCTTTATATAACACCTATCAATTAATAAGATCATTTGATCGATTAGAATAACATATCGTAACACATAATACTGCTTATTGCGATTCAACACATAACCTAATCACATTGTCACATATGTTTAATGACCGTTTGAATCACAAATAAACACATATCTAATCAAATTATCTAAGTCCAGATTAATTTACGAAACATGTAGCCGATTGTACAAATGACTTTATCGAGTAATTATCGAGTCTAAGACTCTATCCTCAGTAACTTAGTATCGGTCATGTTATTTTAAATGACTTAATATAATTTTAAAACATTTATTATAATTTATCATGAATTTTCAAACATCGGAATCATTATTAAATGATTTAAATATTAAATAATTCTATTATCATTAATATTTAATTAATATTAAACTATTAATGAAACCATTTCCAAAATTTTAAAGTTATTTATAATAATTCAAAATACTTTTAAAGTATTAAAATTACCCTTAAATGATTTTTAAAATATTTAAAATCATTTTAAATAATTACCAATAATATTTAATTATTAATGTACTATTTATCAAAATATTAAAAGTCATTAAGTATAACTTAATAATATTTTTAATTTATTAATATCCTTATTAAATGATTTTAAATAAATAAAACCATTTTAAAACTATTTATTTAATATAATTATTAAATAAACTTAATATCATTTACTATTAAATTGATATCATTAATATTAAATTATTAATAAAATTATCCTTTAAATATCAAAAGTTATAATTTATAACTTAAAATATTTTTAAAATCATTATTTTCATTTAAAATAATTTTTCTAATATTAAAATCATTTTAAACTAATTTATTTAATATAATTATTAAATAAATCTAATATCATTAATATTAAAATATTAATATTTTTCATAAAAAATATCAAAATTTATATTTTATAACTTCAAATATTTTTATAACCTTTATATAATTTTTAAATCATTAATTCTATTTTTCATCATTTATTTAATATATTTATTAAATAATTTAATTATCATTAATATTAATTAATTAATTAAATTCATCACAAAATATTAAAAGTTATCAAAAATAACTTAAATTATTTTCTTATACCATAATATAATTTTAAATGATTTTTCTTGTATTAAAATCATTTTTAAATAATTTATTTAATATTATAATTAAATAAATTAAATACTTTTAATATTCCAAAAATATTAAATATTCATGAAATATATTCAAAATAATTAAAAACTAATTTTTTGAATTTTAAAATAATTTTTAGAAATTTATTTTGTATTTTTCATAATTACAAATTATTTTTTTCTATTTATTTAATTAAATTAATTAATTTTTGGAAATTAAATTAATTAAAATACACTGTCTCTTGCTAAAGACCACCTATAGTGACAAAACTGTCGCTATAGGTGTTCTTCATGTTTTTCATGAAACCTAGAACCTTCATGTCAGGAAATGAGCAAGCTAGTTTGACCAAATATAACTGACAGATCTTAACGTTTGAGGGAATGTTTATGGTCCTATCATGTAGTACAATTGCAACATTACAATAACCAACAAAAATCATGATCAACCAACATCACATTAAGTAGATATAAGCCTTCAAAATGGCTGTCTTCATGAAATATATTCAAAATAATTAAAAACTAATTTTTCGAATTTTAAAATAATTTTTAGAAATTTATTTTGTATTTTTCATAATTAAAAATTATTTTTTTCTATTTATTTAATTAAAATAATTAATTTTTGGAAATTAAATTAATTAAAATACACTGTCTCTTGCTAAAGACCACCTATAGTGACAAAACTGTCGCTATAGGTGTTCTTCATGTTTTTCATGAAACCTAGAGCCTTCATGTCAGGAAATGAGCAAGCTAGTTTGACCAAATATAACTGACAGATCTTAACGTTTGAGGGAATGTTTCTGGTCCTATCATGTAGTACAATTGCAACATTACAATAACCAACAAAAATCATGATCAACCAACATCACATTAAGTAGATATAAGCCTTCAAAATGGTACATCAGGTACATTCTTCATTTCTGGGTTACCCAAAAATGAAGAACAGTTCGTGAGGCCTACTTTGGGCTTCCACAACTTGCAATCAGTATATTATGTTTATGATATATAAGTTGTCGTGTGTAGTCAGTATGTAAAGGAAGAGATCTAACACAAAACATCAACAAAACATCAACAGAATCAAGATTTATATTCTGGTCAAAACATGTCAGTCGACATGTTCATATGTTTTCTGGGTACCCAGAAAACAGAGAACATGCTCGACTTAGCTAGTTTGACCGGCCACCAAATCCAACCCGTTTACCAAATTAGTGATCTTAAGGCATGAGAAGGTAGTATACATAACATTCTACAACATAGATGCAACAACAAACATAAATCAACAATATCATGCAAGATCTGAGGCGTCCAAAGTCTTGTCAGACCGTTTCTGGGTAGTTTCTGGGTTACCTAGAAATGTCTAGTCATGGCTGGTCAACGGACTTTGACCTCGATTATCTTGCAATCCGTTTATGATATGAACTTAATTCTTGATCCAGATCAAAGAGCACATAACCGACTACAACTACAAACTTTCAAAACACAAAACGCATTAAAGATCACAGAGATACAAGGTCTGACATTCACTGTCAGACCACCAAGAACATTTTTTTCCAGATTTTGCAAATCTTCATATCCGAGCCTCTATATGTTATGGATCTAACATCTAGCAACCTAGATCATCATTAGACACTATAAACAACATGTTTTAACAAAAATTTCAAACATCAAACAACAGAAAATTTGACAGAAATCAAGCTAGGATTTTATACCTTTTATGATTAATTTCTGATTTTGGCTTTTGATTTGGTTAGGGGATTTCATGGGGCTGATCTTAGGGACTGGAGAGCTTAATAATTTCGTGGGTTTGGGTTGAGAGAAAAGGTTTGAGTGTTTGAGCAAAATAAGCTAGCAAATGATTTTCTCTCTCTTTTAATCTATAAATAGAAATACAAGATGCATGAATTGGCTGATAAAGAGCTTGTTGCTGTCATTTTTCATCACATGGGGTTGTTGGGTTTGGTCACCAACTTCCCCTAATTGTCAAAACCTATACTAGCTTCAATAATACAAGAGGGGCAAAAATGTCATTTGGTAAATCATTTTAATGGCAAAATTGTAACTTGTTAAACCCTTAGGGTTTGACCCTTAGGTTTAGCACAAAACAATTGTAGGATTTAGCAACTAGGGTTTGCACAAAATAAAAAAATAAAAATAAAAATTTTAGTTTCTAAAATTTGTAATTAGGGTTTTCTAAATTAGATTAGCTTTTCAATTAATAAAAACTTGCTAATTAGGTTTAGGTTCACTAATTAACATTAAACATTCTAACTTTATAATTAGGGTTTTCCCACTTGCCAATTAGGGTTAATATAGAAAATTAGGGTTTATAAATACTATTTAGGGTTTTCAAAATTAGGGTTTGTAATTACTAATTAGGGTTTTCCCATAATTAGCATTAAATTCTAAAATACATATCATATACAACATAACACGTACGGTGGCTTTACAGATTGTAAAGTTTTAACTGACTTACGAACTAGGGTTTATAAAAAAATATTACTAGGGTTTTCTTGATTTGCTAACTAGGATTTCTAACTATTAATTAGGGTTTACCTAATTAATCATAACATTATATCATATATCACAGTTATATATAAAAATCTTGAATTTCCCCTTTAAATTTCAAAATAAGGTTAAACAAATTAATATTAGGGTTTAGTCATAATACATTAAAACTGTTCCACACATTAACATTACACACATACAGTACACATCTATAACACTAACAAATAATAATATAATATTATTATTCTCATTCCTTGATAAAAATCTAAAATTAGAGTTTGGATTCCATATCTGATTTATCTTCTATATTTAACCTTAATAATTAAGGTAAAATAATTAACTTAATAATCTGTACCACAATTCATATAATAAAATAATTGTTATAATTATTTAAATTTAACATTATTAATTAAGTTAAAATAATTAACTTAATTAAACTAACATAAATTCATATATTAAAATAGATTAATTATTATAATAATTCTAATAATCATTTCATATATTATTTAAATAATATATAATTATATTTTCATGGAAAATAAATAATTAAGACATTTCTACTATAAAATTAATTATTAAAAGAATAAACTTTATAATAACCAATAATTCTAAAATAAAATTATTTGTAAACATTCATGTAATAAATATACTTTTATTTATTACATAATTACATACACACATTATCTTGTACAAATCCTCATCCTTAAAAATAAAAAAATAAAAAAATAAAAAAAATTATACGCAAAATTTCTGATTTAATTATATAGAAAATATCGGGTTATTACATTCACCCTCCCTTATAAAGATTCCGTCCCCGGAATCACCGTTTAAAAATCTATACATACCAGGGTACATACACTACAAAAAAATGGGCCTTTAGTAACGATTTTTCGGGCAACGACTTTATAAGTCGTTGCTAAAAGTATATGTTTAGCAACGAAATTTGTCCTCGTTGCAGATTGTGTCAAGCTTTCACTTTTTGCAACGAAATTTATAAGTCGTTGCAAAATTTCGTTGCTAATTCATTGGCGGGAAAAATTTTCGTTAGAAATTCGTTGCAAAATTTTCGACCACTTGCTTTCCCGTCATCGTGGGCAACGAAAGTTTTTTTGTAGCTAAAAATAGGGTTTTAGCAACGATTTTTCAGGCAACGACTTTATAAGTCGTTACTAAAAGTGTATGTTTAGCAACGAAACTTGTCCTTCATTGCAGATTGTGTTAGGCTTTCACTTTTTGCAACGAAATTCATAAGTAGTTGCAAAATTTGAAAACAAAATTCGTTAGAAATTCGTTGCAAAATTTCTAACCACTTGATTTCTCCTTATCGTGGGTAACAAAAGTTTTTTTGTTGCTATATTTCGTTGCCTAATATGGACCATTTTCATTGGCAACAAATTTTATTTTCGTTGCATATTTTATACAACTTTTTACAACGACTATTAAAATATTACCTTAAATTGAGATAATAATAATAATAATAATAATAATAATAATAGTAATAATAATAATAACAGTAATAACAATAATAATAATAATAATAACAACAATAATAATAATAATAATAATAATAATAATAATAATAATAATAATAATAATAAT